>OX424559.1:16538208-17138208 GCA_949152475.1 Terebella lapidaria
GACGCACCATTTCTGAGATATCGACAAAAACGAAAAATGCCGACTCAGCAGAAAAGTTCAAGGTCAAAGGTCATCCCCAATACCCCTTAGACATGTTTGTCTGAGCGACGAGTCCGAAAATATCATCCGTTTCGCTGTACGATGCACCGTTTCCGAGATATCGACGAAAACAAAAAATGCCGACTCCGCAGAAAAATTTAAGGTCAAGGTCAAAGTTCATCCATAATACCCCTTAGACATGTTTGTCTAGGGCGACGAGTCCCAAAATATGGTCCGTTTCCCTGTATCACACACCTTTTCCTAGATATGGACGAAAACGAAAATGCCGAATCCGCAGAAAAATTCAAGGTCAAAGTTCATCCCTAATACCACTTAGATATTTTCGTCTAGGGCGACGAGTCCGAAAATAACGTCCGTTTCGCTCTACGACACACTGTTTCCGAGATATCACCGAAAACGAAAAATGCGGACTCGGCAGAAAAATTCAAGGTCAAGGTCAAAAGTCCTCCCTAATACCCCTTAGACATGATTGTCTAGGGCGACGAGTCCGAAAATAACGTCCGTTTTGTTCTACAACGCACCGTTTCCGAGATATGCAGGATACCTCAAGGATGACTGGGCGAAAACTCTTCCGACCTCTAGGTCATAAGTCGTTTGACTATATGACCCCAAAATCAATAGGATTGTTCCTGGGTGATATATGAACCTCCGTGCAAAGTTTTGCAGCCATTGCCTGAATGGTTTTTGAGTTATCGCGCGGAAACGAAGTCCAAAAAATGACCTCAATTTCATCCTCACGGACCTCACGGACCTCGGATCCGGCTCCAAAACTATACAGCACATCTACATAATATGTCTGAACAGTGGTGAAAATTTCAAGTCGATCCGTCGAGGCGTTCTCGAGTTATCGCGCGGAAACGAAAATGCCTTAATGAGAGAGATGCCGGAATCACGAAGTCACTAGGGCAGCTCTTGATCTGGACCAGAGTGCATAATCTGAATTCAAGCTGATCATCCACACATACTTTTTAACACCAACTGGTCATGGCACACACTCATATATGGCATAGTCACATATTATACCTTACTTAATGTTACCAGTTCCGTGATAAGGAGGCGATGTGCATGTGTGCCCCGTCTAAAATGGCTTACCGTTAAGCACGTCCTGGTGCATTGTCAAGATTTCGCTGACACACGTGGTATGATTTTGAGGTGTCAGTCAGCTATAAATTACGATGTTTCCAGCAATATTATTATTCATTCCTCAAGTCATCGCATAACGTTTCAGTTCTTGGAGGTACAATATTTCTTTCCAGAATCCTAGTTACGAGTCCGTCACCCTTAACAGTAGTTACTGCGTTGAACTGTAGCGCACTATACTGGGTACGGGATGATGGGGTGCGTGATGATTGCAACTCCATCTATGGAAGGCGACAGGTGTTTTCTTTCTGAGCTGAGCTGGTCGAACACCAAGATAAAATCTCACCGTGAGTTGCTTTTCATGTGTACCATACATAGAATTATATTGTGTGTCAGTAATTGTTGTATAATCATTTTCTTCCCATGGAGGCCCGTGCAGTACATATCAACCCCCATCCAGAGACCTATAAGAAACCGATGATTTCTCTAAAACTTGTCTCGGAAACGTGTATCGATCTTTGTTCTAGACACGTTTTCCACAACCACACTTCAGTCCTGATGTACGATGAAGATATACTCTAGAGCTGTCCACACACATATATAACCAAAAAGCATTCCTCATTTGCCGGGTCAAATGAGGAATGGGTCTGTGGCCCGCTGAAGGGCCCCAGACGGTGAAGGTTTACGCATCCTCAATGGTGTATTCTAGAGCTCTCTTTGGACCAATTTCCTGGCCTTGGAGAGTTTATGAATGCCTGATTTGGGGTTGGATCGAGGGTTCTGAAGGAGGGCCAAGATATGAAATGTTGCGAAGCGAGTTGGCGAAGGCAGAGGGTCTGAGGCCCGCTCAAGGGCCCCAGAAGCTAAACGGATATGCATGCCCAGTGGTGTTTCTTTTTATAGGTTTCCTTTGGTCCATTCCCCATCCCTCTAAGAGTTTTTACATGGCTAATTCGGAGCAGATATGGCATCTGTGGGAAGGCCCGTTTGTGAAATGTTAATAAGACAGGCAAAGCAAGTCCCTGTCGGCCAGGGGTCTGGGGCCCGCTCAAGGGCCCCAGACGCTGAAGGTTTATGCATCCCCAATCGTGTGTTCTAGGGCTCTCCTTGGACCAATTTCATGGCCTTGGAGAGTTTATGAATACCTGATCTTGGGTGAATCCAGGGTTCGAAGGCCAAGATATAAAGTTAAAGCTAAAGTGGGGTGTTTATAGTTTTCCTTTGGTCCATTTCCTATCGCCCTAAAGAGTGTTTGCGTGGCTGATTCAGGCAAATGTAGGATTTTTGTGGGAAAGCCTAGTTTTGAAATGTTGTTAGGCAAATTGTTAAGTTTGTTGTTAAGTTTGGGGCCCGCTGAAGGGCCCCAGAAGCTGGCGGTATTCGTGCGCCTAATACAGCAGCCCAGAGCTCTCCTGGGTCTAACTATCAAGCATTACTTAACCCCCATAAATGCATGATCACTGTAGTTGAAACAAAATATGACATATAATTTTACTTGGTTTTGGACCCCATCAAAGGATTAAGTGCATTTGGCCATCCAATGCTCTCAAATCATTTATAGAAGGTGGAGGGCATAAAGTGCTCTCACTGAGAACAGGTGGGTTGGCTGTGGAGTGAATACACTGCTGGCGACAAAGCTACTTCCCGGTTTTTATCTTGAAAACACTTCCTCCCTTCTCTCCCCCCCCCCCCTTTTCCTTCTTTTTTCTTCTGCTCTTTTTCCTTCTTTTTTTTAAGCCCCCCCCCCCCAAACTCGCCCATGCATTAACCATCATGTGAATTCATTAATATACAAGAGATCCGACTCAGACGATACCGTTGTGGCGTAGGATCGCGTCTGAACCAGAACTGCTCAGAAATGTTATACACCTCGTTGATATATACCTGGCTGTCAAAGAAAAGTCTAAATACAAAACATATTCTCGTTCCATTCTTTACGCAGCCAAACTTATTGCCAAGTTTATGGAACCTTTATTGATTCGAAATTGCATTTATTCCATCATGAATAAATACGCAATGATGAATAGCTTTTGCAACACAATCCAGGAAAATAACTTCAATTTAAAATATGTCATATAGTAGTTCATAATATAATCTAGATGTTACTTTGGCTTCCGTTCCTAATCCGCCGATCATTGTGTGTGTTCTGTCGACGTCATCAAAATCTTATGGTACGTTCGGATAATTCTATCCAACTGATAATGTTTTATTCCAAATAATGGAGGTGGCATATTGGATGGCTGCTATTGCCATGTGTATGTTTCTCGAGTTATAATATGGTTCTTTGAATCTATCAGTTGTAGTTAATTATCAAGCTAATTACCCTTTGGAATTATCCATTCCAATAAACTAGTACTGAATCATCTCCAACATTGATTTCACATTGTCTATTGCCTAAATATAAACTCCCATTAGCGAAAATAATCACACCCGTACAGGCCAAACTCCACCAAAAATAGCCCCGATCTCAATGCTATTTATATTAATGAATTAAACCCCAACTGCGTAATATAAGGCACCGATCATCTCTAGGCTTTAGGGGTAATGTACCAGTTCCTTTGTTTTGCGTGTGTGCTATATATGCAGTCTTTTACATTGGAATTTCGTCTCGACGTCAGCATCCTCCTTGTTTAAAATGTCTTTGTATATATTCAAAAATATATTAGCACTGCGAATCAAACCATATGGATACTTTTTCTGGAATTCATGTTTCTTCAGAATACTTCAATCCTGTATAAAAATATTTGCTATAAATTTTTGCATCATTTGCTCGGTAAATACATTTCTCATATATCCAGACCAATTAATTCGATTTGTAGTGAAAACTCTCCGTTCCTTCTATAAACGCTTGTTTCGAGTCTATTAACGTGCAATTCATAGAATTTTGAGAGCTAAAAATAAGAAAATTAACTTTTCCAGATTCAAACTCTCATTTTGTTAAGTACTTTATAAATAATAATGAACTTTTCGTCTCATGGAGATCTACATGTATGTAATGAATCGCAAATACATGTCTCAAGAGAGGAAATTTAATGTACAGTTGAAAACCTATAGCATCATGGTCTATCCATGCCTTGTTCCCTAAACGTGTCTCACTTATTCTAAACATCATTTATTTTCTGAGGATTTACAGAAAATAAATGATGTTCAGAATAAGTGAGACCGGTTTTGGGAACAAGGCATGGATAGACCATCAAGCCATAGGTCTCACTGATTGCTGGCTCCTGAAGCACCACCAACATACCACAGTGCTATAGGGCCGATAAAACTTCCACACTCGCCAGATCAAAGGTAACACATCCAACTCAAAGGTGCCTTGGAACTGATCGTTTTTGTAATCAATCCCCTCTGATAAAAACGAAGTTCTCGATGTTAGATGCAAACTAATGATGTATCTCAGTGCGGGGCACTTGGGATGGATATTTTATGGATTTTACTGATATTGTACAAGTTATGTAATTCGTATGTAGTATCATACACAAACGCTAAAAAAGAAAATGATACCTTACAAAGAGATATATCAAATCAGACGAATACAGGGATATGAGTCTGAAGATCGCTTACACCTGTTGAAACACAGCCTGGATATCTGGCTGTCGAAATGTACCATTCGAAAACAAATCATTCTTTCGTTTACAGTAGGCTTTCTGCAGCCAAAGATGAACGAAGTTTATTGGAGCAGGTACTGTCAGATAACAATACTTCAATTCGATATGGTGAAAATTACCTAACAAACATTTGGTATCAAAAATGTACTTTTTTAAGGAAAATCCATTCTGCTTACCCGAGTTAACAAGGGTCTTAAATAATATATATTATATGATCTTTGGTTTTAACACGTCTGAATTTACTATTCCTAGTTTATTGTCTGATTGTCTCGTGTATGAACCATTTCGTTCCTACAATCATATATTGAATGTATACTTTTTATGGACATGATTCGATCTGAATAGTTCGTGAGGATAGAGGTGGTTAGAAATTTAGAATACATGGTTAGATATTTGTACTATCCTGTCACAATTAATAGTCATTTTGTCTATAATTGTTAGCCATTGCAAAAAGTAACCCTAAATATAAATGACATGATTTGATATGATTTATTTATTCAAAAATATAAAATATATCCACATATAATGAAGTCGTATCAAGCAATCATATCTATGCGTCTTGTTAACGAGGAGCTCTTTTCTTGCAAAATGTACATCTATACATGTGCTCACCGATGCATTGGGAGATCAGTACTCGCTCTGACGTAGCCATCTGATTAAATAATTGGACTATACGTGTAGTTTAGCGCAAACTAGGACGACGATAGGTATTCATTTCCTCGCCAAGATAGCGAGAAAACTAATATCAACTGGTGGAGTCTGGATCTTCTGCAGAATACATGATTGAATGTGGATGGGGGTATATGTATTGTATTCGTATTGTGACAACCATCATATTTTCAGCATATGATATAGGTAAGTATTAGTAGACATTATGATAGATGTCATAATGTCATCATGGTTTAAGTTTAAATATTCACTAGGTGTCAGTACTATAGGTTTTGGCCTCTGGTGGTCACTCCAGTGACTGGCCACTCCCTGTGAACCAATGAGGTTGGGGCATTTTCTAGTAAGTATTTTCTAGTACACATTTAGTACTGTGTGAATAACAAAAGTATTCTTGTTCCTGGTTTAGGAATAGATGACAACAGCGCAACTTATTAAGTGACTGAATCTAGTGGAACCTCAAGTCAAAATGGGTGAGAATGATTGTGTACCCTGTACTGGTACACTTAAAAAGTATATGGAATATTTGAATTTGTTTGCAATTGCATGTAATTGTACAATTTATTGTTTCGCCTAATTTAGAATGACTAAGCCAGTTGTTCTGAAACTTATATCTGTGATATTATTTTTGTTATGTTGTTGTTTCAGGGTTTATTGTGTCGGAAATAAAATAATAAAAAAAACACCGAGTGGCTTGTCATTTCGCCACCCGGCGACAGTATTATTGACGGTTCCTGTTGCCTCTCCCAGGATACTGGCTCTATGTTTGTATTCCACGGTTTGAGGACATGTGATATATCTTTTGAACCACCTTTCGATATAAAGGGTGACACCAATCCTTCAATGGCCGCTAGAAGACGCTGGTCTTCTAAGTTTGGGTAAAAACAGACCCACGGAGGGTAGGTATGAGTGGGCCCGGTCCTGCTAACCTCTGTTGAATAGAGTAATCTCAACAAAAGGATCACAGCACTTTCAAAAATATAATTTCTGATTGTTTCCATGAGGTTTTACATTTTAATCTTGTGAATAAAGCAAATACTTTGCGATATTCGTTGATTTACCGTAATATATACGCATACAGCAGCGCAACAAAAATATTGCGCTAAATTTCTGATGGTGGCAGAACAATTACGAAAGAATGCCAACTTTTATAGTTTACGATATAAAAGTGATAAAATGTGATGACAAATATTATTTACACCAATAAAGACGCATAAACTATCAATTTGATCCGAAACATTGGGCATCATTAAAACCAATGGATGTCTGTGCTCGTATATACAACTATAGATATGTTCTCTTTGTTTATTATATGGATAATAATGATCAATTTAATCCAATAAATTAAGGTTTTTAATCACATAAACTTTCCCATCCCAACATATTTCCACTGGCCACAAAAATTATTGTCTCCACTGTAGATTAGTTGTATGTACTTACATATGGTGTATGTACTTACATATGGTGTAATTACATATGGTGTTAAGTTATATGTACTTATTGCTTGTGACTTCGAGGCACTGACATATAATGAAAGGTCTCGTTCACATACCTTCCAATCCAGAAGAAAGGTTCACATGATATTGGCCATTAATCAGCCTCGAGCAGTTAGGATCAAATTACTACACTGATCAGCCCGGTGAAAATAATACACCGCTCCTTGATCTTCCAGCACCTAATATCAGAGGTCAATCTGGACATTGGGAATGTCAGAAATAAGTCAGTACACAGCTCTGAGCATATTTTGGGTGTCAACTTTCATGTTCAGTATGATTTCTGAGGCCACCTGTCTATCCCCTCCCCCCACAATTCCTACAGCCATCGTAATGAGCATGTTTTCTGTCATTTCTCAATAATAATATAAGAAGAATTCGTGTGGCTGTTATTGTCATGTTTATGTGTTTGTGTGAATCAGAACACATGCTTGTAGAACATGTATATAAGACGCTATCTGTTATGAATCGTAGTCTATATAGAAATTATTCTTCAGCATTGATTTTCCGTTGTATGCATAGCCTAAATGTGAACTTATATGCGACTTCAAAGGTTACACTAAAATTGCTACAGGCCGATTTCCACCAGAAATATCCCCATGACATTGTTTTTTACTGTCAATCGATTAAACCATCAGTGACTAATGATGCACTGGGTATCTCAATCCCTTAGAGAATGTACCCGGTTCCCTCGGAGTTTTTCGCTATATATGCAACCTTTCAGAAAGGAATTTCGTTGGAACTTCATCCCAATGACAGTTCATTGCGTACCAAATGTCACGTCAATACTTGGTATGAAATATATTCTATTATCAAATGAAGAATCAATCCATCGGGTGAAGCCCATTTTATATCACTGCTAGTGAATGTGTACATAAGTGTATATTGATTATACACAAAACTATAGGAACTCGAACATATCGTACATAAATGTACTAAGTATATCCATAACATACCATTGTTTGAATTATATACAGTGTATTAATTAAACTTGTATTCAACATCTGCATGACATATATCTATACATTTAGAATATTTATATTCTACAATTTATTACAATATGTTTATTTTTCAACATGTATATTACGTATTCACAATAATCAATTGGTGTCCAACAACCACAACACTAGTCTGCAGTATGTATAACCGAAAACGGGTTTGTGTCCTTCAAAAATGCATTATCAACCGAACACAATGTATGCTCTGACCTTGCATATTGACAAGGCTCAGTGCGGTAAGGCCGCCCTGTTGATGTTCGGACGATGAGTGATGGTGGCCTCACGTCATTCAATTGAATGAAACAGAATATAAAAAACAGGAATACATGAATCTTGACTCCATTACTGATTTATTTGTACATGATAAACATCTAGCGTGATATATTTTTGTTTGGGAAACATCTTGTGCCTCGTTTTCTTATGTATGTTCTCCATCAAATAAGTATTTATTTTATGATATATATATATGATCATAAGAACTCGGAATTATTGAGCCACATTGAAACGGCCAATTTAGTTTACATGCCAAGAAAACGTATATTTCAACACCTACATAGTTATCACTAATTTTGCACAAAATTTATTACCCAATATGATCATTCCGTCTCAGGGCGGCCAATGTACACCACTTATGAATAAATGCCTGTCTCATGATAGGCCTGTATACAATTCAAAACCTACACCTCGATGGTTAGATTATATTCGAACCTCTCTTGCTCTCTCGTTACTCTAGGCACGTTTGTTACGATCTAGGTTCAGTCCTGATGTGCCACCACCAGAACTATTGAGCTATAGAGCTGATAAGGGTTCCACACTTGCCAAATCAAAGTTCTCACATTCAATTGAACGCAGCCTAGGGATCTTTCCTTTCTGTACTCCTTTTTCATAAAAATAAGCCCCATCTTTGTCGAATAATAATATCTCATTGTGCACATCACTTGCAATCTACCACATGTGCTTTGGATGGAAGTTATGTGCTTATGTTGTTCTACACTCAAATGTTGAAACAAATGCCGTTTACGAACATCAGCCATCATGTCAATAATTACAGAACACATTGTGTGCGGTTGTGTCACTGACATGATATCCTCTAGATGAGTTTGTGAACGCTCACATCTGTTTCATAACTGCAGATAATGTTATACTCTCATGAATATCTGGACGTCAAACGATTTCTTCAAACAAATATATTCTTGATCAATTTTACGTGCAATATTTTGTAGAGATTACGGAAGCATGTGTCCATTTGAAATTATATTTTAATCCCAAAGGGTGTGAGGTAGACTACACGCCAATAAATTATCGGACTGAATGTAGGGTAGGCCTGACATGAAATATACTGCATTATGCACATTACGGGTGGCTTATCGGTGGAGAAAAAACATATCATGCACATGATGTTCATACCCCAGAAAAATTGTTCATACCTCATACAAACGTGTGCCTCGGGTCCAATTGCATTGAGATATACATGTCAATATCCAAGATCCGTAGAAGACTCCACAAGCATATTATGATACATGTACATATATTTCTCAAGTCAACAGGCGGTATCGCGAAAACGACAACACCGCTCCACTCGTTTGTATTCATATCATCCATCGAGAAAAACTCCACCCGTTT
Organism: Terebella lapidaria; assembly: GCA_949152475.1. Taxonomy (NCBI): domain Eukaryota; kingdom Metazoa; phylum Annelida; class Polychaeta; order Terebellida; family Terebellidae; genus Terebella; species Terebella lapidaria. The sequence goes on from OX424559.1 coordinate 16,547,737, forward strand.
GTATTCATATCATCCATCGAGAAAGACTTTGTGGAAGACGACTTTTGTTCCGACCTTGTACGTGATTAGTACCCAGTGCAGTGAGGTGTTTCTGATTGTGTTTGGACAATAAGTGATGATAGTTTTACGTGATCCAATTAGGTGAACCAGAATCTTAATCATTGACGCCATGCGAAAATCTTGTCTGCATTCGGAGTTTTAATGCGAGGTCTGCCCAAGACTGATATATCTAGCATAGTGTACTTTCTTTGTGGAACTCCATGCGCGTTGTTAGCGCATATATGATGTTTCATATTAGATCTAATATCATTTTATGGAAACAAAATGATGAATTCCATATCGAATTGCTTATATTAACCCATACTCATCTCAATTTGCTTTCGATCATTGCAGTCTGCCTACCAAGAAGCAGTATACCTCAAGATCTAAATTTGACCAGACGATACAACCCCGCTGACATTAAGAATTGAATCGTTCCAGTACCGTGGCTGATTCATGCCATAATGCGTTTTTCCTGAACAGTTTTCGTCGCGAATTTCATCGTGACGACTGAAACTATTTAAATCGCGACCGAAATAATTTAATCCGCTACCAAAACGTTTTCGCTGTAGCGAAAACATTCTCGCTGCGAATTAAATACTTTTGGCTGTGTCAAAAACATTATCGTCGTGACCGAAATCATTTTCGCTGCAGCGAAAATGTTCTCACCACGATTTAAATACTTATAGCCGCGACCAAAACATTCTCGCTCCAGCGAAAATAATTATCGCCCCGGCGAGAATGGCCATACTTGTTAAAACGCTTTTTTTCATCACCTCAAAGAGAACAAATTACTTATTATTGCAATTATCGCCGCGGCGGTAAGTATTCTCGCTGCAGCAGAAATGTATTGGTCGCGGCAACAACGATTTTCGCTGCAGCGAAAATGTTTTGGTCGCGGCAACAATGGTTTTCCCTGCGACCAAAATGTTTCAGTTGCGACAACAACTATTTTCGCTGCGACGAGAATGTTTTGGTCGCGGCGAGAATATTTCCGCTGCAGCGAAAACGTTTCGGTCGCGATTTTAATCATTTCCGTCGTGAGAATTAAAGTCTCGACGAAAACTCTTCAGGACAAACACATTATGGCATGAATCAGCCACTGTAGATCCAGCTCGATATGTGAATCATTCATGAACCCTGACTCAGAAACAAGACCCAATCCAGGGGTCTGTACACTGACAAAGATTTCAAGTGGTGAAATATGTTCATGGAATTTTTGGAAAATCATTAGGCTACCACAAATTCGACGAGATAGAATCGATACCAAAATACCACTATTCGTATATTCATCTCAACGCAACTGATAATATTTAATTCCCATCGATGGAGGTGGGAAATTGAATGGCTGATATGGTCATGTGTATGTTTCTCGAGTCATGATATGGATCATAGAAATTAACAGTTGTATTTAATTATCAAACTAATTAACTCTTTTGAATTATCCATTTCAATCAACTATTCCTGAAACATCTGCAACATTGATTTCCAATTGTCTATTGCCTATAATCTCGATGATTATCGGACCACTGCAGGCCAAATTCTACCAGAAAGAGCCCCGATCTCATTGCTATTTGTATTAATAAATTAAACCCCAACTGCGTAATATAAGGCAGCGAATGTCTTTAGGCTTTAGGGGATTGTACCGGATCCCCTTGTTCTTCTGTGTGTTCTATATATGCAATCTTTTACATTTGGCATTCTGTCGGGACACCATCCCCAATGACAGTTCATGGCGTTCGACTTGACACATCAGCATCCTTTTTGATGAAAATGTCTTTAAAATGTATATATTCAAAAAATATATCAGCAGTGCAAATAAAACCCTATGGATCCTTCTCTAGAATTCATTTGTCTTCAGGACACTTTGATCAATAGGACATATATACTTCAACTTAATTTTTGACGGACTCTCTGCGTGTCTCGTTGCATTGGCATTTTCCCTTATTATATAACATTTCTCATATGTGCAGATCAATCATTCAATTTGTATTGAGAACACTTTTTCATTTTAATAAATGTGTGCTCCGCGTCTATTGAAACTACAATAATGTCTACAAACTGAGAGCTAATAATAACACTGGATTCAATTTGACTTCAATCGGACTTTCAATCTAAATACACCAAAAAAAGTATATTTAAACACTCACATATGAACATGTAATTCGAACTCCATTGTTGTTAGCAATCTGATACCCAATAATTCGTCTCTTGGGATCTTTGAACTGAAGAGAGGGACAAATGAAGAGAAGGGAGGGGCAAAGGTACAATTGAAAAACCTAGATATTCTATCCATACCTTGTTCCCAAAACATGTCTCACTTATTGCACTAGACACAATTGCTGGCTCCTGAAGCACCACCAATAGGCCGCAGAACTATAGGGCCGGTAAACCTTCCTCACTCGCCAGATCAAAGTTAACACATCCAACTCAAACTGCCTTGGGACTAATCGTTTTTGTAATCCCCTCCGACGAAAAACGAAGTTCTCGATTTTTATAGACTAATAATGTATCAAGTGTAGAATACGTGAATGGGTATTATAGGTTTTATTACACAAGTTATGTAATCATGTAGTATCATACAAAAATGTTGAAGAAAAAATATTGATTAACATAGGCAATGGCCATACATTACACAAGAAATTCAAGTCAGATGAATACGAGCGATATGAGTCAAAAGATGACCTTGAGATGACGTCACCTAGCTCACACCTGCTCATCCACAGCGAATATTGATATACTCATCCTTGGCTCTCAAGTTTTGCGCAGACGATTCCTGGTTGGACGTGGAATGTTTTAAAGGGGGCCCTATATATCCTAGTATCCTTTGCTTTACCACCTCCGAATGGACTATTCCTAGTTTAGATGATAGTGTGACTGCTGTTTATGGCGGCTTATTCGTGCCACATTTAGATTGTTTCTTCCAAAGAAAATTAGTTTCAAATTATCAAGCATTGGAAATATTTCGCTGCAGATAAAACTATTTTCGCCCCAGCTAAAACTATTTTAGCTCCAGCTGAAACGTTTTCTCTGCAGTTAAAACATTTTTGCTGCTGCTACAACTATTTCCGCACCAGCTAAAATATTTTCGCTGCAGCTAAAACAAAACTATCTTAGTTCTAGCTAAAATATTTTCGTTGCAATATATTATAGCTCCTGCGGAAATAGTTTAGCAATTTACAATCAATTTGTGAACAAAAAACTTGCTTATGGTTGGTCATCGCAATATGTAGCTGAAAATACCAGTTTCGTAGTCGGCGTATGTGATGTAGTAACTAGGTCAAGATTCATTATAAAATGATGAGTGATATTTGTTTCCCAGCTAATATAAAAAAAAAGATACTTCAAGTTTGATGAAGTCATATCAAGCAATGATATCCACGCGTCTTGTTAAAGAGGAATGGTTATTTTTGTAAACAGCGGAAATGTGCTCATCGATGCAACGGGAGACCAACATTCGCTCTGACTGGCGAACTGCCTATCATCTTAGCCTTTGTTTTTGTAGTAACATGCAGTTTAGCGCAGAATACGGCGAGAATATGTCTTCTTTGCCTCACCAAGATGGCGAGAAAACATAATTCAACTGGTGGAACCACGATCTAATGCTATCTACATGTTAAATTGGGATGGAGGTATATGCATTCTATTACTTTCAATGACATATATACATGTTAGTAAATTAGCTAAAGTAGCTCAAATCTTACAAATAAACCCTAGTATACAAACGAATTCAAAATTACAGTCTAAGGAAGCTTATATAACACCTTGTATGGCACTGGAACATGTACCTTGATTATAGCCTTCCTAATCAACGAGGATGAATTAACCCAGCACAAGTAAAAAACAAACATGAAAATTATTGGTATTTGAAATGTTTGTTTGAGCTTTGTTCGTTATCTTTTTTTAGTGGCCATATTTCTATGGTACATTGAGATAATCTTGTTTGTGAATCACTTTTCCAATTGACCTTTCTAGGACATTTTTTTATGTCGGTATTACACGGTTTGAGAAACTGTGGTCATCTTCCAAACCTCATTTGGATATCAATAGAACCATTTATTCGATATAATATGCACTTATTGTATGTAATGAAAGGTCTCATTCACATACCTTCCAGGCCAGAAGTAAGGTGTACATGCTATTGGCCTTCAATGAGCCTCGATCAGTTTGGATCAGGTGACTACACTGGTCTACCCAGTGAAAATAGTATACTGCTTTCTGTTCTTTCAGAAGTTAATATCAGAGGTCGAACGTCATATTGGGAATGTCAGAGAGAAATCAGCACACAGCTCTGGGGATATTTTGGGTGTCATCTTTCAGGTTCAGTATGATTCTGAAGCAATCTGCGGCTAGGCGCCTGCCTCCCCTCCTCCGTATAACCATCGTTATGCACCTCTTATTTGCCTGTTCTCATTTTCCAATTGGGTTGTGTCTCCCACGAAGATATCAACAATAATGTATCATTGCTATTACATGCATAAAGAACATGTACGTATAGGACACAAACTATTCCTAAATGGTTTGTAACATTGATTTTCCATTGCTTTGCCGATATGTGCACTTCCAGCAAAGGTTAAATTATTACAGGCCGAAATCCACCAGAAATACTCCCATGTAATTGCTATTTTCTGTCAATCGATCAAACCACCAGTGACTGATATAAAGCACTCAATATTTCATTCCCTTAGGGAATGTACCAGGTTCCCTCGGTTATGTGCCATATACATATATGCATTTTTTCACAAGGGAATTCCGTTGGAACGTCATCCCGATGTCAATTCCTTGCGTCCCAAATGGCACGTAAATACTTTGGTATGATACATATTTTCTTATCAAACCAAGAACCAATCCACACGGTGAAACCAACATCATATCACTATTGGTGAATTTGTGCATAATTGCATAGTGATGTATACACATAATTTTCGTAATGTGCTTTAAAAAACCTTGGATTTCATGGCATGTAAGCAGTCTTTGTGGATTTTCCATATATAACTATAGAAGTTTGGCAGCTAGGAAGCTTCAAACATTGCAGTACATGTCGTTTTGACAAAACAATAAATGTCTGGTATTCCTACGCCGAGCACACACGTTTCGAGGGGACCTCGGCTGTCAGACGCTCGTCGGCAAAACGGTGGCAAACTTGTGATTTTCTTCACTTAGAGATAGCGAAAAAACGAGCGTGTGACCATATGACGAAATGGCATTTTTATTACTACTCAGAGATGTAACTGTCAGAAAAAAAGAACAATATGTTTAGTTTCTTCCCCTTTCATAGAGATAAGAGGGTCCGAAATGGGACAATTTACATTGATTTATATAGGGCCTTCTAATCCAGGTGTGCAGCCTTAAGAAAACCACTTTTCATGCTAATTGATCATTTTTTCTCCCGATGTAATATTTTGGCATGTTGAGTTCATGCATTGCATGACACTTGACTATTGTAAACTATGTTTGCATCTTTAATCCAGCTGAATAGGCAAAAAATCACAAAAATAGTATGTTTCTGGCAAAATTCACGGAAACTGCTCCAATTTGAAGTAAAAATTTACTGAATCGGGTGCAGTCAAGCATAATTGCCATGGCAACCAATATTTTCTCTTGCTTAGCAATTTTTTCTCAGACAGGACTTGGACCACAGCACATCATTTTTTCACCACGACTTGTTGGATTTAGCTAGTACTGCAGGAACAAGTTGACTGTTGCCCAACCCTATAAGCAGTCCTGGCAGTCGAAGTAAGTTTTACAGACTGGTCTGTTTTTGGTATGCAGTTCAGCAGGACCCAAGTTCCTTTCACTCAAACAAAATAAGTATGAATAATAATGTATACTCCAATTGTGTAATAAAATCATTAAATAGGAAATGGGACATGAAAAAATCCGAAATTTGAACATAAAAACCAGAGTTTTGAAGATATTTAGAGATTGTAAGACATATCATGATGATAACCGTTTCCATGGCAACGAACAATGGGTTTTGGCAAAATATCTCATTGCGCATTTTACCATTGTCGAGTTGAGTTCTTTATTTCATGTAAGGCTCACAGCCCATATGCAATGTACAACATTTACAGAACAGAGCAACAACACATCAATAAAACAATGAGGATATAACATATGTTCATCAGACACATATCAAATACATCATAATGTCGAGCAATTTTCATATTTCATTTTGCAGTTTGAAAGCTTGATAAAGATACTTTGCTAGGTCTTTGATACAATTATGATTTTGTGATTTCATTATTGACATAAAACAATCTGTTAAATTGTGATTAATATTTATATATTTGCTCAGGTACTTTTCCCGCAGATCGCAATATTTCGGACAAACTAATAAAAAATGAATTTCATCTTCTACAGTATGTATATTTTTGTTTTCAAGACAGAAAAGACAATGTCGCTCATCTCTTGGTTTCCCAGTGTACCGTTCTTTCTCTATCGCTAACTGGTGATTTACACATCTGAATCTGGTTAATGCAGTTTTATATTTCCAGTATAAGTCTAAAGATAGATATGTTTCAAAATCAAAATTGGTTTTATAGTTACAATATAATTTTAGCTTTGAGGTATCTGATAATTCTGTATGCCATTCTTGTACTGCAATATCACTGAAACGTTGTTCTAAGGAATACATAAATAAATCTACATTTCCAACACTCTGTTGCAGCCATACATCACGAAAACCATTCATACACAAAAGCTCCTTGATTTCAGTCACCCCATTTCTTCCACCTTTTTCATCAAATTTCAACAACAATTTATACAAGTGCACACGAATATTATCCACACTGCTTTGAACAATACTAAGCCAAAATTTCACACATTTAAGTTTATATAAAATAGATAAAGGCATTCGTCCTAATTCTCCAAACACTGCAGCATTATTAGTGTTGTATGAAACAGATAATAGATATTTACAAAATTTTCTATGTACAAGCTCAACATTTTCACAAGTTTTAGTTCCCCAGATTTCAAAGCCATATAATAGAATTGGTACTACCATTTTATCGAATAAATCTAAAGATAAATTTATAGGAATGCGTCCACATTTTTTAATAAAACGTTTTATCATGAAAACTGCCTTTTCAGCTTGACTAGACAAGGTTTTAGTTGCAGTGGGCCATACCAATTTAGATGAGAATATGATGCCTAAATATTTATAATAAGTGACAATTTCAAGTGGGTTTCCATTTAAGTAAAATTTCTCATTTCGCCTCAAGTATCCACCATTTCTGAACACTATCACTTTCGTTTTTGACAAATTTACACTTAAACCATTTTCACTACAAAATTCATCCAATACATCTAGCTGTTTCTGCAATCTACCCACAGTATCATTCATCAAACATATGTCATCAGCATAAAATAGCATGTGCAAATCACGAAAATCTTGTCCAATGCTTACACCAGGACAACCTCTATCAATACATTTCACAGATAATTCATTTATATATAGTGCAAATAAGAACGGACTCAACATGCAGCCTTGCCTATTGCCCACAGTACAGGAGAAAAAAATCCGTAACACCATTTAACGTTTTGACACATGACCGCATTTGATTGTACATAGACCGCAATAAATTTACAAGTTTGCCGTGTATACCATTTCTAATGAGTCTATACCATAATATTGAATGGGGCACAGAATCAAAAGCCCTAGAGAAGTCTATAAATGCAACATAGAAACGGCCACCTTTTTTACGTAAGTATTTGTGTGATATATATGTATAATATTGTTCAAAGTAGCTCCTAGAACCAAATAAAAATAATTAAAATGTAGCAGCAATTCTACTCAATATTCGCATTTATGTTGCAAATCATGTGTCGTTCACCTCGTTTGCGGTGAAATGTACGGCAAAAGAGCCCATATCTGAGGACCTATTTCGAAATGAATTACCAGGTATACTTAATTTCACCCAGCCATTTTTTCTCTGATCTAAAAATGTTATATATTTTCTGTAGTAGCAAAAAATAGCATTTGGGATAACTTAAGTTTCTCTTAAGGTTGTTAGAAAAAACTCTTGAAAACTCTAAAATTTATCCACATGCAAAAATAGTGCAAAATTCACCGGAGCATATATCGATTCAAAATAGGTGAACGAACTATTTAATTGTCTTCTGCTTTAGTTAAGTGTAAAAAAATATGAGTTGCAAACATTCGCTTTATTTGCTGACATTAACCGTCGTTAATATTAATTGCACAAGAGATTTAAGGCGGATGATACCCTTGAGGTTATTTCCGAACCCTAACATCTGCTCCACCACAACTCACAAAGCCAGCTGGACTCATTGTGGATACCTGGTTGGGCCCAAGTATCATACACTGCGCCTTAATACTACTCGTCCACTGAATGCATGCCATTTAATCCGTCTGTCACCTTTTTAATCCTTATTGAATATAGAAGAAGGCGCGGTGTATGATACTTGGGCCCCTGGTTGTTAGAAAAAGACTCTTTTGAAAACTCTAAAATTTATCTACATGCAAAAAAAGTGCAAAATTCACCAGAGTATATATCGATTCAAAACAGGTGAAATTATCTAACGAAAAATAATATTTATTGCCCCTACTAATGTACACAAGGCAATAAATGACTGCACATATTTATCAAGGTACTTCTGTTATTGTTGTTTAGTTTCTCTTCCTATATCGAATTTTTAGGTACTTCATCATAATTTTTGCTTTCCCGAAACGCAAAAAAAAAAAATCTGTGAACAAAGTTCTAATCAATTTGCCATTATTGATTTCCGTTTTTTTTTTCTTGTCATATTATGTATGTGTCAATATGTCTGAAAAACAAAACTGAATATCTCCCGAGAAGCACGAACATGAGATTTATTTAACTAGATGGTTTTGCAACTTCTAAAGTTCCTCGCAAACGGTAATTAGTATGTTCAAACTTCACTGCTGTGTCATCAGCGCGAATTTGGAAAGATCTAACGCCTACAAATTAGTGAATACATATACTAGCTGATCGGCCTGTAACGAAATCAACAAACATGTTGAGCCAATCAGGAGCCAATCGTGCAACTGTCCAAACTGTCACAAACACTTCAACAACAAATATCGTGTGTATGTTGACATATTACCAGTACCAAATGATTAATATGAAAAGCCAACAAGAAACGTAAGTGTTATACTAAATGCAGGAGATGTTTCAACGAAGGCACTAGATATTCAGAACAATAATTATCTCACATACATGCTTTGGCAATAGACTCAACGAAGGGAATAATCATGCTAGCTTTCAAACTCTCTTGAACAGTTCCGGATTTTACTCTAGCAAGTACTATTTTGGAGAGTAGCCGTTTCCATTGGACTGATAATTTTTCTTTTTCGAGTTTTTTTTTCTCCCTCTACTTTCTTTCTCACGATGCGTGGCTGATCAGGCTGGGAAAAACGGACCGAGTCTGTGGTAAAAACGTCAGCAGGCGGGCCCGAAATATCATTATCTGCCCGAAGTCTGGAAATCGAGGAGAGAGAGCCTTTTGCTTTTTACCTTTCCTCCTCTGATTCCTTTGCTTGCTTGTCTACCAGGCTATTGATCCCAGCGACTAAGCGAGTTTATACCTCAATCAGCGCTACACACACTCACATGGTAGTGTCACGTCTCCACTCAAAATTTCCTCCTTCAGAAACACTTATTTCGGATTTGAAGCCGTGAAAGCTACATGTACTTTAGTGGATACTTCAAAGACATTGGATCACAGCAGTTTCCGCACGTGCTTAACGAGGTTGTGGTCTTGACTGCACTCCAAATTAGGTACGTCTTTGTATATGCGGTCGCTAAACTGTCGATACACCATGCCGGTTATATGGAAAAATAGTAAACTAATGGTGATATTGTACGTACATTTTGAAGAGCTTTTTCACTATTAGTACTGTATGAACGAATAGTTAGGCATATGAAGAAATAATATAATGTGTAATTTGATCACATGTTTTGAAACTCAACGTGAAATTTACCTGACCTATATCATCAGATATATGCCCTACTCCTTATGTTTTTCTGATATATTACATTACTCTAGCTAGTTTTCTGCTATGAATAATCTTTTTTGGTATGCTACAATCACAATTTATAAAATAGCATAAATGCAAAAGAATTAGTACATGTTATAGTGTTAGATATGTACGTAGATCTAAATGGTGTTAACTGGACTATTCTACAGCAAACGGTGGTATATTTGAAATTGTGCTGTGTGTGATTTATTTAATACTGGGACGTCATAATGATAATCATAGCTCTACTGTCCATTTTGGGTGCTACTGAATGGCATTTGCTGCCATATACTTTATGGGGCCCGGGCTTTCTTGATAATCTTTCAACATGAAACCTATTTTGGGTGGAGATATCGTTGTTGAGGTGAATAATTTTTCGTGAGTGATCATCAGGTGAATGGTGTTCCACAAACCTGGTGTAGGATATTCCCTGACTGGTACATGCATGTCTAATACAGTACAGTTTGCTTGCCACATCCCACTGGATGTTCCTTCATGTACAAAGCTTTCATCTGACAACTAAGAAACATATCTAGTCTGTTTCCATCTATTTCGTGTGTGGCTTGTCTGGGCCCTGATCTGTACCCGAGGAACCCCTCATAAAGCACAGATCAAGGCAAAGGCGCACCCTCTGATTACTGATCCAGAACTGCTCGACAGATTATAGCAGTTTGAGCGAGATACCACTCGGGGCTAGGTATCACACGTTCCTAATGAGAGAATAGAGGTAGCATACTTCCAAATTGATATGATGAAATGCATGAAATGTGAAAAGTATGAAAAGTATCTGATGATTTCACAGTTCCATATGATATCTATAGTCATTGGCAGTGTCTAATTGTATTTCATAGAGTGGTGGAAGGTGTGAAACCATTTCAACACTTTGTTGGAAATATAATTGGGAACAACTCGTTAGGCACATACTGTCCAGAAGATTTTTTCCCCACGGTTTTATAAACTAATCAGTATGAAGTACATCCCACTACCGATTATAGTTTTTGAGAGCTTACCATTATGACTATATTTTTTGTATTTAATCCCTTTGAATAATCCAAAGGTATATTGTTCACTAGCGAAGTCTGCCATTGCAGTTCTATTGTTTTTGTCTCTTAATCACCAGAGATGTTCAAACTTATATTTAAGCCATACGTGCAGAGCTCATGAGCGTATATTATAATAATTATGTTTTCCTTTCATACAAAGTTCATCCAGCTATATTACATAACCGATGTATATCAAGCTAATGAGTATCACTCACCAACTAGTAGATATGGCCACCCAGTTTCGGGAAAATGGATTAGTTAATACACTGTGCGTGGCTGACTCTGAAAACACCATTAGTACAAGTCGAGTAGACTTTTATTGATCTGCGTTGGTTTAGCCTTGTTAGAGGCTAAACAGTGCTGTAAAGTCAGGTTTTTAGGAGCTCGGACTTGAAAATAAATAGATTTTCAAACTCTTTAGCACTGACGGTTTTTTGTGAAATTTATCTTTATGATAAAAGCTGGCGTATTCTTGTATGTATATTAATCAGTTACGACTTCTTAGGATGTGTGAAAGATGATTACGTGACTCATTACATGGTGTTTTTGTTCCAAGAATGTGATATTTTAGAACATACATGTGAAACAAAGTAATTTCATTAAACTCGTGGAAACTCCATTCATGTTCATTCTAATGTGCTTTTGTAGATGTTCAAACACATGTATCAATTACATTTCGAAGAATATGAATATATCTACACCTTACTTGTTTAAATGTATTTATTTTAATTGGATTGCCCAATGGCATAGCTAATCGAGGGGTTATACACCAACGTATATAATAAACAATAATCATGAACCACAAATCAGGCTAACAAGAATTTTTTTTCATGAAAATCGATTAACCACATCCTCGAATAATTACTATAGTACAATGAAATTAATGAACGAATGATTGATTTAATGAAATGTGCTGATCTCCCCAAACAACGGAGACGTGGATCCGTCAACGGATCGGAGTATTACTATTGTTCACATGAACATGGACACTGGACATTACTAAGTACAATGTTCAAACTGAAGGTTTAACCCATTTAAGTGTTTAAACTAATATTTTTCATATATATTTCCAATATTGTCTGCCAGTTGCTGTTTGTTGAATTGCTCGTGAGAGGCGAATGGCTAGCAAAACAAATATCGGGATAGAACCCAAAATATATTATGACATATGTTTCTGGTATATTCGTGTGACACTGCAGCTGGGAAACGTGTGAATCAAAATCAACAGGAATGCACATTTTGTAAACCATAACTGCCAGTGGCTCCCAGTAGAGGCATATATAGATTTTGATTGACAGGGACACACACTTGGTCTGGCTGTGAAATCGAGTGACTGATATTAAACAGATGACAAGGTAAATCAAGTGTAGGTTTGTTGTGTTTTTGCTTTGTTTACTCCGCATATTCAAGTACAGAAGCGAAAGACTGTAGCCAACAAAGTGTGTATCATAATAAACACAATGCTCAGATCATAATAGATTATGATGAATGTGCTACTCTGCCAAATACTTCACTCCTCAATAGCATGTGTTTTGATTTACTTCTCGGTTGCTCGGATGCATGCGTTAACATAGAACACGGTATTACATTGAATACCATGACGAAATACTGATATCGTGAAACAACGCTAACGAAATCGTGGAATCTAAAAATTAAAACCTTTTTTTACAGTTGTACCTGGCGAAAATATCCACAAATAAGAGTGGTATTTTCAGTTCTCTCGTTGAGATATGTGACACTTTCGAATTATTGCTGGAATGCTGGAATTATTTATAATATAACTGCACCTAATACTGGATAGTAGGTCATTTCTATGGAGAGTATTCATTGAACACCACATGTAATCCCAAAACTTATAGCAAACTCCGAGACCACAAGCTTTCCTCTAAGGTGGTATATTGAGGAGAGTGGAAAAAAGGTCATATTTATTTAGAATGACAGAAACCAGATAATTTATCTACAGTTGCCCACACCCGATTACCTTAATTGATATGAGTAGGTGAAAGGTTACTAGCATAAAAAGTTGATCTATCATCATCTAGAAGATATGGTGTAGATGTTGATTTGATGCTGCGCATGCCGCAACTGTAGAGGCATGGTGTGGTGATGAATGATGTTTTCTCGTATCGTTAAAAAACAGTCGCTAAAATGAAGTGTTTTTTTGTGAAGATTACGTGTCCCGACCGAAATGCTGCCATCCATCACGAAATTAATGTTATGTGTATCAAAACGTGAAAGCGGCAATAGTACAACAACGGAAATGATAGTAAACCCAGTATTCTACAGCATACAGTGTCGAAGTGCAGTAGCTGATTGGTATAGATGTTATTGTTATCAAAGCGTGTGAACGTTTCAGTTTATGGCCTTAGTAGAAATCTCTGGAGAAAACAATACAATAATTACACAGACTTGCTGATCCCAACATGGAATATATGCATTGTTAAGGATATAATATAGTGGTGGTGTGACTACATAGCAGATATGTACCAATATACGTGTGATATAATATTTTAATTCATGCATTTTGGTACAAATACTAACTTTAACATGTAAATGTTTGAGTGATAACCAATGACACATACTGTGATTTCAGACGTAGGAGTAAAATACTGCACAATCCGTGATTGTGCTACTGTGATGACGTCGTTTGATGTTTTATTGATAGAAACATGATACATGTATGAAAAAAAGGGGCGGATACTTGAGCAAAGATACTACAGCAAATAAATCTCTAGCAGACACTTTCCTTATCTTGACAGCATTGTGAAGTCGTTTTTGGAAATGCCATAATTGACGTTTTTGGAAATGCCATTTGTTTTGCACCACAATCACTATAATCCTTGAAAAGGTGTTTTGTTTACAAACATCTCAAGCTTTCTGGATGATCCCATTATCAATTATTAAAATATTTGTGTGTAAGAATCTACTAGCCAATGATAGATTTAGTTTCAGAAAAGCGTGACCTATGTCGTCATCACAATGTTACCAGATAAAGTTGCTGTGAATCTAAGAGATTTGCTAACAGCTAATTCCCTCTGCCGTTCTCTTGTTGTATCACAAGCCAATGCATTAGACTATTGACCTGACTCAGGTCTGCACCAGCCCGGGAAAACACGTGCACACTAAGTACAAGAATGCCCTGATGTGGAGGCTTATCCCACGCATCATTGACATCCAGGCTGATACGAGCTGATAGTTGCCTCTGATAAAGTCAGTGTAGAGTTTCCACTGTGGTTCTGAGTGAAAGAGAGAGAGAGAGAGAGATCACCCAGAGTCAAGGCCAACAGTCATTGGTGATTCTACCATATGATCTGTGACTAACGGGTTTTTTTTTTATCTTTTGCTGGTGGGCTGAACCTTGTTCTTAGTTAGTTTTGCAGCACATTAATGAGTTTTCACCTTTTGCTTACATTACCGGACACTTTATTGTACAGTTCTTCTAAGGTTCATATTACATGGTAATTTTATGACTTGAACACATTGTGTTGAAGCAGTAATTTTTTACGTATTTAATTTCCATATGCACTGATACAGACGTATTAAAAGATATGCCATGAAAACATAGTATTTTACCTTATGTTATATTTCTACACTACATGTATCCCACTTTATTAAAAGTCTGGCGAATCGTGTGTGCTCCTCCCCCAGATCATATCACCAGGACTATTCCGAGATATGTATATGGTTTGAATATTCCAATGAAGTTCAAGAATTGTGCCTTTCCACTTTTCAAACTTCAATCATACGAATTGCTCAGTAGGCCTGTCCGAATCTTGGTTGGGATTAAAAAAATATAAGGTTATGGTTTTTGTGAAACATTTTTTAAAGCTTTGTTGTACATGTATATTAAGGTGTGAACCTATGTATATATCGAGAATATGGGTTTTGTTTTCTTGCTACATGTAAGAGGTGCGTTTTCTTACAAAGGCAAAAATATGACTGGCCTTGCTGTCGACTTTATTTAGGAAATATTATTTTATATTGTGGACAAATGAGATATTGCATGTCATTGAAATGTAATTTCTTTTGTATAGCCAACACAGTGGATGATCATATTACAGTACTAAATGCATTACCAAAGTATTCCAAGTCTACTGAAATCAGAACATGATCAAGTACTTCTTGCGACTATACCTCGAATTATACACCTTCACAGTTATAAATCTGACAACTGAGGTTTCCTTTCTGTTTGAAACGGAGTATTATTATATAGTGGATGTTTGTTAAAAATTCATTGTTGTGTCAGTCTCGCTGTGAGGAATCAAAACTAACACTGATATTGTGATAGTGTTTGTATTGTAGTGACTGATAGAACCTGGGGAAGGTACTATAATTTTTCCTATCAAGTTGAGAAAATTTTCTTTCACCTTCAATTCGTATCTAATCAAAGCTTGTTTGATATTATTCTTACCTGAGAAGTGTCATAAAAATTTGAGGTGTTGCTCTGTTACAAGTGAATAACATAATTGAACACGCATTGACATGACATTGACTTCGCTTACCAGCAGATTAAATAAACTTCTGATGTAGGCATGTGCTGTAGGGGAGAAGCGTCCGGCTGCCATGGAACGAGACACATCGACTGACGTGAGTCATGTTTTTTTATATTAACTGCCTTTTTTCATACAGACATACACATTTCTTCAAGGTCCATTGCATAACAGTGCCACATACCAAACTAATTGGTTATGACCTCACTTTCTGAATAAAAATTTAGGGACCTAATTTCAGGCAAATAGACCAGTTGATAAACCGTGTGTGGTTGACTCTGAAAACACCATTAGTTCAAGTTGAGTAGACTGTTATTGATCTCGCATTGGTTTAGCCCTGATAGAGTATAAACGTTCCTGAAAAGTCAGGTTTGAGGAACTCCGACTAATAAATAAATGGGTCGTTTTACTCTTTAGCACTGATTTCTTCGTGTAGTTTTAAATGGGTGTTTACATATGAAAAACGAATTATTCCTCAGGATAAAAGCTTGATCGTTCTTGTATGCAAATTACAACTTCACGGGGACATGTGAGAATTGATTACGTGACAGCATTACATAATTAATTTTAGTTTCAAGGAAGAGATTGATGAAAACTTATTCATATAGACACGGCACCTAGTAAATCTATTTAAGAATGTAAGTATCAATCTATTACCACCAATACAATCAGATTTTGATGATGCCAATAACAAACGTAAAATAAACATTGTATTACTTGTTGAGGCCACACATGTAGAACAGGTTAATATCATAGAAACGCCCAAAACTTCATTCATCTTTAAGTAAGTTTGAAAGGACTCTTTCTTCGTATTTCCTACTCATCATTATAATCTCATCAGCAGTTCTTGATGTTGTTGAACTACATGTGAGAATGAGAATATTAGCATAGCAAACAACGGGATGAAACCCAAAAAATAATATGACGTACATCTCTGATAAATTTGACTTTCGTTGCAACTACAAAAATGCGAACTTCGTAAATCATAACTCTCAATGGGTACCGGCAAAGATAAATATCAATTTGGAGTGACAAGAACACTAACGTTGTCTGGTTATGACATTGGGTAGCCGATCTTTGATAGCTGACAAAAACGATCAGGTGTAATAATGTTGTTTGTTTCTATTTTCAATGCACCCAAACAAACAATCATACACAACTTTCAGAAAAGGCCGTTGTATATTCCCTAGAGAAAAAAAAACTCCACATTCATTTATTGCACCGTAGCCAACAAAGTGTATGTCAAAACAAACATAATGCACATATCATTATATGTGACATAATTTACGATAGATGTGCTACTCCCCAAATATTTCGCTCCTAAATAACATGTGCTTTGAATTATTCCTCTCATAATCTTATGCATGGATTCCCATAAAACACAGTTTAACATCGAAAGATTGATCAAATAAAACAACGTGAGTGTAATTGTAGAAATTAGAACTTCACTTTACTTCAGAACATTTTTTTTTCTCATTCATATGCGGTAATTAATAAATACAATTTTATTTTACTACCCTGATTGAATAATTCCTGATATAGCTTAATATTGCATAATACGTCACATTCAACAGTCAGACATATAATAAGCCCCTAAATCACAATGTATTCTATCACTTGTACGCATACTACTTCACATTGAACACTCAGGCATATAATAAGCCCAGAGACAACAATGAATTCTATCACTATAATGTACCATAAATATAAATGGCAAGCAACAGAACTTTCTGCATATTTCTGACATTCGTAAAAATCTATGAATTCATTTGTGCTGCCGATGTCGAGTATTGGCGAAGTTGTAATTGCAGGGAACTTTTGCAATTTCCACCTGAATTCTTTGAATATACCTGCCATTTTCAGCGAAAAAATCGTTGTGCCACTATTACACCAGTCTCAAGAAGGGCAAGAATCCCTCTATATACACACAACTCGATGTTTCATCCATATATTATTTCCGAACTCTCTCTCTGTCTCTCTCTCTCTGTCTCTGTCTCTCTTTCTCTCTCTCTCTCTCTCTGTCTCTGTCTCTTTCTCTCTCTCTCTCTCTCCCCCCCCCCCTCTCTCTCTGTCTCTCTCTCTCTCTCTCTCCCCCCTCATCTCTCTCTCTCTCTGTCTCTCTCTCTGTCTCTGTCTCTCTCTTTCTCTGTCTCTCTCTCTCTCTCTCTCTCTCTGTCTCTGTCTCTCTCTCTTTCTCTCTCTCTGTCTCTCTATCTCTCTCTCTCTCTCTCTGCCCCCCCCCCTCTCTCTCTCTCTCTGTCTCTCTCTCTCTTTCTCTCTCTCTGTCTCTCTCTCTCTCTCTCTCCCCCTCTTTCTCTCTCTCTCTGTCTCTCTCTCTCTCTCACTTTTCTCTAGGCACGCTAGCTACTACCCGGGTTCAGTCCTGGTGCACCAACAACAGACTAAAGCGCTGTAAAGCTGATCAGTTTTTCACACTTGTCGGATCAAAGCTTAGATATTGAATTCAACACTGCCCAGGGACTAATCGTTTTTGTACGCCCTTTTGATGAGAAATACCTACCTCCTTGTTTTCTGAATATTAATGTCCCTTGGTACAAAGCACTTGAGATGGATATAGCCCAAGTGAATATTTTTCAATATACGAATTATTTTATTATCTTCTGGTTTAGGTAAGTGTCAAACAATATTAGATGCAAACATTTGCTTTAGTTCCTGAAATTAAGTGTAGTATAAACTAATTGTACAAGATATTTGAGACAGATAATACTCTTGAGGTTATTTCCGAACCCTCACATCTGCTCCACCACAGCTCACTAAGCTAGCTGTACTTATTGTGGATACCTGGTTGTTAGGAAAAAACTCTTTTGAAAACCCTAGGAATTCGCCGAACATATATCGATTCAAAATAGGTGAAATTATCTAATGAAAAATAACATTTATTGCCCCTAATGTACACATATTTATCAAGGTATTACTATTGTTTTGTTTTTATAATATCATAATCATATAATCATAATTCTTGCTTTCCTGAAAGGCAAAAAAAGTCTGTGAACAAAATTCCAATCAAATTGACATAATCGGTTCCCGTTTGTTTGTTTTTTTGCCATGGTATGTATGTGTCAATATGTCTGAAAAACGAAACTGAATATCTCACTAGAAGCATGAAAATGGGATTTATTTTACTAGATGATTTTACAACTTTGTTGCCATGATGTGACAAGACACCAAACAGCCTGAACCAAACGTTTAAGTTCGTCGCACACGGTAATCAGTGTGTTCAAAGTTCAGTGCAGTCTAATCAGCACGAATTTTGAGAGATCCAACACTTACAAATTTAATAGCGAAAAATACTAGCTAATTGGCCCTGAACAAAATCCACAAATATGTTGAGCCAATAAGGAGCCAATCGTGCAAAAATCCAAATAAAAACATTTCAACAACAAATACTGTGTACAAGTTGATATATTACCAATACCAAAAGATTGTTATGACAAAGCCAATAAGAAACGTAAATGATTTACTAAATGCAGGAGATGTTTCTATGAAGGCGCTAGATAATCAGAACAATAATTATTTCATATACATGCTTTGGCGATGGAATCAACGAAGCGAATAATCATACTAGCTTTCAAATTCTCGTGTACATTTTCGCATTTTACTCCAGCTAGTACTATTTTGGAGAGTAGTTTTCTCCTTTGGACTGATAATTTTGTCTTTTTCGGCTCTTTTTTCTCCCTCTACTTTCTCTCTCACGACGCAGGGCTGATCAGGCTGAGAAAACGGACCCAGTGTGTGATAAAAACGTCAGCAGGCAGGCCCGAAATATCATTATCTGCCCGCAGTCTGGAAATCGGGGAGAGAAAACCTTTTGCTTTTTACTTTTCCTCCTCCGATTCCTTTGCTTGCTTGCTTACCGGGCTATTGATCCCAGTGACTAAGTAAGTTTATACTCCAATCAGTGCTACGCACACATATATGGTGGTGCTACGTCTCCACTCAAAATTTCCTTTGTGAAAAATATTTCGGGATTTGAAATCGTGAAAGCTAAATGTACTTAGTGGATACTTTGTTAGTAGTGGAACATTGGTTCATAGCAGTCTCCACACGTGCTGAACAAGGTTGCGCCTGGGTTGCACTCCAAATTAGGTACGTACTTGTGTGATGTCATCACAAAATCGTCCAAATAGATGCCCGCTGTATGGAAAGAGAGTGAACTAGTGGTGATATTGTAATGTACTTACAATTTGATGAGTTCTTGTACTGTTAGTACTATATGAACGAATAGTTAGGCATGAAAAGAAATAATGTGATAGATGGATGGATAGATAGATAGATAGATAGCCCTAGTCGTTATATTATACATTACTCAAGATCATAATCACAGCTAGCATGTATGCAACAGATATAGGATAAAACGGTGATATGTTGTGTTGTGTGTAATAAAGTTATTATTAATATGACGAGCAACGTCATACTAACAGTCCTACTCTGTTATAATAAGTGTGAGATGGTATTATAGGAAATTTCCCAACGTGTTTTTTCGGAGGGGGTCATTCTTCAAGTGTTGTTGAAGTGAATGATTCTGGGGTTTTGATTTGCATTTTGACCCCAACACACGTACAGGATAAACCATGTACTAGAACATGCATGTCGAATACAGTACAATTCTCTTGCCACTTCCCACTAAATTTCCCTCCATGTACAAAGCTTTCATCTGGCAACTAAGAAACATATCCAGTCTGTTTCTATCTATTTCATGTGTGGCTTGTCTGGGCCACGATCCGTAGCCAAGGAACCCCTCATAAAGCACACATCAAGGCAGAGGTGCGATCTCTGATTACTGATCCAGAACTGATTGATGGATTGTAGCGGTCTGAGCATGTATCACTAGGGGGCTAAGTATTACAAGTTCCTAATGAAAGAAGAGAGGTAGCATACTTCCAAATTGATATGATGAAATGCGAAAGTATTTGATGAGTTCACAGTTAAATATGATATCTATGGTCATTGGTGGTGTCTAATTGTATGCCATAGAGTGGTGAAAAGTGTGAACCATTGTGAAAACTCTGTTGGAAATATATCTGGGAACAACTTGTTAGGCACATACTGTCCAGAAGATTTTTTCCCCACGGTTTTATGAACTCATCAGTATACTGTACATTCCACTGCCGATGATAGTATTGGGGGTTTACCATAATGACAACCTTTTTTTAATTTAATCTCATTGAATAATCCAAAGGTATATTGTTCATTAGCAAAATCTGCCATTGTAATTCTATTGTTTTTGTCTCGTAATCCCCAGACATGTTTCAACCTATATTCAAGCCATACGTGCAGAGCTCATCAGCGTATATTATAATAAATGTGTTTTCCTTTCATATAAAGTTCATCCATTTATATTACATAACCAGTGCATATCAAACTAATGAATATAACTCTCCAACTTATAGATGTGGCCACCCAATTTCAGGAAAGTGGATCAGTTTATACACTGTGCGTGGCGGACTCTGAAAACACCATTAGTCCAAGTCGAGTAGACTGTTATTGATCTGCATTGGTTTAGCCTTGGTAGAGTCTAAACAGTGTTGTAAAGTCAGTTTTGAGGAGCTCGGACTTCATCATAAATAGGTATTTTAACTCTTTAGCACTGAGGATTTTTTTTGTGAAATTTGGGATGGGTTTTGCACCGAAAATAGAAGAATCCGTATGATAAAAGCTGACGTGTACTTGTATGTATATAGTGAGGCAGTGCACTGTCCATATGATTACATATGTTACATAACGCAATTTTCACACATCAATATTGTCTGCCAGTTGCTTATTTGTTGAAGTGTTTAAACTAGTATGGCAGTGCATTGTCCAGATGATTATGTATGTCACATTACATTATCTGCATATTTTACACACCAATATTGTCTGCCAGTTGTTGTTTGTTAAATTGCTCATGAGAGGAAAATTGTTAGCATAACAAATATCGGGATAAAAACCAAAACATATTATGACATGAATATCTGGTAATTCATCTGGCGCCCAAGCTTGGGAACGTGTAAATCAAAACCAACAGGAATACAAACTTTGTAGACCATAACTTCCAGTGGCTTCCAGTAGAGGCATGTATAGATTTACATTGACCGAGACACACACGTTGTCTGGCTATGACATTGGGTGACTGATTTTGACAGTTGACGAGGTAAATCAGGTGTACTCTTGTTGTGTTTTTGTTTCGTTTTTTTTATCACAACCAAACAGACAATCATATCAGTGTAGTATATTTTAGCAGTTTTTGCTCCCCCAAAACATGAGTTCCGTAAAGATAAGAGAAAAAGTGCGTTGTATTGACTACCATTTATATACGAAAGCCATTGATATTGTAGAATCTAGAAAATAGAACCTTTTTTACAGTTGTTCCTGGCGAAAACATTCAAAAATAAGTCACATTAATATATTCCTCATGAGTTATGTGAATTACATATAGAATAAAATTACATTAAACTACCCTGCTGGAATTATCTATGATATAACTGGACATAATACTGCATTGTAGGTCATTTTTATTACACTGACGAATAGTAAACTCTGAGACCACAAGCGTTCTTCTAAAATGATGTATTTGAGAAAGTGGGCAAAAGGTCGCGTTTATTTAGAATGACAGAAACCAGACAGTTTATTAACTCTTGCCCACACCCGATTACCCAGTTTGATATGAGTAGGTGAAAGGTTACATTCATAAAGAGTTGATCTATCATTATCTAGCAGATATAGTGTACGGTGGTTCGATTCAGCACATGTCGTAATTGTAGAGCCATGGCTTTTTTGATGAATGCTGTTTTTTTCGTAGTATTATGGCTATTAGGAACCACGTAGATATATATGACGATGAAGCAGAATTCAGAACATGTTCAACCCATGAATTGAAAGGTAAGTTGTTATCTACCATTAAGTCAATGAAAACATTCGCTAAACTGAAGTGGTGTTTTTTGTAAAGAGTGCGTGTCAAGACCGAAATGCTACCATCCATCACAAACTTAATGTTATGTGTATCAAACCATGAACGCGGCAAAAGTACAACAAGGAAACGATACTAAAACCAGTGTTATACAACATACAGTGTCGGAGAGCAGTAGCTACTTGATATACATATGTTATTTTCATCAACGCGTGTGAACGTTTATGAACATTATGAAAAAATATCATAATTAATTTGATTTGTGGAGCTCATTATAGAATTTATGCATTGTTGAGTATATGATATAGTTGAGGTGTGACTACATAGCAGCGATGTACTATTATATACCTGTGATATAATTTTATTCATGCGATTTGGTGCAAATATGAATGAGTGATACCCAATGAGACCTATAAAATAATTGTGATTTAAAATTTAAAGGTAAAAATACTGCACGATTCGATCCACCACATGGCTACTGTAATAATATGTCATTTGATGTTTTATCGACAGAAACAAAAAATATGTATAGAAAAGAAAGAGCAGATACTTGAGCAAAGATACTCCAGCAAATAAATTTGTGGCAGGCACTAACATGATTGTGAAGTAATTGTAATTGAAGTGTTTTGGGATGTCATTTGTTTGCATCACAATAGCTGTAATCCATGTGAAGGTGTTTTGTTTACAAACATCTCAATCTTTCTCGATGATCCCATTATCAATTATTAAAACGTGTGTGTGTAAGAATCTACTAGCCAAAGATAGTTTTAGTCTCAGAAAAAAATGTTACCGGACAAAGTTGATGTGGATCTGACAGTTTTGCTAACAGCTAAGTCCCACTGCTGTTCATGTTGTATAAGAAACCAGTGCATGCCATGACCATTGACCTGACTCAGGTCTGCACCAGCCCGGGTAAAATACGTGCACGCTAAGTACAAAAACGCCCTGATGTGGAGGCTTTTCCCACGCATCATTGACATCCAAGCTGATAGGCATTGATAGTTCACTCTGATACAATCAGTGTTGAGCTACCGCTATGGTTCTGAGTGAATGAGATAGAGAGAGATTACCCGGAGTCAAGGCCAACAGTTTGTAGTAATGTTATCATACGATCTGTAACTAACGTGGTTTTTTGTCTCTTGCTGATGGGTTTTACCCATTTCTCAGCGAGTTACTTTTGCGAATTTTATTGGGCTGTCACCTTGTGGTTACAATACCAATCTCATAATTTATTGTATTGTTCGTTAGAGTGTCAGACTTCGTGTTAATTTTATGACTTAAACTCATGGTGTTGATGCAGTACAATTTGAAGTATTCCATTTCAACCCACACCAGACGTGTTACACCATTCGCCATGAAAACATCTGCTTTTTTTTCTTATCATACCATAGTTTTTATGAAACCGCCACTCTTCACCAGAAACAGCTGCAGGGGAAACATTCGTAGACTATGCCACTTTCTTGAAGTCTTGGCAATCGTTAAAATTTCATTCCCAGATCATATCACAAGGACTACACCGAGATACGATATGCATTATAGTTATTTCAACGAGTAATTCAAGAAACATGCCTTTCCACTTTTCAAGTTTTATACAAAATCTTCCATGGGGATTGTCAATGTTGTTTTTTCTTTGCTACATTTAAGAGGTGCGTTTTCGTGCAAATGCAAAAAAATATGATTGACCTTGCTTTCGACTATTGCTCTATCTTGTGGACAAATGACATATTGCATTCATTGAATTGTATTTTCGTTTGTATATCCAGCACATGGGATGAAGATATTACATTACTAAATGCATGTACATCCCAAGTCTACTGAAGTCAGAACACGAGCAAGTACCTCTTGTGACAATACCTCGAATTATACACCTTCACAGTCATAAATTCATTATTGTTTGAACCAGAGCATTATTATATCGTGGATGTTTGTTACGAATTAATTGTTGAATCAGTCTTGTTGTGATGTATTTGAAACACGCAATGACATTGTGATAGGTTTTATTGTAAAGGTTGATAGTACATGAGGAAGGTATGATACTTTTTCTTATCAAGTTGAGAATATTTTCCTTCACCTTCCATTCGTGTATGATCAAGAGATGAAAAACACAGCTATATCCTCATGTTTGTGGGGCTTGTTTCACTCACGTGTGGAATATTGAAGCTTGTTTGATATTATCCTTACTTGAGAAGTGTCATGAAAATTCGAGGTGTTGCTCTGTTACAAGTGAATAACATAATTGAACACGGCGTAGACACGACATTGACTCGGTTTACCAGCTGATTAAATAAACAGCTCTTCTGATGTAAGCATTTGCTGTAGGGGAGAGGTATCAGACTGCCATGAATTGAGACACATCGACTGACGTGCGTCAATTGCGATGTGTCTGAAAAATCTATACGCCAAAAGGAATAGATCAGAAAAAAAATTGTGTTCGATGTATTGTTTTCACATGTAGGCATATGTGTGGACCAAATTTGTTTTTTTTATATATATTAAATGCCTTTTTCTTCATACAATCATACACATTTCTTCCACGTCTATTGCGTAACTGCCACAAACCAAACTAAAGGGTTATAACCTCACATAATCATAAATTTAGCGACCTAAATTTACGAATGAATCCTCAGGATAAAAGCTTGATCGTTCTTGTATGTAAATTACGACTTCACTGGGACATGTGAACATTGATTACGTGACGGCACTACATGATTATTTTAGTTTCAATGAAGAGATTTATACAAACTTATTAATATAGGCATGACAACTAGTCAAATGAGGATAGGTCTATTTAAAGAATGTGATTACTTGTTGAGGTCATACATATAGAAAAGAATAATATCATAGAAATGCCCAAAACTTCATTCATCTTCAAGTAAGTTTGAAAGGACTCTTTCTTTGTATTTCTTACTCATCAGTGTATTTCTGATCTCATCAGCAGTTCTTGATGTTATCAAACTACATGTGAAAAGGAGATTTTCAGCATAGCAAGCAACGGCTTCAACACAAAACAATAATATGACGTTTCTATTTTTGACGCACCCAAACAGAAAATCATAAGCAACTTTCAGAAAAGGTCGTTGTATATTCCCTATAAAAAATTAAACTCCACATTCAATTACAGCACTGTAGCCAACAAAGTGTATGTCATAACAAACATAATGCACATATCATTATATGTGACATAATTTATGATGGATGTGCTACTCCCCAAATATTTCGCTCCTAAATAGCATGTGCTTTGAATTGTTCCTCTCATATTCTGATGCATGGGTTCCCATGAAACACAATATTACATCAAAAGATTGATCAAATAAAACAACGTGAGTGTAGCTGTAGAAATTAGAACTTCACTTTACTTTAGAACATTTTTTTTTCTGATTCATATGCGGTAATTAATAAATAAAATTATATTTGACTACCCTGATTGAATAATTCCTGATATAGCTTAATATTGCATACTAAGTCACATTCAACACTCGGACATATAATAAGCCCCGAGACCACAATGAGTTCTATCACTATAACGCATACTACGTCATATTCAACACTCAGGCCCAGAGACAACAACGAATTCTATCACTATAATGTACCATAAATATAAGTGGCAAGCAACTGAACTTTCTGCATATATCTGACATTCGTAAGAAACTATGCATACATTTTTGCTACCGAAGTCGAGTATTGTAATTGTAATTGCAGGGAACTATTGCAATTTCCACCTGAATTCCATGAATATACTGGCCGTTTTCAGAGGGAAAAACGTTTGTGCCACTGTAACACCAGTCTCAAGAAGGGCAAGGATCCATCCATATACACACAACTCGATGTTTCATCCATATATTACTTCTGAACTCTGTCTCTCTCTCACTTTGCTCTAGGCACGATAGCTACGATCCGGGTTCAGTCCTAGTGCACCAACAAGAGACTACAGAGCTGTAGAGCTGATAAGTTTTTCACACTTGTCGGATCAAAGCTTAGATATTGAATTCTACAATGCCCAGGGACCAATCGTTTTTGAACGCCCTTTTGATGAGAAATACCAAGCTCCATGTTTTCTGAATATTAATGTCCCTAGGTACACAGCACTTGAGATGGATATATCCCAAGCGGATATTTTTCAACATACAATTTATTTAATTATCTTCTGGTTTCGGTAATTGTCAAAAAATATTAGATGCAGACATTTGCTTTAGTTGCTGACATTAACTGTGGTAAAAATTAATTGCACAAGAGATTTGATGTAGATAATACTCATGAGATTATTTCCAAACCCTCACATCTGCTCTACTACTACAGTTCACATAGCTAGCTGTATAGTACTCATTGTGGATAACTGGCTGATAGAAAAGAAAACTCCTAAAATTTATCTGCCAGCAAAATTTACTGGGGCATATATCGATTTGAAATAGGTGAAATTATCTGAGGAAAAATAACATTATACTCTTTCAAAAATGTGTGTGTGTGCTTCTCAGTGTTGTTTGATGTGTGTTGTGTAGACGTATTTGTGTCGCAAATAAAACCACACCAAACGAAACAAACATTTATTGTCTCTGAAGTACAGGCAGTATATAATTTTTTTATGTTTCGAATATGGCATTTGTTTTACCATAAGATTCCAAAATTCGTACACACTTTGTTCCCATGATGTGGCAATAAAACGTAGCATAACATAAAGATCGAAAATCATATAAAAGTTCACTAACAGTTGGAGAACGATGGAATGTGCAAAGTAAGTAAAATTAAAAATGCAACGGGAACCATATGCTGAAGATCCTGGGAGATGGTAATAAGTATGTTCAGAATTCACTGCAGTGTCATCAGCACGAATTAGGAAAGATTCATCACTTGAAAATTAGTGAGTATATACTAGCTAAGGGCCTATAACAAATTTCACAAATATGCTGTTCCAAAAAGGAACCAAACGTTTGACGATGCAAACTGACGATACAGGCACAGAAACTGTCAAGAACATTTCAACAACAAATATCGTGTGCATGTCGACATATTACCAATACCAAAAGATTATTATGACAAAGGCAACAAGAAATATAAATGAAGTAATAAGAGCAGGAGATATTTGAACGAACGCGCTAGATATCTAGAACATTTGTTATCTTACATACATGCTTTGGTGATGGACTCAACGAAGCGAATAATCATGCTAGCTTTCGAACTCTCTTGAACAGTTCCGGATTTTACTCTAGCAAGTACTATTTTGGAGAGTAGCCATCTTCCTTGGACTGATAACTTTTCTTTTTCGGGTCTTTTTTTCTCCCTCTACTTTCTCTCTCACGATGCGTGGCTGATCAGGCTGGAAAAACGGACCGAGTCTGTGATAAAAACGTCAGCAGGCAAGCCCGAAATATCATTATCTGCCCGTAGTCTGGAAATCGGGGAGAGAACCTTTTGCTTTTTACCTTTCCTCCTCTGATTCCTTTGCTTGCTTGCTTACCGGGCTATTGATCCCAGCGACTAGGCAAGTTTATACCTCAATCAGCGCTACACACACTCACATGGTCGTGCCACGTCTCCACTCACAATTTCCTCCTTGAGAAACACTTATTTTGGAATTTGAAGTCATGAAAGCTACATCTACTTTAGTGGATACTTTAAAGACATTGGATCATAGTGGTTTCCGCATGTGCTGAGCGAGGTTGTCACGTGGACTGAACTCCAAATTAGGTACGTTTTTGTGTGATGCTATTGAACTGTCCATGCACCGTGCCCATTGTGTGGAAAAATAGTAAACTAGTGTTTTTATTTTACGTACATTCTGAAGAGTTCTTGCACTTTTGGTACTGCAGAACCATATAATTTTAGTTCTGTGGTATGAACGAATACTTAGGCATATGATGAAATAATGTAATGGATAATTTTATCAGAATCATTGAAACTGTGCTTGAAATGTTTACATGACTCTACATCATCATAAACATATCCTACTTGTTATGTGTCTGTGATATATTACAATACTCAAGAAAGTTTTCTGCTAGGAATAATCTTTTTTGATATGCTACAATCACAGTATACAAAATAGCATACATGCCATATAAAGTTACTTCATGTCATACTGTTACATAAATATGGTGTTAACTCGACGACTCAGGAGAAAACTGTGGTATATGTGATGTTTTGCTGTGCTTGATTTATTTATAGTAGCAAGTCATATTGGTACTCATAGCTCTGATATGCGTTTTGCGGGGTGTTACTAAAAAGAATTTGTTACTATATACTTTTAGGGGCCCGGGCTTTTTGACCTGATAATTTTCCAACATAAAACTTTTATTTTGGGGGACATATCGTTCTTTGAGTATCGTTGAAGTGAATGGTGAATAATCATCAAGTGAGTGATGATCCACAAAATTGGTGTAGGAATCTCCCTGTACTGGGGCATGCATGTCAAGTACAGTACAGTTTGCTCGCCACTTCCCACTGGATGTTCCTCCATGTACAACGCTTTCATCTGACAACTAAGAAACATATCCAGTCTATGGCCGTCTATTTCGTGTGTGGCTTGTCTGGGCCGTGATCCGTAGCCAATGAACCTCTCATAAAGCACAGATCAAGGCAAGAACGCCTCCTCAGATTACTGATCCAGAACTGATATATGGATTACAACGGTCTGTGCGAGAATCCACTCGGGCGCTAAGTATGTTCCTAATGAAAGAGGAAAGGTAAATTGATATGATGAAATGCGAAGCATCTGATGAGTTTAGAGTTCCTCATGATCCAAAACTGATTGACGGGTTATAGCACTCTGTGTGAGATACCATTCGAACGCTAAGTATCTACACTTTTTATCCAAAGAAGAAATGTAACATACTTTCAAATTTACATGGATAAATTTGAAGGCATTTGATGAATTTACAGTTTCACATGAATTAGTCATCCTTGGTTGCATACCAATTAGTAAAAACGTCTGAAAAGTGTGATAATTCGCTTTAATGAAAACTTATTTCAGGAACAACTTGTAAATCCGACCTTTATTACATTGTGTTACACACCAGTCAGATCTGTATAATGCACATCCCACCACTGAAAATTGGAAATGAAAGCTTACCACTATAACGATCACATATCATTTAATTCCTTTGAACAGGTATCTTCATTATCGAATGGTATAGATCTTCCCGCGTTTTTTCTATTGGTTTTGTCTAGTATTTCTCACAGGTTGTACCAACAGACACTTTCCAAAGGATATATAAAGAACTTTTAAAAATATGTGCAAGGCTCATGGGTGTATATTGTACTAATTGCTTTTAATTCATACAAAGTTCATCCAGTTATATAACATAACCGTTGCATATCAAGCTAATGAGAGATGGGCTTATATTCTAAATTACAGATGTGTTGACCCAATTTCAGGAAAATGGATCAGTTAATACACCGTGCCTGCTGCCTCTGAAAACACCATTAGTTCAGGTCGGGTAGACTGTTATTGATATGCGCTGGTTTAGCCTTGATAGAGTCTAAACAGTGCCGAGAAGTCAGGTTTGAGGAGCTCGGAATGCTAAATGAATGGGTCTTTTTAATCTTGAGCAGTAAAGTTGTTTTGTGAAAATTAGGAAGGAATCTTACATGTTGAAATAGGGTAAATACTTGATTGCTGTTGTAAAATATGACTTCACAAGGATATGCGAAGTATGATTATGTGACGTCATTACCTAGTTATTTTAGTTGGAGAGATTTTAAATCTCAATGGAGAGATTTATAAAAACTTATTGATATAAACATGACAACTCGTCAATTGAGGAGAAGTGTATATAAAGGATATGATTGCTTTTGGAGGCAATACATGTAGAAGAGGATAATTTCTTGGAAACTCCCGAAACTTGTGATAGATTTCCAGACACATTTGTAGATTAGATTCTGAAAAGAATGGCTGTATCTACATTGCACTTGGTGCCATAATTAAGTTAAGGTGTTGAGCTAGTTTGGGAGAATACAGTCATTACAAAAATGTTCTCTGTATTTTTTACTCATCAGTATGATCTCATCACGGTTTTTGGTGTCGTTGAACTACATGTGAAATGAGACTATTAGCACAGCAAGCAACTGGATGAAACCCAAATAAAAAATAATATGACGTACATCTCTGATAAATTCGTCTTACGTTGCAACTGGGGAACGTGTGAATCATAATCAACAGGAATGCGAACTTCGTAAATCATAACTTCCAATGGGTACCAGCAGAGGTAAAGGTCGATTTGGAGTGACAAGAACACACAAGTTGTCTGGTTATGACATTGGGTTGCCGATCTTTGATGGCTGACAAATACGATCAGGTGGAGACAATCATAACTTTCAGAAAAGGTTGTTGTATATTGCCTAGAGAAAACTATACTCCTCACATTCAATTACAGCACCGTAGCAAACAAGATGTATATCATAATAAACACAATGCTCAGATCATCATAGGTGACATCATTTATGATGGATCTGCCACTCCCCAAATATTTCGCTCCTAAATAATCCGCTGCTGGAATGCATAAAACACGGCATTACTGAGAATACCATGAAAAACTACTGATCGAGTAAAACAACGCCAGTGAAAGTGTTAAATTTAAAAATAAAACCTTTTTTACCATTTTCGTCATTAGACCTGACGAAAATATTCACAAATGAAAGTGGCATTTTTATCTTCCTCATTTAAATATGTGAATTACACATAAAATGAAATTACGTTTGACTACCTTGCTGAGAAATCTCTGATGTAGCTGCACTTTATGCTGCCTATTGCATCACCTCTAACAATCCCCAAACTGTAACCCTGTAAAGCGTTCTTCTCAGGTGGTATATTTGAGAAAGTGTGGAGAAAACGTATTTCCTTAGAATGACAGAAACCAGATAATTTATCCACTGTTGCCCACACTCGATTACCCAGTTTGATATAGATGGGTGAAAGGTTATCTACATAAAAAGTTGATTTATCATCATCTTGCAGATATAGTGTAGACGATGGTTTGATGTGGCACACATCACTGAATTCGTTATAGACGGCAAGTGCAGAGGCATGGCGTGATGATGAATGATGTCTTCGTCAGTTAATAGAGCTCGTAGTAGAGACGTATAGATATGTATATTGGTTGGAGCGAAGTTGAAATTGGAATCCAGGAACATCTGATAAAATCATGGCACCGGTGGTGGTGTGATCTTCTGTGTCAAGAACTTTTTTAACAGTATCGGTAAAATAATGTGTTATGTGTACCACTCGTGCCACTCGTCACGAAGCATAACGTCATATGCCTCAAACGGAAAAAAGAACACATTTTGACAAATTGTGTGAAGTATTCGAATGCATAAAACTCGTTCAAGTACCCCCAAAAATTGCCATTGCGATATGGATAGCACATTCAAACTGAAATTACTCAAAAGAAAACAATAAGAATTGTAGCAGGTGCTCGATATAATGACCCGGTTCCCCCATATTCAAGCGCCATGGACATGACACATAGCACAGCACCGACCCCAAGCCTCCGAAGGCACATTCTGATGTCATGCTAAGGAGTTTTATGTACACCGGTCCAAGCCAATGGATGCTATTGAGAGGTGTCATCAAGAGCTCGCAATCTAAACATGTATGCAAAAAGCGCTTACTGCAGTCCTATGTACGTTCCTGATCGTAAAAAAGTAAAAGTAAAATAGTGCATGTTAGTGTTCGCATGTACAGTGGTGTCGGTGGGGTACCTTCAGGTGATCTCATTCCCATTGGGATACAGACTCTGTCTTTTGGGATCATCTGAGATATATTGTAAAATGTGTATCTGAGTTTATTTCGTCTATATTGTATTGTTTGCTCTACGCACATCTCAAATAAATTACCTATCTGACGTGTGGAGATAAATACATGTAGAATGTAGTCGCGTTCTGGCTACATAGCACCCATATACTAGTGACCATCAGTCCATGCCATAATGTGCAAAATAATCTTATTCATGGAAGCTAGTACAAATACCAAATCTAATATGTATACATTACATTGATAACCGACGGAACGTATAGGCATTTCAAACATACATGTAGTGGTAGAATATTACACAGATCGATTCACCATGTATATAATGTGATGTGACGTCACTTGATATTTTATTGGCGAAAACAGTATTAGAAAACATGTATGGAAAGGCAATAGCGACGGATACTTCAGAGGAGATACCATGGCAATTAAATATCTGACAGGCACTCGCCTTATCTTAGCAGGATTGTAGAACAATTGTAATTGAAGTGTTTTGAAGTGTTATTCGCTTGTATCAGAATGGCTATAACCGTTTGGATGCAAATGCATGTGGCTTTTTTTTTCGCGAATGCATTCACCGCGAGATCCTGTCATCGAATTATTGAAATATGAAACAAAAAAGTCACAGCATTAAAGCACATCACCCCTGTGTTAGAAGATACAACTGTTCATTCAGTCCTGTATATGATGGATAGCAGTACAATGAATGTGTTGCCTGCATGTAGAACATTGATAGCTTTCACATACGAAACACATACAAATTATTGATTGCTTATTCTGAGAACAAACAGAATGACGGATAATTTGTTGTGGTTTTTCGAACAATATTATTTCCATTTATTGGTTTAATTATTGAACTAAACCTCCACAAAGTACAGTGTTTACCATAAAACATGTGACTGTATCACATTGTACTCTATTCATCCGAACACACAATCTGGACCAGGTAACTAATCGTTGCAGATATTGCTAATTCGCCAACAGCTAGTTCCTCCCACAGCTCCTGATGATCACACTCTGTATTGCGAGCCAGTGCATGAAGTGGCCGTTGACCTGGTTCAGGTCTGCACTAGCGCTCGTAAAGAACGCCCTGATAGAGAGGCTTATCCCACGCATCATTGACATCCAGGCTGATAGGAGTTGATCGTTCGCTCTGATACAGTCAGTGTAGAGCTTCCACTGTGGTTCTGAGAGAACGAGAGAGAGCGAGCACCCCCGAGTCAAGGCCAACAGTCGGTTGTAATCGTACCGATATGATCTGTAACTAACTGGGTTTTCATCTCCTAATGGTGGACTTAGCTGTTTCCAAGCGAGCTATTTTTGAGGTACATTAATGGGCTTCCTCTTGTGCTTTACATTACCCAACACTTTATCGTACAGTTCTTGTAGGGTCATATTACAAGCTAATTTCATGACTTGACTTAGTTTCATGTTGATGAAGCAGTAATTTCTGAAATATTCCATTTTGATTTACACAGATATATTACCCCATATGCAATGCAAACTCGTGTTATCTTCTGCTTATCATACGTTTGTTTCTTTTGAACACAGCTCTTGTTATCCGAACAGCTCCACCGATAACATTTCTAGGCTATCTCACTTTCCTACATGTCTGGGCGATCGTTTATGTTTCATTTCCAGATCATATCACCGGGACTGTACCGAAATATGATACCTAATTTGAATATTCCAACCATCGAGAAAAGGAGCATGTCCTATTGCTTTTCAAGGTTCAATAAGAATTGCTTATCCAGATGTGTGGGCGTGTCCGATAGAACATCATTTCATCTGGAGACTGCTGCAAGAATTAACAGTAAAGTTAAATTTATCGCACGCATCCGTTCTAAAAACTTCTGATACATGTAAATCGTTGTATGTGGAAATCAGTGACGTTTTTGATATCCAAAGATCCTCGATGGGGTTGTTTTCTTGCTACATGCAAGAGTTGCGTTTCCGTGCAAATGAAAAATGTGATTGGCCTTGCGCTCGACTTTCTTCAGATAATCTCATTTGTGTCTTGTGGACAAATGGCATATTATACTTCCGTGAAATGTAAGCTTATTTATACAGTGAGCGCAATGGATGAACAGATCTGAACAGTCAGAACATCGGCTGCACATATTCCAAATGCATTAGCATGCTAATCCATATCCATTTGAATCAGAATGCGATCAAATATATGTGGGTATTTCTTCTTGTGACCATATTTCGAATTGTACACTCACGGTGATAAAACTGACAACAAGAGGTGTTTCATTTGTTGAATTAAAATTATTATTGAATATATATGTAGCGTATTAAATACGCTATATGCCACACGAGAAGACGAAAGTACAACAATGAATTATTTTTTGCTTTTTCGTCTTCTTGTGTGGCATAATAATGAACAACAAGATTGTGATAGGCTATTGCATAGTAATAGACAGAACCTTGGCAATGTGGATATCTGTATTCAATCAAAGCTGGTAATATCTTCAATCATATTTGGAGCTTGTTTGATTCCATCCTTACGTAAGAAGTATCATAAAAAGTCGGGATACTTCTCGGTTGCAACAAAATAACATGATTGAATACGGCGTAGACATGACATTGACTTGGTTTACCAGCTGACTAAATAACAACTCTTGTAATGCAAGCGTGTGATGTGATGTATGTGAGAAGTATTAACCTGCCATAGATTAAGACACATCGATAGACGTGAGTCAACTAAGATGTGTCTAACGAAAAACAATACGCCTGCACTAGAAGGAACAGAGAGAAATAGCAAATAGTGTTTGATTTATAGTTTTCAGCGGTAGACAGATCACAATGTTGTACAAGAGATAGAAGACGGATGTTATGTATGCATTCCTTGTAGCTGGGCAGTGCTAATACATGTGTCATAGCTAACCTTCAAACATTTCTAAACATTATTGATATGTTGACATGCACATGACTGTTCGTCAATTTACAACTTGGAAATCTGCGTTAGAATTGTTATCTATTAAGATTATTTTATAAGAACAAATCCCGCCAGTTCAACGCAGGAAAGAAACACGCCCACAGAAACACCATACAGACAGTTTTCAGACCCTCCCCAACTTGACGTATATACAATGCTTGTCATTGAATACCATGTACAATCAAAAACTTATCTATCTTCTTGTTTTGAAGCAGGATTTGTCTAGTCGCTCTTTTTTCTCAGGCGCATAACCCGTGGAGTTTGATTTATTTATTTCATTGATGCATTGATGAACTATACGGGCAATAAAAAAAAATTGGAACCTGCATAGTCCAGTATCATCAATGAAATATAACGTTTTGATGGAAAGGGGCGTGTTTCTCTTGCATGCCTATCGCTCGAAATACAATAAACCCATACTTCCAATCTTGACCTCACACGAGTTGATACCATACCCTGTAGATTGGCAATACCTACGGCATTCGTCGATGTACCCGCACGCGCACTGTTGGAGGTATTGTGAATGACCGAACAAGATGCCCTACGGGGTAGATATGATGTATCACGCACATCAGACGTGTATAAATCTTCCTGAAACCCCATGTGAATAGTTTGAAGGTTGACTCATTCGTAATAAAAACGTTCCACAAAATATTGCACACATCAATATATAATTCATTGCATACGTGAATATGATTTATGATATCATATGTATGATGGAGCCATGAAAGTTAAGAAAATCCATGGTTTTTACTGCACAAATCTAGGGTTCATGTTTCATGTACACATGTGCATTACTAGCATCAAGTAGACCTACACGCTTTTGCAAATTAAATGGACAGATGAAATCTGAAGACCACCTTAGTACATAAAACCTCCATATCTATTTTAGTGTATACCGTAGACTGATTTTTTGTTGTCATAAATTTCTTGCAATCTACAGTACTCTTTTCTGCATCCAATACAAGATTTGAATGACGTGCTAAACAATTCCTCTCAACAATGATCGAGTAGAATGGTATAATGGGAGTAAAGATAAAGTAAATCTCTTGGAGTGGGATTATCAGCCATGACAGGAAAATGCAGAATATCAAAATAGAAACATTAATCAGGATTATGCGCTAATACGTGGAACCTTGCGGCTGTGGGCTTTGATGGGTTATCATCCCTCTTTTGTTGTTTTCGCAAAATGAAAACACGTAATTGCTGATCTTGCTCCTATGTCCGTTAAGGAATGGCATATTGTAAACAACGAGAGTGAGATATACTAAGTTTCGTTCTTAGATGCTAACATTTCGTTTGATCACATATATTAAAAAAACGTGCGTTTGGAACAGTAACAATATATCAGTTCCATCAGGTAAAAAGTAAGAACACACACTCGATACAGGAGATTTCTTAGGCTTTGCTCCTGATAAAATACATAATAATTTCTGTTCTCTATTGGCCTTGTCGCAATTGACTATATGTTGAGGTATTCCAATCAACATTTCCCACGAGACATGCTTGCTGATATATATACATGTACAAATGTTGCGTTGATGTATATTTCACAGTAACCTACTCAAAATCATTCCTGATTATAATTTAAAGACATTTGCAGGCACTCATATTTCCATGTTCCAGCGAACTTCAGGGTCCCTCGATTTTGATATTGCTCAAGATGTAAGATGCTTTAAACGCCAATTAGATATTGTAGTTGGGATACTTTCCTTTTGGGTATTATGGAAGTTAACTGAAACCAGGTATTGTCGGAAGAGGTCAAGCTGCTGCAAAAAAATCAATTTCTAGTGGAAAAATTACATCATATTATTACCATTGATACTTTTTTCTTGGTCTCCTGTAAGCCCTACACGCATAAAGTTTTTCCATCAGGTATTTATGAAATTATTACGGAAACTTCATGTACCCTTGTGAAAAAAACATATTGCTCTCACTCTGCGAGATGCAAACAGTTTTTACACTATGACATCTCATTTTGTTAGAACCATCCACGATGATTGAGATGTCGTGAATAGATGTGGCCAATGGTGTTTTATGCCATCTACATGAGATATTTGTGGCAATCCATATCTGTCGAAAAAGTAGTAACACTTTTTTCTACAAAAATCGATTGCAAACATCTGCTAATCTCGCCCTTCCTTTCCATATACGTGGTGAATGAACATGTCTAAATTTAGCAGTATCGTGACTGACCAGATGATCTCAATTTAAGGCAGCTCTTTTCTTTTAAACAGCTGTCAATCTGACGTCTATACAGACATGCAATTCGTGTAATCAATTTACTGGGAGGCGAAGGAACGACGTGAAATCAAATAGCGTGAGTTTCTCTAAGGGCCCGTTGTTACATTCCAATCGAATCAGCATAACACACGTGTATCGGACAAACGATGCGAGAACAGTCCGTTAACATGGTTAAAATCAGTTTAGACTTTTCCCAGAGTAGTACATAAGGGTAAAGGATAGGAATAATGGAATCATCAACCCAATTAACTGGTAGAGGGACCTCACACGAGCTGTAGATACAAAGTGGACGTGAAGGTACGAGAACAGTTTTGCTGATAAAAATGTATGACTTTTGTATAATCAAAAGAATATGTTATGATATAATTGATGGATTGGGTTTCAATTTAAGTTCCAGGTTTCTCTGGAGAACCTGTTATAAACCGGAATGGAGATACGTGATCACTGGTGATCAAATGTATTTTTCAATATGTATCACTGACAAAACAAATGTGCTTATCTTATTTCTTATCACACAAACTAAATAGCATAAAATTATAAGTACCTGTGGTTGAGAGGATATTTCTTTCGAAATAATGATCAAAGAATAAATCGAAATCAGGACATCTTAGTAATATGAGAGCAATTGGTCGCCTATATCAGGGATAAAATTACAAATGACTGCGCAGACACATCATACACTTTGGGCATGACTGGTATGTTGTGTACAACAACAAAATCAAAACAACATATTTCTCAATGAATTCATCAAATAGATATAATTTTCGTTGTTCCAAGATTTGAAATGTTCAGGTTATTGTTTGATATCCTTGTTGTCATCGATTTCTGGTGGAGATGAAGCCATTGTAAGCCCTTGAGAAATGCTCAAGATATCGATGTAATCACCCAATAGCCAACAGCTAAAAATCCACATGAGTGGCATTCTCATGATAAACCTAAGTGTACTACAAAATGTGAAACTTTTCCAGTGGTCAGCGTGATAGCATTCTAAAGCATGGAGTTTTTCTTGATATGTTTCCTCTGTTTTCCTTCTTATAACGTTAGTTCTTTTGGTTCTTATAACTGAAGGAAGAACAATTTTGGTAGGTTTTCTATCGATTCTTCACAAGCTACGGCACTTTTGCGATAATAAAAGTTTAACCAGCAGCGAACAGTATCATTAACAGGTCTTCACGTAATGTTCCACTTGCTCCTGTTTTAAGTTTACCCGACGAATCAGTGTGAATCTGAACGGCTTTGAAACTCATTCACAGTTGCTCGCACCTTAAATGTGGCGACAATAGTCCAAAAAAGTAGAGAAACGATAGTAGATGTGGTATTAAGTCCACCCATTACATTCGGGAATTGTGTCCACGTGGTGATCAGATAATGAGAGTTTCCAGCACTGGGAAAGCACAGTCATATTGTGCATTCCTATTATACATTGTTTCGTATCATACAAACCCTTGAGCAATTATCAGAATCCCAATATATATATACCTGGTCAATTGATAAGTGTTTTTTTTTTATGAGCATTACATAACAAATACCGTAGTATCATAAGCACAGTATCTGTTAATGTTGCTGAGTCTCTGTAAAAGTTATGGATCCATATTATAACACATGTGTGCCTGATTGATATCTGTGCTTGATACTGGCCAGTTATTTAATTACATTTGACGAATGACTGTAAAAGAGCATCATACACTTTGGATAGGAACGAAAAGCTGTGCATTCTACTATCATTCACACAACAGAAAAATTGAAAACACATATTGAACTCACCATTGTCAGATGTAGTTTCATACAGGAGTAAAAATGTATGCTCCTTTGATTTCACCCTCAAGCCTGATGTATGATGAAAATCAAAACGTATCTGGGTTACAAGTGAACAAAACATGGAATTTTGATGAAGCACAACGTAGACATGGCATCGACTTGGTTTTTGTAACTGATCAAACAAACAGCTGTTCAGATGTAAGTATGTGTTGCAGGTGAGAAGTATCGCACTATCATAGACGAAGACAAATCGACTGACGTAAGTCAACTGCAAGGCCTCCCCGTTGAAAAAGGGTCTTACTAGGTTGTCTAAGTCAATAGGCTCGGAAAAAAGTAAAAGAAAACAGACATCTTTTTTGATTGATGAGTTCGTTTGCATGAGTATATGTGGTAATTTATTGTACAGAAGATAAGCGATGTAAGCATAAATTTTGGGTAGTGTTAATGTACTGTTGTCAAAGGTTTTTTTTTTGAGACAATAAAAACCGGTAGACATTGACACGTACATAGCTTCTCCTTTATTTCCAGTTTGGACATGTCTAGCAGATTCAGAAATGATTTCGAGGACAAATCACGCCTATATATTAATACCTGGAAAAATCACAGCTGAATACACAACGCAGTTCTCCAACATTCCACAACTTGATCAGATACATTGCATGTCATTTGATATGATACACAATCCAAAACTCATCTCTCTTCTTTATTCGAAACAGTATTTATTTATACATCTGGATTTTTTCTCTAAAAGCGTTAGTCCTACATCATGGTGTTCAATCTGTGCCAGTACATGTGGTAATTTATTGTTGAAAACATGCGTATGGAATATATTAATTGGCAATAATTGCTTGAAACCTGCATGGACATTTTTGAATCACGATGAAGGGACGGGTTTTGATGAAAAGGGGCATTTTCTTTCTTGCACGCACATAAAATATGTCCGTATCTTTTATCTTTTAGATGGCCTCTCCCCTCCACCCCCCCCCCCCCCCAGGGTTTATATCATACCCCTGTAGGTTGCCCCATCAGCCCTTACTGCGTCAGTCAGTCATCGATAGGCCTATTATACATTGGGGTATAGTAAATGAAAGGAACAAAATTGTCATGTGGTTAACATATAATTATGACGCCCTACAGAGTAAATATGATGTACGGCCAACAGCAGGCGTGCATCATTCTTCACAGAACCGCCCAGTAGCCATCTTATGAACAGCTGGAGGTAATCCTGCATGCACACAAGGAAAACATTCTACAAAGTATTGCATACATCGATGTACAGTTTATTGCATCACGGAATTTAATCTATGATTTCATATATCTGATAGAGCTAAAAGGTCCCCTTTGATATGGCTAGGGAGTGGAATGTATTCCTACTGGGCATAAGCACCTGACGTCTTCATATCTTTTATGAAAAGGTTGAATTTCATAAGATGGTTTTAGGTAAATGGAATCAATTACGTATTGTGGCATACTATTGGATGAAAATGTACACATACTATTGTAAAATTCGAAAATTGTCATTCTGACGGATTTTGGCACACGAACAACTGCTTCGTATTTTTGCTGAATATTTTATCAATTATTATTTCAGATAGAAAATGGGTGGTAATATTTGGGATCCAAAAATAATGTAAATTGTAGTGGGTATTCATATTTCAGTAAATGTTTCGGTGAACATCATATATAACTCGGAAGTAAACTGCGGTCAGTTATTTCAGTTATCGTGGAATTTAACTTCACATCGTGAATTCACCATGAATAAGTAGGATTTAATGTGAATACAGGTATTGTCAGGGAGGGTCGAGCCTATGCAAGAAAATCCAATTTCTAGTGAAATAATTCCATGCTATTGTAATCAATGATACCTATTGTTTTGCCACATGTAATCCCGTACAGATTGCATATCATTATGTATTGATGAAATGTACTCTCGATGCTTACTTGTTCGAGATGCAAACAGCTTTTACACTATGACATCTCTCTTTGTTAAAAGCCTCTATAATAATTGAGATGTCGTGAATTGACGTGGCCAATGGCGTTTTATGCCATCTACATGAGATATTTGTGGCAATCCATATCTGTCGAAAAAGTAGTAACACTTTTTCTACGAAAATCGATTGCAAACATCTGCTAATCTCGCTCTTCCTTTCCATATAGGTAGTAAATGAACATGTCTAAATTTAGCAGTATCGTGACTGGCCAGATGATCTCAATTCAAGGCAGCTCTTTTCTTTTCAACAGCTCTCAATCTGACGTCTATGCGGATTGTAATTCCTGTAATCAATTTACCAAAAGGGGGAGAAACAGCGTGAAATCAAATAGCATGAGTTTCTCCAAGGGCTCTTTGTTGTATTCCAACCAAATCAGCATAATTCACTTGTATCGGACGAACGATGCGAGAACAGCCTGGTAAAATATGTTTAGACTGTTCGTAGGATAGAACTTAAGGGTATATAGAGAGGAATAATGGAATCATCCACCGAAATAACTGGTAGAGGAACCTAACACGAGCTGTGGATATAAAGTGGACGTCAAGGTATGAGAACATTATTTGCTGATAAAAATGTATGATTTGTGTATGACTTGTATAGAACATGATATTACATAACCGACGGATAGGGTTTCAAATTAAGTTTAAGTTTCCTTCATTATGTATCACTGACAAAAACATATGTTTTATTTTCTTATTTCTTATCACACAAAACAGATAGCATAAGATTATAAGTATCTGTTGTTGATAGGGGATATTTCTTTCAAAATTGTGATCAAGGTATTGATGGCAATTAGGAGACCTGATTGATATGACAGCAATTGGTCACTTATTTCAGGGATGAAATGACAAATGACTGCAAAGACAAACCAGACAGTTTGGACAAAACTGATATGTTGTGTACGATCATTTACACATCAACAAAATTGAAAACACAGATTTGTCAGTGAACTCATCTGTTAGATATATTTCTTTTTGTTCCATAATTTGGAAGGTCTATCAAACCAAACGCTTTAATATTTCGAAAGATGAAGCCATTGATTTCGAAAGATGAAGCCATTGTTAGCCCTTGAGCAATGCTCAAAATACCAATGTAGTCACCCAAAAGCCAACAGCTAAAAATCCACATGAGTGGCATTTTCATGATAAACCTATTAAGTGTACTACAAAATGTGAATCTTTTTAGTGGTCAGGATGATAGCATTCTAGAGCATGGAGTTTTTTCTTATTTATCCTCTGTTTTACTGCTTATAACGTTAGGTCTTTCGGTTCTCAGAATGGAAGGAAAAAATATCTTGTGAGTTTTCAATCGATTCTTGGCAAGCTAGGACACCTTTGCTAAAATGAAAGTTCAACAGCCATGAACAGTATCATCAACAGGTCTTTACATTATGTTTCTCTTGCTTCTGTTCCAAGTTTACTCGACGGATCATCTTATCTTATCTTGTTTTCTATCTTGATTACAAGCCCTTGAGCACTGACAAAATGCCAATATCAGAATATACACCTGTTCAATTGATAAGTGTTTTTATTATCATAACAAGAAGAGTAATACCATAAGTACAGTATATGTAACTGTTGTTGATTGAAGGTATTTCTTTGTAAACAGCGATCAAGCTACAGATCGATAATATACCGCCTGCCTGTCTGGTTGATACGAGTGTTTGATATTGGTCTATTTTTTCAATAAATGTGACAAATGACTGCGAAGAAACATCATACATTTCAGACATGAATGAAATAATGTGCATTCTACTCTCATTCACACAGCAACACAATCGAAAACACATATCATTGAATTCATCATGAACTCACTACTGTTAGATGTTGTTTCGCGCAGGAGACAGATGTATGTTAAACATTGAGACATTTTTGGGGTACAACTGACGAAAAACACGAACTTTCGACTTTTATTTTTAATAACTTTATTAATTCTGGAAAGATTCGTACATAAACCACATAAAAGCTTCACACACAGACAACACTTACTTATATACAGTGAGGGAAAAAAAGTTCTACAACCAAATATAATAAATTATTACCAGGAAGCAAGCTAAAACCCACACAATAACACAACACGACATATTTGCGAAAATACATTTCTC
Source organism: Terebella lapidaria (assembly GCA_949152475.1). Classification (NCBI taxonomy): domain Eukaryota; kingdom Metazoa; phylum Annelida; class Polychaeta; order Terebellida; family Terebellidae; genus Terebella; species Terebella lapidaria. The sequence continues at coordinate 16,590,993 of OX424559.1, forward strand.
AATGAACTATCAGCTAAATGCGATTTTGTTGCTCCATGATTTGAAAGGTCCAAACGAACGCAATAATATACTTGCTGCTATCGATTTGAAGATGAAGCCATTATGAGCCCTCGAGCATTGCCCAAAATAGTGATGTAGTCACCCAATAGCCAACAGCTAAAAATCCACATGAGTGGAATTTTCATGATATAACTAAGTGTACTACAAAATGTGAACCTTTTTCAGTCATCCGGATGATAGCATTCTATAGCATTCTAGAGCTTGTTATTTTTCCTGTCTTCCTGCTTATAACGTTAGTACCACGAGTTCTTAGAACTGAGAGAAAAATTCTTTTGGTGGGTTTTCTATCGATTCTTCACAAGCTACGGCAAGTTTGCGATAATGAAAGTTTAACCAGCAGCCAACAGTGTCATTAACAGGTCTTCACGTAATGTTTCTTATGCTACTGTTTCAAGTTTACTGGACGAATCAGTGTGAATCTGAACGGCTTTGACACTCATTTACGGTTGCTTTCACCCTAACTGAGGCGACAAGTGTGTAAAATAAGTAGAGAAACGAGAGTAGATGTGGTAGTAAGTCTACTCAACACATTCGGGAATCGTGTCCATGTGGAGATCAGGTAGTGGGAGTTGCCAGCACTGGAAAAGCCCCGTCAAATTGTATATTCCTATTATATCTTGTTTCCTATCAACCAAGCCCTTGACTAATCACCAAAATCAATATATACCTGTTCAAATGATATGTGTTTTTTTAATATCATCAGCACATTCTCTGTAAATGTTGCTGATTGAGGGTATGCCTTTGTAAATAGCGATCAAGTTATAGATCGATGTTATAACACCTGTGTGTCTGACTGATATATGTGCTTGATACTGGTCAGTTAGTTAACTGAATTTCAATGACTGAAAGAACATCATACACTTTGGACATGAGCGAAATGCTGTGCATTCTACTATCATTCACACAACAGAAAAATCGAAATAACATATTGAACTTATGATGAACTCACCACTGTCAGAAGTAGTTTCACGAACAGGTAAAAATTTATGCTCCTCCGGTTCCATATTCGAGTCTGATGTATGATAAAAATCGAGACGTTTCTGGGTTACAATTGAACAAAACAAGGACTTTCGATTAGCACAACGTAGACATGGCATTGACTCGGTTTTTCTAACTGATTCCACAAACAGCTGTTCAGATGTAAGCATGTGGTGTAGCGGAGAAGTATCGCACTGTCATTGATGAAGACAAATCGACTGACGTAATTCAACTGCCAGGCCTCCCCGTTGAAAATGGTTTCACTAGGTTGTCTAAGGCAATACGCTTGCAATAAAAGGAAAAGAAAACCAACATCTTGTTGTGCTTCATGGGTTCGTTTGCACGAGTATATACATGGTAATTTATTGTAAAGAAGATAAACGATGTAAGTATCAGTTTTGGCCACTTTTTGAGTAGTGTTAATAGTACTGTTGTCAAAGTTAATTTTTTGAGACAATAAAAACCGGTAGACATTGACACGTACATAGCTTCTCGTTCATTTTCAGTTTGGACATGTCTAGCAGATTCAGAAAGGATTTCGAGAACAAACCACACCTACATGTATATATTTTTAACGGGAAAAATCACAGCTGGATACACTCAATCTTCGACAGTTCTCCAACGTTTCCCAACTGTATCAGATACATTGCATGTTATTTAATACGATACGCAATCAAAAACTTATCTATCTTCATGATTCAAAACAAGATTTATTTATACGCCTGGAATCTTCCTTCAAAAGTGTCAGTCCTACATGTGGTGTTCGACCTGTGCCGGTACCTGTGGTGCCATTTCATGGTTGAAAACATGCGTTTGTAATATATATTGGCAACAATTGCGTGGAACCTGCCTGGACATTTCAGAATCATGAATGAAGGGACGAATTTGATGAAAAGGGGCGTCTTTCATTTGCACGAAAATAAAATATTTCCGGATCATTTCCAGGTCTTGACTTTACACGAAAGCCCCACGGGTTAATGTCATGCCCCTGTAGGTTACCACATCAGCTATAAATGTGTCAGTCAGTCATCCGTGGGCATGGGCCTACCAGTTGGGGGTATAGTCAATGAACGGAGCAAAAATTATCCTGTGGTTACCTTATAATTGTGACGCCCTGCAGGGTAAATATTATATACGGTAGACAGCAGGCGTGCATCATTCTTCACAGAACCGCCCAATAATCATCCTATGGACAGCTGGAGGTATTCCTGCGTACACCCGAGGAAAACATACTACAAAGTATCACATACATTGATGTAATGTTTATTGCATACCGATTTTAGTGTATGATGTCATATATCTCATGGAGCTATGTGGGCTCCTTTTATGTGGCTCGAAAGCGAAATTTAGGGTAAGCATCTCACGCCTGCTTATCTTTTATAAACTGGTGTGATTTTACAGAGTGGATTTTGTTAAGTATTGTGGCATGCAAGTTTGATGAAGATATACAGAAACCTTTGTAAAGAAATGAAAATCTCCAGTTCCTAAACGTATTCGAGCCTTGTGTGGACACACTAATAGGCATTTCAAGTAAAACATTGCTACAGCAAACTTACCCACTGATGACTCGTTTTTTCTGACGGATTTCTACCCACACGATGAACTTTTTGTATTTTCGTTAAAGGTAAATAAAATAGTATTCGTTGTGTTTGAAAACCTTTCACAACGAATATCAGTCGTATTAAAACGCCTGTTGAATTTCACCCTTCCTTCCTATCTGAGTAATGAATGACCATGTCGAAATTTAGCAGTAGTTAGACATCTCAGCTGACCAAACGAGTCCCTAACAGATGCCAACTTGACGTCTACGAAATATAGGCATCTGATTCTCTAAATCAGTTTACCGAGATACGGACAAAAGACGTGGTATCAAATGAGGTGGCCCTGTACTATAGTGTGTTGTTTGCTCGCAATAGGATCAGCATAATACACGTGTACGATGGGACGAGATGTGAGAATATTCGTTTGAAATTAGTTTAGACTGTTCTTAACATAAGGGAATTTGGACCAGAATAATGGGATAGTTTCCGTCCACACAGTGTAAGTACAACGGGAGCAGGTCGCAGAGAGGTACACAGGCCTTTTTTCTGATAAAATATCAACTACATTAGCAACAAAAAGTGTTTCGACAAAGGGATGATATCCTTGACAGCACGTCACTTGGTAGGAAACAAAAAGCCGGAGTGAAATTTATGTGAAGAAACGTCACAATAAAGTGCACCCCATATTCATTAACATCAACTAAGAAGGTATTGTTGAAAGAAATGTCTATTCTACTTTTCAACGCTAAGAAAGATATAGTGTTGTATTGGCGATCGAGTTCCAGGTCTTGTTATTTACCAAACAAAACAATTAGTACTTTCACCATGTACCAACAAAACCATGTACCAATAAAACATGTACCAACAAACCATGTACCAATAAAACGCCTAAAACGCCTTTGAGCAATGCTCGAAATAATGTAGTCACTCAATATCCCACAGGTAGAAACTCCCTTTGGGTGGCATTCCCATGATAAAACTAAATGTACTATGGAGTTCAAACCAGTTTGGATGATAGCCATCTTCAGAATGGAGTAGACTAGTTCTCGTTAATTTTTCTTCTTGCTCTCTTGCTTATACCGTTAGTTTTCTGGAATCTAAGGACTCAAGCAAGAACACACTGTGGTGGATTTTCTGTCGGCTATCAATGGTTGGCAGTATACGAAACGTTTGTTGAGATAATGAAAGTTTCCCTCGCAGCGAAAAGTGTCATTAACACGTCCTTCCGTGTCTGTTTCAAGTTTACTCGTCGGGCAGAGCAGAGTAAATTCTGGGCGGATTTTTTTAACTCATTGATTTTATGCATTCACTCGCCACAAATGTGACGAATCGGAAGCGGTAAAGATACTGAAACCCAAGAAGTCAAAAAATTGTGTTTGCCTGTCTATTAGCTGATTTGTGGTTGACAACTTCAGCGAAGTCAGGATACGGTTACTCTATCATGTTGTGTATACTTTCCGGGACCATCACGGTGAATTCGTGAATGAACTTAGCTTGAAATCGTGACTGATCAAAAGATCAGAAAACCCGCACGTGTAAAGGTTTAAGCTTATCTAAATATGTGAGAAAAGTCGAGGCATTCCTTTGTTACAACAGACAAAGGCCTCTGATCAAACACGGCGTAGACATGACATCGACTCGGCTTTCTAACTAATTCAACAAACAGCTGTTCAGATGTAAGCAAGTGGTGTAGGTGAGAAGTACCGGGCTGCCATAGATGAAGACACATCGACTGACGCAAGTCAACTGCCAATGTGTCTGGAAAAAAAACCCGCAACAAACTTGCAATAAAAGGAGAAGGAAAACACATTCTTGTGTGTTTGATCAGTTAGTTTGCACGAATCTGTAGACACATGTAAAAGATACAACATGCGATATTTTTTCTCACTCCTTGTGTAGTGGTATTGTAATGTTGTCGAAGCTAATTTTTCAGAACAATGAATAAGTAAGCACTGACACGTACACGTACATATAGCTTCTCATTTATTTTCAGTTTAGACATATCTAGCAGATTCAGAGAGGATTTCGAGAACAAATCACGCCTATTTATTACGGGAAAAAACAGCAAAATACATTCATCCCTCGACAGTTCTCAACCTTCAGCACTTCTCAACTTGACTTTAAAATATTGCAGGTCACAACACCATGCGCAATCTAAAACTTATCTATTTTCTTGATTCGAAACAGGACTTAGTTATACCCTTGGGTTCTTTCTTGAAAAACGTTATCGTCCTATATGTGGCATTCAACCTGTGGCGTTATCTGTGGTGATATTTCATGGTTGAAAAGGTGCATATGGAATATATATTGGCAATAATAATATTGCATTGAAACTGCATATATATTACATTATCATGAATCAAAGGTAGGATTTTGATGAAAATGGGTGTTTTCTTGTACATCAAATATGTTCGTGTATTTTCCGGATCATTAAGAAGCCCCCGTGGGTTAATGTCATGACCCTGTAGATCACCACAGCAGCCATCACTGTGTCAGTCATTCACTCATCATGCTCATAGGCCTTCAGGTTGCGGGTCTAGTGAATGAACGGAACAAAAATTGTCCTGTGGTTACCATATGATGGTGACGCCCTGCAGAGTAAAAATGATATACAGTAGACAGCAGGCGTGTAATCATCCTATGGACAGCTAGAGGTATTCCTGCGTACACCCAAGGAAAACATACTACAAAGTATCACATACATTGATGTAATATTTATTGCATAGCGATTTTAGTGTATGATATCATATATCTGATAGAGCTGTGTGGATTCCTTTGATATGGCTTTGAAGCGGAATTTATTCCTACTGGGACTAAGCACCTAACGCCTCCATATCGTCTATAAATGAGTGTGAATCTCACAGAGTGGTTTTATTTTAATAGCCGATTTTGTTACTTATTGTGATATACAGAATAAATGATGTAAAAAATGAAAATCTCCAGTTCCTTAACGAATGTTGAGCCTTGTGTGGACACACTTAAAGGAATTTCAAGTGAAGCATTGCTACAACAAACTTAACCTTTGATGATTCGTTATTCTGACAAATTTTGACTCACGGACAACTGCTTCGTATTATCGCTAAAAGTGAATAAAATAGTTTTCGGTATGTTTGAAAATTTTTCACAGCGATGATCAATCGTAAACACCTGTTGAATTTCACTTTCCCTACCTACCTGAGTATTGAATGAACATGTCTAAATTTAGCAGTAGACGGACATCTCAGCTGACCAAACAAGTCCACAACAGATGCCAACTTGACGTCTGCAGTTTATGGGAATGTGATTCTCTAAATCAGATTACTGAGAGACGGACAAAATAGGTGGTATCCAAAGAGGTGACTCTGTACTAGAGTATGTTGTTAGCTTGTAATAGGATCAGCATGATACACGTGTACCATAGGACGAGATGTAACAATATTCGTTTGAAATTGGTTTAGACTGTTCTTAGGATATACCATAAAGGAATTTGGAGAGGAAGAATGCAATCGTGTACGTCCACACAGTGTAAGTACAACGTGGACAGGTCGCAGAGAGGCACATAGGCCCTTTTTCTGATAAAATAGCTACTGCTTTTGCAACAAATAGTTTTTGACCAAGAGGGTGATATCATTGACAGCATGTCACTTAGAAGGAAACACCAAGTGGGAGTGAAATTTATGCAAAGAATAACGTCACACAAATTTCACGCCATACTAATTAACATCAACTACGAAGGACACACCAGGGGTATTGTTGAACGAAATGTCTATTCTACTTCTCAACGCTAAGGGAGATGATATAGTGTTGTATTGGCGATCGAGTTCCATGTCTTGTTATTTACCAAACAAAACAATTAGTACTTTCACCATGTACCAACAAAACCATGTACCAATAGAACCATGTACCAACAAACCATGTACCAATAAAACGCCTAAACCATAGCCATTTATATGCCTTTGAGCAATGCTCAATATAATATAGTCGCTCAATATCCCACAGGTAGACACTCTCTCCGAGTGACAATCCCATGATAAAACTAAATGTACTATGGAGTTCAAACCTTTTCCAGCAGTTTGGATGATAACATTCACTAGAATGAATGTAGACTAGTTCTCGTATTTTTTTGCTCTCTTGCTGATACCGTATGTTTTCTGAGATCTAAGGACTCAAGGACTTGAAGAAGAAATCATTCGGGTGGATTTTCTGTCAGCTATCAATGCTTAGCAATGTACGAAACGTTTGTTGAGACAATGAAAGTTTCCCTCGCAGCGAAAAGTATCATTAACACGTCCTTTCGTGTCTGTTCCAAGTTTACTCATCTGGCAAAGCAGAGTAGATTATAGGTTGTTTTTATAACTCATTAAACTCAATGTTCTTACTCGCCATGAATCTGGTGAATGGGAAGCGGTTAAAAGATAAATATCCAAAAATGCTGTGTTGAAGGCCAACTGACGGCTGTTTTCAGCTTTAAATCCCGGTAAACAGTCAGTGATTTATGTCAGAACTTGCTTTGTTAGGTTTGAAGATCAAAACCGGAAAGTCAAACCATTGACTCTCTTGTTTTGGCTGTTTATAAATGGTTGACAACATGAACGACGTCGGGATACGTGTATTCTATCGTGTTGGGAATATGTTGCAGGGACCCTTGTGAATCCGTTCATAAACTTACAGCCTGAAATCGTGAAATCCTCAAAAGATCAGAAAACCCTCACTTTCCCGGTTCACGCACGTGTATAAGTTTGAGCTGGTTTGATTTCATAAATACGTCGGAAATACCCTGGATGTCGAGACATTCTTTGGCTACAACAAACCGGGGCCTTTGATCAAACACGGTGTAGACATGACATCGACTCGACTTTCTAACTGATTCAACAAGCAGATTTTCAGATGTAAGCATGTGGTGTTGGTAAAAAGTACCGGACTGCCAGAGACGTAGATACATCGACTGACGTAAGTCAACTGTCAGGCCTACAGTGAAAAACTGTTTCTTTTGGGGGTGTCTGAAGGAAAGCAATATGCCACCATGGGAAGCAACAGGCGAATATAAAACATTTTAAGGGTATGGACGTGTTTGATCGGTTGAGTAGGATGTGTAATAGACCAAACACCTGGCGCATCAGAAGATGAGCGACACTGGCACGTATCCATTCATGGTTACTCCCCGACATGCCCCGAGCAGTGTTCGTATACTTGTCATAGCTAACTGAACGGACTAAATAGGGCGGACAATTTGATGGAAATTATATGAAAGAAAAATATTCTCATGTGCTGTAATATATTTTGAATATAATAGTGATATTGTGTGCTGCATCCGTTTATGTATTGCACGCAGGAGACCTCCACATGGGCAATCCTCTTCAAATGAATAAAGTTTACATGAATACCGAAAAATACGAATAAATGAAAAAAAAATGACATGTATCCTACGTAGGATTTTGTTCACTCACGAATTGTAGTAGCTGATTTTATTGGGATATTTCAAACAAATCACACCAGTTCCATGGGTTCAATGCAGCGAAAGCACAGCCCAAAGATAACGCCTGTATTTCTTTTCAGAAGTTCCACCTAGATTTCGATGCATATAATCGCATGTTATTAAATAGTAAATAAGTTGCGTAATCAGGAAATTAACGGATCTTCTCGATTTATTTAGAATTTATTTAGAATTTATTTAGACGCTTGGCGTCTTTCTATGCACGCCCTACCTGTGGCACTCAACATATGTCATATTTATCAACATATTTCATCGGTGCAATGTCATTGATGACTATGAAATATGTGTTTCCTTTGTATGTATGGAGCCTGCGAGGAGGTTACAGTATCTTGAAAGCTGGTCGTGGCTTGATGAAAAGGGGCGTGTATCTTGCACATCCAGCGCTTCACATAAATTACATCCCTGTACTTTCTGGAACAATTCATATCTTGACCCTACATGTATTTGTAACCCCCTACGTGTTAATGTCATGTTTCCCGTAGTTTGGCGCAGTGGCAATAGACGCGTTTTCATTCGCCCGTACACATTGAGCGTATTGTGAATGACCGGAACAAACTTGCCCTGCGGTTACCATGGAATTATGACGTCATGCGGGGGTAAATCTGATGTATGTCGGGCAGCAGACGTGCACCAGTCTTCATGTCCCGCCCAGTAGCCATCTTACGAACAGCTGGGGATAGGTCGTCACTTCATCGGGAAATCGTGCTATCAAATTATTGCATACATCAATATGATATTTATTGCATGGGCAATCTTAAGCGGTGATATCATAGAGCTATGTTTGCTTCTAATACTCAAAGAGAACGCACACATTTTCACTGCAAAGTTTCAATCGTTCAAGCACGCATGTGTATTGCTACTAGGCCTATCTAGTAGGCATATACACGTATTTGTGAACAAGAACACAGGCACTCGTATACACAAATAAGTGTCATAATTTCGGTTAGGTCCATTACAAATTGTAAAATTTTTTTCCGCAGGATGATTCTGGAGAATAATCCCTTCTTTTCTGCATTTCGTGGAAGATCCGATTCGAGGCATGCTAAACAATTGCTTCGAGCATTGATCGAGTAGAATTTATTAGAATAATGGGGGATGAAACCAAGAAAAACCGATTGAAGTGGTATTATCGTCCATGACGCAAAACAATGCTGAACATCAAAGCAAAAACATTCATCAGGATCATGCGCTGATAAATGGAACATATTCGCAGAGTATCTCCTTTTGAATTGAATGCTGTTTATGGACCAGAACGTGTGACATTCTAAGACTAATTAATATGTTCTTGCGTTGCGAGCTGGAATCCAAGATGGAATGCAGACGCAGTACCTGTGACTTACTAAATTCAGCAATGGTTATAATTGACTGTGAACTGTTGGACAGTAAGTTGGGCATAATCCCTCTTGATTGACAACAGGGATACTTGTATTTCATGAACTGGGTTGACCCTGACGCCGAGGGAGTGGCTTTTGGTAGGTATTATATTGGTCAGGCTTTGTTTCTATACCAAAACTTATGCAATTTGGTGTGCCATTGGTCTTTTTATTTTTTTGGCATTGTTATTAGGTAAGTATATTGCTATGAACAATGCTTCGTTCCCACTCATCTACGCTATCATCTTGCAAATACCAGATTGCAGTTGGAATTAATGGATTAACTTCAAGATAGTAACTATGAAAGACAATCTATGACAATGTAGATATTCATATTTCAATTGACGTGTCAGGGAACACCGATTCCATCACAGTATTCGAGGACTGGCCCTCATCTGGGAAGGACTGGTTATGGTGAGCGTCGACTGTATAGTTTCAAACCCGCATCGCAAAAAGTCACACATACATTACACCTTGGATTCACCCTAATAACGTTGATACAAATTCGCCTTTTCGGGACGGGGTAGACATAAATCGGAGAAGAAATATGAACAAAAGTTCAGTGTTGCGTGGTATTTGTTGCTTGTCACAATTTATAATATTATTCTTGGAACTGTCTTGACACAACTGATGTACACGTTACTGCATTCATTCATTCAGTCAGTCATTCATTCAGTCATTCATTCAATAACAGATCAAACTCATTTCAAAACCCGATCTCTTGTTCGTGATACTTTGACTTTCTTGCAGGATCCACAACTTTTAGCTGGCGTTTTTTTTGGGAGAGGGGGGGGGGGAGGAGGAGTGTTCTTGCGATTGGACCCGACTACAAGCGTCGTGTGCCTTGTTTACGAGAGAGTACTTTTGACGTTATATCTGTCGAAAGAGTAGGAAAATTTCTACTACGATAATCAATAATAAACATCTGTCATATCTCGGATATCCTTCCCACTTAAATAGGGAAATAACATCCTAAATTTAGCTGTATAGTGACTGCCAAGCTGATCAGAAGTTTAATGAAGCATTTGTTGTTGAGCCGTATGTTAAGAGTAGAATTGGTAAATATGAATGGTCTCTGCTGTTCCAGTTTAGGTGTTTATTCTCGCCATTAGAAATTGAAGTTGGTTGATATATAGTGATATTAAAGATAATGAATTCGGGGTTTTCACACAATTAGATCCGGAACAAAGATTATGTAAAAAAATCGACACATCCCTCTGTATTATTCCTCATGTGTTAATCAGATCAAACAATGTAGTGATTTTTGGAAAACGTTTTTTGAGAATGCTTTTTTTCAATTCGGATTACAACACGCGAAACACAGAACGTCAAAGAAAGTTATAGCAGAAGGCTTGGTCATATGCTTCTAATATGAGAGTTAATCTGCTATTAATTGGTCAGCTATTCAAGGAAGCCATATAATCATTAAATTGGTAATATGTCCGACACACAACAATCAATAACACAGTACAAAATAAAAAAACAACCGTTTCAGAAGTAAAACTCAACAACCATTATTAGATGTGGTTTTGGTTGAATGTATTTTTTTTCCATCGCGAAGGTTTTGTTTTTCATCCCGGTGATCAAATTAGGGGTACTACAAAATATAAACGTTTTCCAAGAGTTCAGATAGCAACCTTATTCAGTATGGAGTTCCTCTTATTATCTTTTTCCTGTTTTACCGTACATGACGTTAGCCACCTGGTAGCTTAGAACTGAAAGGGAAAAGATTTCGGTTGGTTTTCAGTGGGTTTCGATACTTGGCAAGGTATGGACTGCTTGCGATAAGGAAAGTTTCACCAGAAGCGAACAATATCGTTAACACGTCTTCGCTATATTCGCCTCTCTCTTCTGTTTTAAGTTTGTTCGAAGGGACAAAAACAAAACGGTTTTTTTTCAACGTTCAGACGTAAAAAAAATGCCCTTCTTAATATGAAGTCATGTGTGGCCTCAGATATCAACGCGACGTTTGCAGGGGAAAAAGGTGATACGTTTGCCCAAAGTCTAATCGATGCAAATTGAATGGCAAATTCTGACGCCGGGAACTGGAATGTCAACATTGATACTCAAATCACTGAATTGCATGGTTCCCAAGAAATATCATTTAAGTGTAGAGCAATGTTGTGTTTGTATTTTTTTTATTTACCAACCATTATGCAGTATTATCAATATATTTACACAGCTGGTCGAAGTACGGTATATAAAAACTAGTCGAATTGCATCTAACACAAATCCAGAATGGATGAGCTATTCCCTCCCATAGCATATTTTATCTTCTTAGGTTGCAATATGTGCTACTGTGGAAACCGATGGGGACAGCCTTCTAATCATCAGTTAGCTGACGTATATTAGCTACTATACATGAAGTAAGATAAGTGTTTACACGGAGGTACAGCTACATGTATGTGATAGATTCTACGTGTGTTTGACGATGAAATTGCATCATGTAAAATCATGGTGATGAGGACTGAGTTAAGAACGCCCAAATTCAAATGGTACAATTTTTTTGCCAATTGCCTTATAATTTGTTTCAGTTTCAGACCAACACCTATTCAACGATTTATGATTTAGTCCCTGCTGTCCCAAGCTAGATAGCATTTGTTTTGTTTTCTGCTTGAACCAAAAGATCGAAGGAATTCCTAAGTAAAAAAAACATTTCGTCAGTTCATGCAATATTTTACAGTTTGAAATTATGCGAGTGCTTTAGTTTTCGCACGGGAATCATGAAATGTTTGATTATTTCATTGTTTGGTCACTATTGGAAAGATATTGTCCATGACCGTCATAACGTATCGCCTACCACTCGTGGTATAGGAATTGTTTGTGTGGATGGGTTGATGTGACAATCTTTCTATTCAAATTTATTGAATGTAGTTCATTGGAGAATCACGTATAATGGTTATAAATAACGACATTCACCCGGCAAAAACCGAAAAGAATAACCACATGTAGTCAATTTGAAAGTCGAGCTGGGATGTACATGCAAATATGCTATCTACACTATTTGGTGGCTTAAAAAAGTATTTAAAATAATTACAACTACAGCTTCGAAAATGAACAATATACAGTGAGTCCAGAATACAGCGGAATATGACTGAACGTTTATCACCGACAGCTTTTATAAGTTCTATAGCGGCGCGTATGCTCTCAAATTAAACCTGATAGGTGTATATATTTTACAAATGGGCGTGCGTGAAATTATTATATGTATTCAACTTATTTCTGATGGTAATTCACCAAGTTTCACTTTTGTCTATTGTTTTTCTCCGCTTATCAGGGTGTACATGCAGTTAAAACAACCCAAATGTGATTATAGATAAACAAGTTTGCTGAAAAATAAATTAGGTTACGTAGTTATTCACTTCATTCTACCAATGATCGCAAGCCAACTTACATATACATATGTATGTGCCCTGTCAGTTCGTACGATTTAACGCATATGCAATGTGCGGAGGGTCAACACATATTATCCAGACGCCTTTAGGCAATGTTCAGTTTTAGCGGCACTCTATTTGGACTACTCGTACATCCAGGAATTCAATTTACGTATTTATTCATAAGCATGTACCAACTTGATGGCAGCTGATTCGCCGGCGGCTGACGGTGTTGGTTTTAACAAATGCACCTAGCATACGTACTGAATGGATCTATAGGTGTATATGTTTTACTTTCAAGACTCTTCAAGTTTAAATAGAATCGAACAGGGTCGAAAACATGGTCGCATACATGGCGTTACAATTGATATAAATGGGGCTACGCACCGTGTCCGCGTTTGCATGTCGTTCTCAAATGTATTTATTCCATGATAGTAATGCTACCTCACACACGGAAAACCAACAACATACATTTATATATAAAGCGACAGAGAGAGAGAGACAGGCCCCAGGCCAAGGATATAGACAGATAGAAGTTTTGCCGTGATCATTATTACTCTAACTATGTGCAAATGTGTCGATTTAGCACATGACGTCATGGATTACTGTTATCACACGAGTAAACGATAATAACTGGTCCAAATTTCGCATACCAGACCGGGTGTGGTCTAAGTCTGGCCAAGTCAACTATAGCGATAACCAGGATATATGTTTTTTATTGGTCTGTGTATATTCAGCGTTACACATGGTGTTACTCCTTTCCCATGCCTTACTAATGGCCCAGGTATTCAATTTTTGCCGGCTAAGAGATAACCGATATCAGGATTCGAACATGTGTAACGGAGTTTAGTAACAATACTATTTGTGTTATAGTCGGTGCTTCAGTCAGTACATGTAAATGTCTGAATGAATACAAAGCAATCTTTTCATTTTACAACTCCAGATAACTGAGAGCTGCCAACATGGATAGTTCCATATCATCACTACACGTCTTCTGTTTGTATCTTCTGGAGCTGACCTCATGGGTTCTAGCGGATGACGTCATCAGGGTTGCCAAGACGACGTCGCTAGGGACACTAGAAGGCTACACAGAGAATGTTCTCGAACGAGAACTTGAGATATTCCTTGGGATACCATTCGCTAAACCTCCCTTAGGAGAGAAGCGCTTCCGAAATCCAGAACCGTATGGCCCCTGGTCCGGAACACTTGATGCCACGAAGTTACCAAACTCTTGCCCCCAGGCGGTAGACACTTCCCTAGAAAGCTTCATCGGGGTCACCATGTGGAACCCCAACACCGAAATCAGCGAGGATTGCCTCTACCTCAACGTGTGGACTCCGAGTGGGGCGTCACCGAGTGGAGGTCGTCCAGTCCTCGTGTGGATATACGGTGGGGGGTTTTCTTCTGGGACCTCCACACTCGATCTTTACGATGGTCGGATCCTTGCCGCTCTTGGGGACATCGTCGTCGTTTCGTTGCAGTATCGCGTGGGTGCCATGGGTTTCATGTACCTCGGCACCGAGGAAGTCCCGGGGAATATGGGCCTGAAAGATCAAGTTGTGGCCTTGCAGTGGATCCAGGATAATATAGCCGATTATGGAGGTGATCCCGAACAGGTAACGCTGTTCGGTGAAAGCGCCGGGGCTATGAGTATCAGTCTCCACATGTTATCGGCCAAATCCCAGGGGCTTTTCAAGCGCGGTATCTTGCAGTCGGGCAGTGCCCTTAGTGATCTCGTCGTGGACGCACCAGGTAGAGCGCTTCAGAACTCCATGGAGCTGGCAGTGCACGTGGGTTGTCCGGAGACGGACCTGGAACAGCTGACGAGGTGTCTATTAGAAGTCCCTCATGAGCTGTTCACCGACAAGTTGTACTCCATCCCAGATGACTCCATGTTGCCAACTCCTCTCTGTCCGACTATCGACGGGGATTTCCTGGAGAAATTCCCAAAGGATATCATCGAGGACAACTCCTTCAAGAAATATGAAATTCTCCTCGGTGTCAACCAGAACGAAGGAGCCTATTGGCTGCCGTTCACCTTGCCAGGTCTCTACAGTAAAGACTACAAGACTGTTACCAGTCAGGAAACATTCCTCAAAGCCATTGGTACTCTCATGGGAACCGAAGATCACCTCATCCAGCAAATGATGGCGTTCGAGTATGGAGTCCCTTACCATTACCGCGATGCAACGGATTTCGTCGATCTACTTGATGATGTCATGGGAGATAAAGTCTTTAAGTGTCCGGTAGTCGAACTTGCCAAGATCTACGCTGCAGCAGGGCAGGATGTATACTTCTATCACTTCACACATAACATGCCTAGTAACCCGTGGCCGGATTGGATGGGGGTACTGCACGGATACGAGATTGATTCAGTCTTCGGCCTTGCGCTTAATGAATCATTGACGGTGTACTCTCAACAAGACAGGGACTTCTCCAAAAGGGTGGCTCAACACTGGATTAACTTCGCTGTGTCTGGGTAGGTACTTGAAGGCATTGCGTACTGCAACGCATGTCTATATTATGTTGAACATATGTAACCTAATGACTTTTCAAATATACAGTTTGTACACAATCGTAATTTTGAATGGTAATGTGTGCACTTCAGAGTGAATTTCAGTGTCTGTTCATAGATTTCGCAATGCTCAATACTAGTACATGCAAGAAGGAAGCTAGTTTTACTGATACATAACATATACATGCACCTATATATTGCTCTAACAATACCGTTCGTCAGTGACATATATAACAATAATTCATGTGTGACTGGTTCATGCAGGAATCCGTCATTAACCAACGCTCAAACACCAACGCCATATAATTGGCCAAAGTACACCGACTCGGAGCGAAACGTCCTTGTGCTTGATACGTCATCACCGCCTACAATCATAGACGGTCTCAAAGACAGAAAATGCGCATTCTGGTCAGAAGTTGTACCCATACTTCTGGAAAAAGGTTAGTATTCCACAGGGCATTGGCACGCAATGTGCGGATCAAGACATATTGTGTTTTTATTCTTGATAGACGTGAGAGTTGTACTTTTGAAAGTGCTGCAAGATTTTTTTTGTCCATTAAATTCGTAGTTCGTCAGTTTCATTTATGAGGGTCGATTTGGAATGCCTTCAAATTTCGCTCCAAAATTGCACGACATGCATGTAGTAATTGAAATGTTCCGAAGCAAAATGATTTCCAGACATGTTCTTTGGGGAGTTCTGAGTTCTGCATTCTATTCGTCCTGATTATTGACCACAATATAATTATAGCGATTTCAATGTCTAACTTGAATTAGATGCATAATTTAGAACATAATGTAGGCACTAAATGTTGCCAAGTATATACACGGGCGTGAACATTGGAACCATCTGGCTATATTTCGAATGCATTATCACCATACCAAATGTTTATTCAACCGTATTATTGATTTTAATTCGGAGCTCATGAATTGGAATATTTATATTACTGTCACACGCGCATCAGTTAAGAGAAGAATCGAACGCTGCTGGCGCGGTAATCAATACAAATTTGGAGGTCTTCAATTATAGTAGTATACAAGTAGTTTGAAGTTGTTTTGATATTCTTAACGTAAACAAGCCCGGGTCTCACAGCGGTAATTTTGGTAGAAAGAGTAACTTCAGAGGCGAATCTCGATCTTTTTTGTGATGCATGTACAACATTATAAGTACACAATATTTGCATCAAGGACGATGAACAAATAAATACGGACACCCCACCAACACATACTTCAAGATACAATTAAAGCAACAGAGTCAGTGGACGCAATGGAAAGCTTGATCTTCTTATGAAATCAAATCGACGTCATCAAATAGATTACTTTAAAGATTGTTATCTTATTAATCTCGCTATCTATGATATTTAAATGTCGTGGGTATTTTGGTGACCTTGAACTTGATCTTGCCGCAATGTATCAAAATAGGCAATTCTATGTTCATTTGGTAACTGAGCGATTTTTTCCTACATGTATACATCGACTTCTGTAGATACGGAGTTCTGTCGGATCGGTCTGTAGCCGGTGTGTATCGAATATATGCAATATTATACCACAATACTGTGATAATATATTTGAGACGCACTGCTTATAATACAATACAGTGTATCACATACGTATGTAAATGGTTGTATATTTTGTATATCCTAATAATCCTGACGAAGCACTAGTTAATGATGAGTGTCATCAGAAATAATTGATATATAATTGCTATATATAACTGATGGAATGAAGTTTGAAGCGTCATTTACTTGAATCTATTTATATACATGTATACTACTTGTAAATATCAACCAAAAACTATTTCCGATAGAAACACTTCACCTATGTACGTAGATGTAAGCAACAAAGAGAATCTCTATTTTATCTTTAATTGATCCAAGACATTTCCCATCTCACCATTACCAGATACATAAAACATTAACGGGATTATTAATAGCAACACTAATCCATTGCCCTATGAGACGTGTATTTTAACAAATCACAATCAAAGGTAATGAACAGACTGTTTCATTATGGAATTTTATGAACATATTTGTTCATGGCTCTTCCCCCACATTTATGTGCATACGACTATACATACATATATTATATGCACTCATCAAAAAAAGCTACTATCAAATTCAACCTGCTTATTGCTAAACGGGTCTATGAGTCCATACGTCATGTACATTTACGCCGTTTGCCCCCATCATTACACTATCACATATGAATATCATCCCAACGAAAGATATAATCGGTTCAATTTCATGGTGTTTTATTTGCTTGTATATTCTATTCAAAAAGAATAAAATTATCTAATGAAAATCTAAAGATACTCGCATCAAACCATGATAAAGATTGATAAAGTAAATTAAGTTGTGTTTCCAATATGTTAATCTTTTATACATCTCTGTGTGCGATCATGAAATTCGATTCTTTTAGGGATTAGGATACTGTCATATTGAATGGCAAATTATCGATTACTTAATGTTACTTCATTACTTTTTTTTCCAGAAGAGTCTTGTAGGAGTGGATGTACCAGACCTCACATCACGTGGGTTGTCCTAGCAACAAGCTTATTAGTAAAATTATTTTCTCTGGTGTTAATTTGATGAAGTAAAAGTATGATAAAATTTGCGTATACACTGTACATGATTATACATATACGATATATACTATTATATATACTTAGTTTATTGGCTTACAGTTATTAAATAGATAGATAATAGATAAAAGTATAGATGGTATTAGATTGTGTAAAATCACTGGATTCAATGAAGATGTATACGTATACATATGTAGATGTAAGAATATTATAGTCTCACTTCAGCATAAAGAATCAAATGTCATATCAAATATTGTGCATAACGTAACCGGCCAACAGCGCACAACTATATACAGTATACGCTCGCTGATGTATACATATACTAGTACTTTGTAGATTTCACCGTGGCATAACGGTTGCGTTATGATTATGATGATGTTCAACTATTTTGTATTGAAATGTATAGAAAAAAAACAATTACAGTTTCCCTGAAATGTCTCAGGTTTTACAATTGTATCTACCCGTTTTAAATTGTTTATGTGAAAATGATCGTTAAATCTGTGAAAATTTCGTATTGTTTTCCTATTTTACCTTGTATATAAAACTATGCTACATCAACCGAATGTATGGAACTATTTCACAGCGCCCAGTATTAGCAACACTGTTTGTATGATTCCCTAGTTATGTTTGTGTATATGCTAGCCTGTTTTGTTGATATATTTGTTATATATTGTTACCTATTACAATACTATTGTATTGTATTTCATGTTAATCGTGGTGGCCATCACGTTCTACCTGTTTTGCATAAGACTTATTTGTACATGTACGTGTATATTATATAGGTCTAAATGATTGTTACCTTGACCAATGCTTTCCAGAATACTTTAGGTCACTGGTGATGTCCTTTGTAGTACATGTAGCTTACTAGTATGTACATAAATTTAGTTATGAAAAATGTGCAGTAGAAATAGGTTGCAAATTTTTTCATTTGGAAAATATTCAAGGTAGTTGCTTAGATGTAGCAATAGGGCAAATCGCATAGCGGTGTACTATGTTGAGTTTACAACTGATAATGCTCGCTGTAACTCATGTATTCAGAATTCAGTCAAAGCTGGAAAAAGTTCCAAGGCCTCCTAAATTATAGCTTTGACGAAGAGCAATGGTCTAATTTTTTTTTCTAGCAAATATTGTCATATATCTTCACATATTGATTATGAGGTAATTATTCGTATGTGCCTAGTGTCATAATTTTCTATTGTTGTGTGTCTAGTAGGTGGTGTATATTAGTATAGACGATGGAAAATAAATAAAATATACCCATACATGTATCGTATGGCGTTTCAATGATTAGTTTTGATACGACACGGGTACGTTATGATTCATCAATCAGGAACGACTTTTCAAGGTGCACGTTTTGGTGTTGTAATTTAACGTATATGTGCAGATAATTCGTATTATTTTGAATGTGAAATTATGTCCGAAATTTGAGTTCATCGAAAACATTCGATTAAAAATACAGTAAAACTGGAGACTAATTGATGGAATTATTATAAGCAAATATTTCTATTATTAAGTAAAAGAGACATATTGTCGGGTTTTTATATTCAAGTATTGCTTAGGAGTCGAATCACCATATATATATATATATATATATTCTTATACTCATCCAGAGTTATATTATCGTTTTGAAAAATTAAACGGCCACCGCCTTGTACTAAATATCTGTATACATATTTAACCTAAATGGGTCATTTACTTCTAGTTAGTTGATAGTCACTCACTGTGACATTTGAGTGTTTGTAGTGTTTACTCCCTCTTGTCGTAGAGTGATAAAATTGACAAACGAGCCTCCAGTGACCTTGTGGTGTCTCGTATGGCCTACAAAAACATCTTAGCATAAACATGTTAGCAGCGTGTGTTGTAGAATAGAGTAAAAAATTGTGATAAAACCAAAACAAAAACCCTTTTCGAATATAATACGCTTATTATCATCGATAATCACAGCTTTATCACAACATGTCACCAGCTGAACTGGTTCTTACCGGTTTCGTGACAATTCCCCTGATATATCCCGGACCTAATTGTGAAAATTGTGTGTACGAGTATACATATACGTAGTTGTTTAATCACATAAAACTGTCAAATTCCCGCCCAACTATATTTATTACTCACCATCAGTCATATTTATCATAATAGATACATAATTTGAGGCTGTATTTAAGTATGTAGATATACTCAGCAAACATGGTTGTTAAGGACTCGAGTGTGGATACCCGATATACCCAAAATCCAAAGACGAGCTATAATAAAATCTGATTTTTATTCGCAATAAATCAACATGGTTAGTATTCCATTAACAACACAGATTTACTGTTCAACATTCGACATAGAATTTATCCACAAATCAACAAGTAAGAATCAAACGATTTGACTAATAGTTACGATATCGTGGTATACGATTCCCGAGGAAATCAATGTACATCACTAAATTTTCCACAAAAATAACAATAAAAACATTCAAATATTAATACAAGAATACCCGATTCACCATGAAGCTGCTGAACAGAAGTCGTGTTAGTTGCTTTATTACGATAGATTGCAGTATTTCAAGTTAGTTTCGTCAAACAGATGAAAACTTAGTTGAAAACTTCGACACTATTGTACTCGTATTTATCTACAAGGCGAATAAATCAAAATTTACCTTTTTGGTGTATTTTCTGAAACAAAACAACACAGAAGCAAACATTCAAAACAGCACAGAGCACTTCAAAATGGCAGAAGTGTCTCTGGAACAGGCACCGCCACGGTGTAAATCCAATGTAAACAAAAGGACAAACCTATCAAAACCGCAAAGCACCGTAAAACAACCTGTACGTTTCGGTTTCACTTTTGTCGACTCACGTAACAATACAAAATATGTTATACAAAACACAGAGTAGATTAAAAGATCATGAACCGACTCGTTCCAAATAACTAACTCAAAGTTAAGTTCGTCATTACGATTCCTTCTTCCCCGCGACGCTATTGCCATTGGCAACCGCCTCCCCCTCCTTAATGTATCCCACGCCCCTGGCGTGTGGCCCCATATCCGTATCGAATATAAAATCCCACAGGACTTTGACCCACGAGGTATGGCAAGGAAGATGATCGTAAAACTCCGCGGCGATACGCTTGACCTCCGGTAGTTTCCTGTAGCTTACGTAGGGAAAGTCATGATGTTCAACGTGGTATCCAACGTTGAAGAGGATGGGATTCAACGGACCGTAGTAACTGTGCGTGGCTTGACCCTTAGTGAACAGGTAATGCTCGGAGATGAAATGTCCGGCTAGTGGGTGAAAGCCTAGACCAAAGAGCGTGCCCATTAGGAGGTAAACAAGCGCTTTCAAGCCGAAGAAGTAGTAGATTATCGCGTCGAATGTGAACTGACAAATGCTGTTGATGATTTCAAGGTTGGTGACTGGTTTCGGGCTTTTGCAGAACGGGCGGACGCCGTGGATCAGCGGGTGGCAAATGAGCCAGAGGATTTTCGTCAGTGGGTGACGGAAGAGGTAACTCTCCACGACTGACGGGATGTCCACGTCGTAGGTATCGTGTCCCAGCCACTTGTGGTGATCGGCATGGTATTTCTTGTACGTAACTGAAATCGGCACGGCCATGGGCAGGTTTGAAAAGATCCCAAGTGCGCGATTCGCTAGAGGGCGCCCATGTCCAAAGGGAATGTTGTGTCCTATCTCGTGAATGGCGCTACCTAGCGAGTGGTTAAATGTTGCGCTTAGCACGTAGGCGGCGCAGAAAATTGTCACCCAACTGGATTCGCTGAAGAGCCAACAGAGGATGATCTGTGCGATGACCTCGGCGGCGACTATGTAGGCGATGAAGGGATCTTTTCCCATCAGTTTTCTGATCTCGGGGTACTTTTTCAAGATGAGTTGACGTCGGGAAACGTGTGGTTCTTCCGTGAACTCCCACTCCTCATCTTCAAGATGGTCAATCTTGTAGCCGAGTTTCTCGAACTTTGAGAACAGTTTGAAGGCCATTGTAGTTTGCTTTCCTCTCCTCAGTGTCGAGGTATCTTAGCACACGAGCGTCTGCAGCGAACAACCTGCAAATAGACGATAGCTAATTACATGTATATTGACCTCTTACACAACGAGATGGATATTGATACATGTATTTCTCAGTGACATAATAATGAATTAGCTGGACACGTTTCTAGACAAAAAGCAATAAATAATGTGTCGAATTGTGCCTCCACGGACGATCTTCTGTCAGCGAATACCATAAATTGTACAGAGAAACAACCTTCATAAACTCATGTGATTAAGTTGTGTTTTTTTCGATATGTCAGTACATGTGCGTGTTGTCTATATCATGGCTGATATACGGGTACTCGGTAACCAAAAATACAGATATTGATCGAAACTGTCTTATTAAAATAAATAATAACTGTATAAACAGAGTACAATGTACAATCTACCTGCATGCATAGTACTGTATAAATCAATTTTCAATTAATTGCATATATTGCACATGTTGATACCATGTACTATCGTGGTTGTTTATCTGTGGTCAATATTTCTTTGAATTTCTTATACATTTGTCAGATCATATCTTAGGCCAAAATCTTAAGAGGTTTCATTTTATTGAATCGTTTCTGGCCATTTGCCGGCCATTTTTAGTGCCCGAAAATAGCCCGAAAATAAATATGTGTCTCTTAAAATCGACGCGATACTTGAATCCGAAATACCCCGATTTGTATTATTTGCATATAGGAAGTCGTATATGATGGATCTTTTGGTGATCCTGAATTTGATTTCAAATGACCTTGGGTAGTAGACCTCAAGGTCACGTCTGACCTGGAATATGTAATTTGGACTGTCCTTTCCTTGTGGATATAAACACGACCAAATCAGTGTTTTTGCTCAGATTCTCGACATACAATAAACATGGAAACACTACCCAAGTACAAAGTATTCCAACGAATAAAACCCAGTACGTTATCCCATCTCAATTCTCAAAGTCCAGTTTTAGGCATTATCGATAAAACTGTATGGAACTTAATAGGCCTCCATGATATGGCCATAAGGACGTGAAATAAGGAAATAGTTCCGGAAACAGTGAAATGATATACACATTTTACAACAAAAGTCAAAATCACATTCAATCGAAGATCAATAGAACTAATTCTTGAAGATGGTACAAGGTGAATACGTGTGTTTATTCACGTAAATTCCATGACTCGATCACACGTTAATTCTTGTGATCTATGATACACACAGTAACGATATAATCTTTTGTCCATCTCTTATCTTTACAACGACTAATATACGACATGTTATACTTCCCCTTTTTCACCTCTCTCTCTCTTTCTCTCGAGAAAAAAATATACCAGGTAAGTGTAGATAGCCATGCAACGCAGTACAATTATGAAGAGTAAATACATTTTTTTACGTTTGATGACGCCATTATGTCATATAATACGACATAGCTATGGTGAGCCTCTTCACTATTTTTTTTGGTGAAAGTTATACTTACTCACCTGGTTAACGGGGTAACACCAAAACAGAAGATATTGATAACATCCAGCTGATATCGTTGCTACACGACCACCGAATTTGACATATACCTACTAACGGACCTCCTGCATACGGCTTGCTCACAATTTTACTCTATATTGAAATGATTTATCTGCGGTGTTTTTTTACAGCAAACGTTAACCTTGCATTGTTTTTTATGACAAGAACAAATCTACATTTACTCGTCTATGTTTTTCCTAATTTTGCGCGATGACAATTTCAATACAAATACCCCAAATGCACGTTTTAAAGATATAAACATATTCCTACCTTCCCCACTCTTCCTGCACGACAGTAAAGTTGAATCTTTATACGAATAAAGCTTGGTGTTCAATGGTTATTTATTTTTGAGCGGCCGCGGCTTTAACATCACACAAACTAGTACCTTGTCAATTGACCTTGACACCTGAAACACCTCAGTGAATCCTGATGGCACGTGGAGACCTTTAGGTCAGAGCAACCCACAAGCCGCGGTATGTATTTTGTCACTGTCACTGTCTTGATTTATCGCGAGCATATGGTGACAATATGTCAGTCTTTGTCCAAGTAAATACCATAAAGCGAGGACAACTACCAGTATGTGAAATTGATGAGAAATCGAGACAAATCATAACTTTGTTTGGAGTTCGCCTAACTGGTCTCAGTAATTAGTTCATGCTCTGTAACTTATCCAGTAAACAATGACACGTACATATACCTGACTACATGTACTATACTGGAATTCTTTTTACCTATGTACATACGTTCATCCACGTTTTTTGACGGTTGTTTGACGAATCTAAAAGGTAAACTGACATATACATGTACTTATCTCCTGGGTCAAAACTGCAAAATGCTTCAATTCCTTAAGGATATACATAACCGAATTCCCGAATTTGTTCGGATTTACAATATATATAATTTCAGGGAATTTACGATTGTGATAGATGAATGTTTTTGGTTTTTTTCCGAATTCTACCGTCGCTGAACTTCATGCATGTGCGGGAAGGTACGTGAACAGGCTTAGGAAATCACAATATAGCACCTGATAATATCGACCCGTACATGTAAAATCACATCTAAACAGCCCAGGTCGTTATTGCTAATTAACGTGTAAAAACAAGTTTACAAAATCAGCGTTTAGCGAAAGAGATATACACCTTTTATAGCAAAATTTAAAATGCAAACATCGATCAATATTACTAATTATATGTGAAGGTGTTAAAAATGAAAGAAAAATGAAGGTAAAAATTACGTGTGTTTAGTCAGGTAAATCCCATGACTTGGTCACATCTGCATGTTGATGATTCACACGTTGTTTCTTGTGATCTATGATACACCGAGTAAAGATATGATCACTTATCCATCTCTTATCTCTACAATGTCTAATATACGACATGTTATATTTTCCCCTTTTCACCTCTCTCGCTCTCGCTCTCTCGCGCGAAAAAAAAACATGAGTGTAGTTTGCCATGCAACGCAGTACAATTATGATCGATCAATATTTTTTTAGTTTGATGACGCAATTATGTCATATATAATACCACGAAGCTACGATGAGCCTCTTCACTCATTCTCGTGAAAGTTATACTTAGTCGCCGGGTAATACCAAAACCAGAGGATATTGATAACACCCAGCTGATATCGTTGCTACACGACCATCGATATGATATACCGATACGTACGGACCTCCTGCATACAGCTTGCTCAAAATTTTACTCCACGTTGATATGATTATCAGCAATTTTTCTATGTCGACAAACATTAACTTTGCATTGCTTTCATAACAAACAAAAATCGATGTTTCCTCATCTATTTTTTCATCACTTCGCGCGATGACAATTTCAACAGAAATTTCGAAGTTATAAACATATTCCTTCTTTCCCCATTCTGCCTGCACGACAGTAAAGTTGAATCTTTATACATACGCGTAAAGCTTGGTGTTCAATGGTTATTTATTCTTGAGCGGCCGCGGCTTTAACATCACACAAACTAGTACCTTGTCAATTGACCTTGACACCTGAAACACCTCAGTGAATCCTGATGGCACGTGGAGGTCTTTTGGTCAGAGCAACCCGCAAGACGCGGTATGCATTTTGTCACTGTCACCGTCTTGACTTTTCGCGAGCACATAATGTCAGTATGACAGTTTTTGTTCAAGAAAATACCATAAAGCGAGGACAACTATGTGTTTGTGGAATCTCGAGGCAAATCAAAACTTTTGCGTGAAGTATAAAGTATGAACTTCGTGTGAAGTTACTGCTCTCAGTAATTAGCCCATGCTGTGTAACCAATTAACAATGAAATGTAAATATACCTGACTACCATAATGGAATTATTTTTACACTATTTGCATACTTTCATATACATCACATGGGAGTGCAAACCCGTGATGTCTCCTGGTGCAAACCCGTGATGTCTCCTGGTTCAAAATTGTAAAAATTTGATAAAAATGAGGAAACTATGTGAAATTGGGAATGTAAAGGCGAGGTTTTTGAGATCTCAAGACGAAGCAGGATTATGCATGAAGTTTTGTCGTTCGAATTCTACCGTCGATGAATTCCACGCAAAAAACGTACGCGAACAGATTCAGAAAATCACTACATGTTCGTTTCAAGCAAAATCAGATCTAAACAAACTAAGTCAATATTGCTAATTAATGTATAAAAACAAGTTTACAAAATCAGCTTTTATTGAAATGATAGACACCTTTCATAGAATAATTTAAAATGTAAGCAAACTAATTACACGTGAAGATGGTACAAAGTGAATACGTGTGTTCATTCACGTAAATCCCATGACTCGGTCACATCTGCGTGTTGATGATTCACACGTTGATTCTTGTGATCTACGATACACCGAGTAAAGATATAATCTCTTGTCCATCTCTTATCTCTACAGCGACTAATACAGGACATGTTATATTTCCCCATTTTCACCTCTCTTTCTCGAGAAAAAAAAACTTAAGTGTGGATAGCCATGCAAACGCAGTACAATATGATGGATCAATATTTTTTTTTAGTTTGATGACGCAATTATGTCATATAATACCGCATAGCTACGATAAGCCTCTTCACTTATTTTGGTGACAGTTATACTAATACCAAAACAGAAAATATTGATAACATCCAGCCGATATCGTTGCTATACGACCATCGATATGATATACTGATACTTACGGACCTCCTGCATGCGGTTTGCTCAAAATTTTACTCCACGCTGATATGATTATCAGCGATTTTTCTATGACGGCAAACGTTAACCTTTGCATTGTTTTTTATTACAAGGAAAACTCTCATCTTGCATGTGCGTATACAATATATAATACCAGATGTCTTTTAAAAATCAATAATAATTTCTTTCGCGCATTCACAAATTCATAATAGCAATATGGTTAACGGCACATTCGAATATAGATGTATACACAAAACAGTCCATTATCTTTTCAACATGCAATTATCTGTAGGCTATTTTCTATTGTACCAAGCTTTTGATTAACGAACCATCTTTGCGTCCAGTTCAATATGTTGCCTGCCTAATTGAGATGGCGATAATTCAATAATCTGGTATGTGGCTGGATAAACCAGGAATATTTCAATCAAACATGTAAATTCATACGGGCCTAAGGTATATGGCTCACGCAGTGAGGCATCAGCAATGAATTTTGATACAGGTACAGATTACGTACAACCTGATTACACTGCAAATGTACATACGCAATAATAATTCAGCTAGTTCAGAACCTTTTGTTATGAATGATGTTGCCAGTACACAGTAGGCATGTGAATCTCACAAAAACATCTTCAGTTGATATAAAAAAAAAACCTTTGTATAGTCAAGTTCATCCATCAGTGAAACAACACGCTTTTTGGTTGTAGTTTCGTTTTGGATAATGGACAACTTGAAATTTTGTGTTTTAATTGGGTATCATGCCTCAGTTTTTCACCAAATTTCAGAATTCTAGCGCAAAAAAATGAGATGAAAAAAATTGGCAATCAACCCCAATGTTGAATTTCAGTACAAAATGGGATCAAATAGACTCCAGCAAATTCAGGGTTTTTATCATGTTTACGCCCAAACAGAATGAACATATTGCGTTGATTTGAAGTCGGAAGGCAGAGTCGGTGTATATTAAGTAAATATGTTTATTTTTAAGCAATATAACTCAAACATCGAATACAGATTGTTGTTTATTGTGCAGACTCTGAAATTCCATGTTGAGGATAAAATTCAACATTGGTAGTAGATATGTTCTGAAATTTGGTGAAAAATTGCGGTATGACACCAAAAAAAAAAAACACAAAATTTCAAGTTGATCCGATTATCCTAAACAAAATACACCCGAAAAGCGTGTTTCTGAGATGTAAAAAAAATTTCGGCATGATACCCAATTAAGACACATCGAATATCAAGTTGATATGATGATCCAAAACAAAACTACGGCAATCGCATGCGTGTCTCACTGATACATGAACTTGACTTTAAGAACGTGCGTGCACGTCTGTTGTGTATGTGTTTTGTTGTTTGCGGATTCCGACAACTATGATTATCCAATCCTAAAACGTTTGATTATTAAGCTGCAGTACGTTGCCTCGACTACTAGCAAAGTCAACTGTGCATAACAATTACGTGAGCAAATGTCGTGATTGTCTGCAAACGAAATACCAGGAATCGCTTGAATGGCAGGGTGTGTCCCCTATCCGTGGGATAATCATGCATACAGGAAAACGTCGTCATGTCAGGCACAGTGATCACGCCGGGTGATTGCATCTGCAGGTGAAGCGATATCGTGGCTCATTTGTGTGCGGGAGAAAATTGCTGATATATTGCGACAACCGTGGAGAACACCTGTAATCAAGGTCCGGGTTCATGTTATTCCCGAGTTTTATGACACTCCACCCAACCACGCGTCCCGAGGTTGTCGATAAATCACGGACTATTTGTAGAGCCGTCACTCGGAGCATAAAACGTGCACGAGTTCACAATCACGCGGATATTGCAAAGCATGGTCTGTCAATCGTCATTGTCAATTGGCTTCGTTATTACACGATTCAATTCACCTACTCGAATATATGACATGTTTTCGAGCAAAAAAAAGCCGTATCACTCCCCGCAAACTGTTAAAGCGCTGGATATGCATGTGTGAAAACGGACACGACACATGTGTGAAAGATACGATGCATGTGTGAAAAGATAGTACATATGTGTGAGTAATTGTCACCCAGCATGGTTCCATGGCCAGAAAATAGTGGTATACCTAAAACAGGACACTGGAACCAGAAAGTAAGAAGTTGTGTCGCATTATATGTATTATAACATGCTCTGCAGTAATGTAGACCAGTTCTATTGGAACTTAAAACGCATACAAGTGTTACGATGACAATATATGTTAAATACGTATGAAAAGCTAATGATAATCCCCAATACGTGATTTATGGTACACGTGAATAACTATTGACTGGCCCGATGGTGAAAATTGCTGTTTATTTGCTTTATTCACGCAGTTTTTTGGTCAAAATAATATCACCATGTCAATACACATGTGTGAGAAGACAGTAAATATGTGTGAGGAGATAGTATACATGTGTGAGAAATGATATGATATTTTGCTGCATGTGTGAGGAGTGTCATTCATTCAAATACATATTTTTACTATGTTTTGATATATTCCCGGATCTCCTGTTCCCGGGAAACGGGAATAAGAAATGTTCTTTCCCGGGTACTCCGGATTGGAACCGGGAATGAGAACAATTCCAGCTTGTAACCTTTGAAATATCACATGTAACCTTCAGTTGCTACCAAACACATCATAGTGATGGTTTTATGTAGAAATTATCATCTTACCAGTTTAGGGTCAATTTGTTTAAATAATTGTGCGAGAATATTCATTTTATTCATCAAAATAATCATCTCATTTACCAATCAATTACCAACATGAATATTACTTTGAGAGGCGGGTGCTCTCGTCCATAAAATATATCCTAGTACTTTGGCGGTTGTAAGCTGTGAACATATTATAGGGTTATTGCACAATATGGGGTTTTATGTATAAAATGTAGGCTACTGAACGATCTTGGTGATATTTGAAAATACAATACAAGTGAGTTTGCCCAAATTATTTAGGGTTGTAGTTGGCAGCTAGGCTCATCGACTAAGTTATGCAGTAATATTGTTCGGCTTTCGACCACATCACACGCCATCCAAGCAGCCACGAAATCTGCGTAAGGTGCATTCAGCATGTTTTAATCGAAAATACTAGCACGCTTGAAAACCATTACACTATTTGTGACTATAGGTGATTACAGCGTGGACCGAGTGTCAGAAGTGATGGTTAAAATTGAATTTTGCATGATGATAAAAGGATATCACGCTTATAGAACAAAGACTGCTTTGAGGGAATTGATGTACGTTGAGCCCGAGGAAAACATCCTATATGATAAATACATCTTCTTGGTCGTGGTACATGTCCGAGCAAAACTTGTGGCACTGAACAACTGCTTCTGTTTGTCGCTTTGTGTTTTTATAACATAAAATACTATGTTACTAGTATTTATAACTATAAAATACCCTACTAAAAATTGGATGGTATGTACGAATGATATACCTTGACTCTATTGTTATCTTGTGGCCTATAATATTTAACTGTCAGCTGTTTCAGCTCCATTGTCTCTGCACCTCTAGGGTCTTTCAGGTCACCTAACTGGTCCAATACTTGATGTCAGGTAAATCATTACGATACACTCGCACTGAATTATATAATAAAATATCAACTTCCTCTTTGGTATGTATGTTTAGACATCTAACGTTAGTACCTCAAATGATGATTTCCTTCGTCCTTGACGCGAAATCTCTCGATTTGCTGGCACACTTTTTGTAAGTGTTTTTACACTTACATGTTCATCATTCAATATATTGACATGTCAGTGTATTACTAGAATACAACAGGATCCTCGATCAATTTATTTATATGCTTTTATTGTAGTTTTCTTTATAAAGATGATTAATGTTTTCAGGTAAATTTATGTACTGTATATGTACTTAATATTACTACAAATTATGTTCGTCTGCTTATTTGGTTGGACAAATTAATGTACTACAATCATGTCTTTGACACTCCACATTCAAGACTGGCTCTGTATGCCGACATTTGCCCACTCTTCACAGCGGCAATAGCATTAATTGTACAAACGTATTTATTGGATATGGTTCCACTTGATTTAATCCACATTCACTAGCTACACGGCACCGAAGGCTCTCGATACACTTCAATGATGATAAATTTGTATACATATCTTGTTTTCATTATTACTTGCAACAATCCCCGTGGGAAAATTTAAATAAATCAGTAATACCGTAAAACTTCAGTTATACTCTATACTCTGATTTTTCTAACTTGTTTACACCGGTTTTTGACAATATTTTTGCGATGCTCAATGTTATCGTTCTATAACTTGACACACTTCACCCGGGACTTAAACGGCAATTTTCTACCAACTTTCAGACATCTATCGGAAAAATTGAATAAGTTGGCAATCTACCCCAATGTTAAATTTCAGCCCAAAACGAGATCTCGAGAATATGAGAATATTCGAGGATTTGGTCCTGATTACATCTATCAGGATTCGAAGTATAATTGCGATTTTGGACCAAAAGACACATTTAGGTGTATTCTACACAAACATGTTGATTTCGAAATGTTGCACCGCCAGAAAACCGAGCAAATGCACAAAGTTATGTGCGGGCCCAGAAACTAAACGTCAGGGCTAAATTTAACATTGGGGTAGACTGCCAACTTTTGCAATTTTCGTGACAGAAATCTGAAATTCGATGCACATTTGCCGTTTGACTCCCTGGTGAAGTATGCCAAGTTATACAACGATACCATCTAGCATCGCAAAAATATTAGTCAAAAACAGTGTAAACAAGTTATAAAAATCCTCTATAGACCCGGCGTCTATTAGAACCCGGCGTTTATTGATTTCAGTCATTATCTGGACCCGGCGTTTATTGGAATTGGCGAGGCCTGTGTTACCATATGACAAGTCGGACGACAGTTTAGGCTTTAAAAGCTGGAAATTCCCGACTGGGACGCATTGACGTTGTCGATATTAGTATCTATACGTTGCTATGTTACAAATACCTGTATATCCTAATCATAATAACTGGCTGCAGATTGCGCTATTAGGTTTAGCACACACATACCATCATTTCTTGGTTCATTTCTCGTGTAATGTGATCACACATGTGTACTATCCTCTCACACATGTGTACTATCCTCTCACACATGCATCATATCATAGCGAATGTTCCTCACACATGCATTGTATCATTTCGCACTAACATCATCAAATAACGTTAAATTTTAGGCGTAATGGTGACACTACATGTGTGATTTGGTTTTCAATGGTATTTCTATGTACACTTTTGCCACCAGAACCGCAAACTTTTGCAATATATAGAAGATTACAACCAAAACAAGCGCAACATGTGTGACTTACTGCACTAAATTAATTTGTGCATACCATTTCCGCTGCTTGGTTTTAAATGATCGATATTGTTCCCATATATAATTGTAGGCTGTTGGTTCTGTGCAAATACGTCTTAACCACACAATAATGATATAATTGTGTTCGGGCCTGATTTACTCACACATATGTACTATTTTTTCACACATGCATCATATCTCTCACACATGTGTCGTGTCCGTTTTCACACATGCATATCCAGCGCTTTAACAGTTTGCGGGGAGTGGTATGATAAATCTAGTTCACGCATTTTTTCCTGCATGAAATGAGCAATTAGATGATTTTATAAGCGATTTGCACAGGTTAAACTTCCAAACAATTTTTTTGCACAAATTTGCACAACATTTGACAGCATAACCATAGGCTACAAGCGAGAACGCGAAAAAAAACTTGCTCATCGAGGTGCGCGCAAGAACTGCCAAGGATCGCACAGAAACTGCCGAGATTTGCAGAAAACACCACGTTTCGTACAAAAAGTATGTAGTTACATAATGTTCATGTCAACGGACTCCATATGTCTATACGGATATCCCAATAGATATTGAGCGTATCTAACCGTTGAAAGTACAACATTATAAAAACAAATTGGTAGGCTACAGCACGAGCTTGTGACCATTCTCCCAAAACACTTATTATCACCCAGTACAAGCTTCAGAGCGTCTCATGGGCTTCCAACGCATCATATGAACATGAATCTGTTATGTTTACCTCAGTTTACATGGTTTAAGGATAC
This sequence comes from Terebella lapidaria, assembly GCA_949152475.1. NCBI lineage: Eukaryota > Metazoa > Annelida > Polychaeta > Terebellida > Terebellidae > Terebella > Terebella lapidaria. Next base: position 16,623,638 of record OX424559.1, read on the forward strand.
AAAAGATGTCGATGTCATGTGCACAATTACCCGATTGAGCAATAATAACACAGGTTTTTTTTGTGAATATGTTTTTGCACGCCTGTGCAATTAAGGCCCAAGTGCTGATGCGTTGCTGGGGTAACCCCATGTGACACAAGATGCAGCCAATGTTATTCACATAGCCTACATGTAGAGGTTATTTAATGTTGTTGAAATGTTCATTAAAGTAGAAAATTTTATCTTTTGGAGCTTGCAGGCGTTAAAGAATCAGTTTTTTAGGCTCCATACTAGATGGATGAGTTTGAATGTTTAATAGATGCGTTGCAAGATCATTCTTACACATGCAATCTTTTTAACAACATTCGCTACCAAGTTGTTAATCTACTAACATCAGGTATATTGTTATGAATGTTCCTCAATGACACTAGTTGGGGGAAATAGGTGCAATACATGGTATGCCAGACCATGCGACTATAGTATTATATTTCCAAAGTGAATGCTGAAATGATCTGGAATGACAAGTTGTTGGTTTGCCATATTTGCTACCCAGGTTCATTTCGCTTTAGCAGTAATCGAGTGTTTGAGTAGTTACCGATTACGTTTATTCAAATTGATGTTGGAAGATTTTTCTGTGATTTTCAACAATTTTTTACGGCTAGGATCATATCGTTTTTTTTTTTTTTTTATCCTGTTCCTTCTTTATCCATCTCTGTATACCCAACAAGCCTATAACACCCCCGCCCTCCCCTCAAACATTCCAAATCCTAACTGTATTTGTCAAGAAACTCATTTGCTACCACCCGACCCTACATGGTTCCAATTCATCCCGGTATATTATGATGAAAATATATGCGCCCACTTCCATAATCCCCAAATCTCAAAATTTGGTTGACTTGAGTAAAACAGATACGCCTGGTAAAATGACACAGAACTTCACAATTATCTGCATCAGATGTTGACAATAGTTATCAACGATAGCATCCTATCATAGAGAATATAGATGAATGTGAATGATGAAAGCAATCGGGGACATGTCTGTAATGTTTTAACAAACAAACAAACTGTTTGTGCTTGTAGGTCAGCTGGAACTGTATGATAATCCGCATCACTGTCAATGCCCAGGATGAGACTTAGAATTTACTCGTACATGTCACCAATGCTTCAGTATTTGAAGAAAAAAGCAAAATTTCTGCACATCTCGGCAGTAAATTCTATGCGATACTCGGCAGTTATTGTGCGCACCTCGGTAACCAACACGGGTTTTACACGTTCTGGTTATAAATGTACAGTGTCAATACCATCAGAACAGCCCACAATCTGCATGATCTGGACGCAGGTTATCTGCGGGTACCATGCAGTTCAATGAATATGCCTAAACGTGTGTGGCCTGTCTGTCATATATCTGTATTGAATTCATTGAGATATACGCATGGTGGAGGCGAAGGATGGTGCCAATAATACGTGCGATCGATTTATATGGCAACACCTGTTCAAAACAAGATAGAAAAGCTAGGTGCTAAAACCCTGGACGATGGATATTTCAGATCAATTTCTAGTCCACAAAATACATGTTTGCCCGTAGTTCACAGACGGCGAAAGGTATTATCGTCTGTAACAGATTACACAGTGATCCTTAAATTGAAAGAAACACTTTTGTTGCAGAAATGTACGGAGTTTTCTTTAAATATTTTATTACAAATTAGGCCTAGTTCACCCCCCCCCCCCCCCTCCTAATAGTATTCTGATTGTTTGTTATAATGACAGGCTGACCAGTGCGGACCTAAATTTCAACATCACTGACTTCGGTCCAAGAATGAACAATTTGAACAGAACAGGACATGATATTCAGGATTTATTGCCCTGAATGACGACAATTAGACCACATGTCTACATAAGCATGAATCAAGTCATCTCCACCGCCCAATCTCAGTCACTTCCCTGTGTGAGTTTTTTTTTTCAATCCTCACAGTATTTCCATAGCAGCCAAATTTCCCCAATAATGACACGATAGATCGAGAAATCGCACTGCCTTTGTCGTGTGTGACGGGCGCTTAAATATCGTTTCAATTGTCCATTCATAAATATATCTTCATCTTTAGAATACAGATTGATTATGAGTCGAATATGTCGAGTTACAATTTGTATGTACATTCTACGTGTACGCGAGATATATCTGCAGCATTGATTTCATTTCTTAACAATACCCATCGATTTCTTCGAAAACACGCCAGTTTGTGATATGTTCACAGCACATATTATGTTCGCATCTAAATGAACGGAAGTTTACAAAAATGTAGCATGCACGGGTGTCGCCAGGGGCAAAAAAAAATTAATCCCATAAATATTCAACGCTGATAGCAGAGAAAGTACACGTCGTACGCGTATATTTAGCATATGTATCGGTCTTCAACATGGATTGCATTGAAAACTGACTGCTAATAATATTGCATGCCAACGTCAGAATACCTCGTTCGGATAGTAAGTCGTTATCATGCACTCTTACAGTGATTTAACTGAAAACGAATCCGATAATGTGATTGGCCAATCACAACGGTGATATAAACCCATATCCTGAATATCTAATTTGCAGTCAGTGAAAAATTCGCTCGGCCTCATGGGATACGGACATCTAGACGTAGATATAATATACCGTGAACATACATGGGATGACTAATAGTATCTAGATGAACAGCTACCCACCTGAGATTGCGAATGGTCCCGACTCCTTGTCATCTTTTGACATTTTCTCCCCGATATTCATCCCATGTGAATTGACACTGCCCAAGTATAGATAGATTTGATCTCGAGCTATACCATACGAGCCATCAAAATCGAACTGTACGCCATCGAACTGTACGCCATATTGTACGTAAACAGTGTATTATGCAATTTCATATTGTCATTTTAGCTTGAAATATACCAGCGAAAAAGAAGAATTCACGTTTTCGCGCATGGCAGGGGCCAGGTGTTGTTAGCAGTTCAATAGAATAGCGGTCGGTGTTTAGCACAGCACCATGTGTGCAATCGACATGGACATTTTTTTGTGTGTGTGTTTCCGCGAGGATGGGGGGGGGGGGGGGGAGGATAGCTGTAGCGGTTAGGTTTTCTGGAGGAAAGGAAGGGTTGTGAAGGGGAGGGAGGGGGTTGACTTGGTAATGGTTGATTCACTGTCATATGAATTCTACTTGGACATTATAGAGTCACTTGGGATCAATATCTCACCAGCATTCGTCAATACTAGGTATTGAATAAACCGCCCAGGTGGGTCACATTAGATCTGATAAATCCAATCGCACAAGGTTCACCATTAGCGATACGTGGTCAGTCAGAGTGTCATTTTGGGGAAATCAATCTGGTGGTACATTATTGGGAAGTGTACTGTAGCCTATGTGCTTAGTTGGGCTCGAGAGAAAAAAAATCATTTACCTCTGGACCAAGTTGAATAGAAAACGTATATTATTTATTGGCATAGCAAGGTACGCACAGACCTCGAAAGTCTTTGGAGCGTTCTTCACTAATTTACACAACCCCGCTCAACTTATTTTTCGCTTTCACTATTCATCTCATTTTTATCATGTATAAATATTGAACATTCTCTTTCTCTTAACGTTACGTGACTCAAGCTTGAATTGGGAAACCTCGTGTAACGTAGTCCGCTTCAAACTGTGAGGTAACGAAGAGTCAAAATTTAAAAGTTGTTTCTTCAATATTATCTCTTCAAAATGACTTAATTATTTTATGGAGTAACTGATCAGCATCCTAATACTGAAAAGAAAATAGGGGGTCACCGTGCTGGTTTCTTCGACATATTCGATCAAAATCACAGACATTTACCTAAATTGACATAAATTATGGCATTTTTGCACATTTTTGTCCATATTCACATCTTGCATCGTGTTTTCCATGCGAACGGATACTGATCAGTTACTCTATAAAATATGTCATTTTGAAGCTCTAGAATATATTGATACAGTTATTTATCCTAAAAAAAACTCTTTGACCCCCTCCCCTCACTATTTGGAGCAGACTACCTTAACATTCACTCCATACTTAACGCTTAGGCCGTAAAAACTATCGTTTTCCGTCCTAATATTTTGTTCTCTGATAAGAGATGGACATGTAGTGTAAGAAAAAAAATCAAAATACAAATATTTTACAAATTGTTCTCTGTGCATATATACGTGCCGTATTGCATTTGGAATTTAAGAAAAATGAACCGTAGATCGTTCACTGAAGGAAAGTATGAAGGCGCAGAGATATATTATTGAAAATCTTTGATACAATATCACGAAATGAGTTTCAATAGGGGAGACATGTGACAATAAACAAACAGCCAATTTCGAACGGCCTGAAAATGGGGTTTTCCCGCAGAGGATCAACAAAACAACGTTCATAAAATCGAAACCAAAAACGAAAACATTCCAACTGGAATCAAACTGAAAGTACCATGGACCATGACTGTTACTATAATCTACACCAATTTTGAAATTGAATACACACGCGAATTGAACCTCAACTTCTCATTGTCAGTCGGAATAAACCCGAGGCATTCTGTTGACATGTCGAAGAGAAGGCATGGAAGGCGATTTACACGTACTACATTCAGTAATGGATCTGATGTTATTCTAAGACGTACATGTAGGCTTACTAAGAGTCGGTAAACCATGTACAATATATCTGTTCGTACTTTCTACGGGGACGTAATTTTGCGGTTTCGCACAATAAAATGTTCTATGATGATTGGTATTTGCGGTTTTATGTCCTTGCCCTGTTCATATTTATATTAATAAACAGTGTTTCATCTTTTACCGATAAATCCACCGCAGAAACAAAACGTTTTACAGGTATTTATATATATATATATGTCGGGCATATTAAAAATCTACACCGGTGTATTCCCTATTCAATGATTGCACTTCCAATATAGATACAGGTACGGGTAGAACTATAAAGGTATTATTCATGACAAATAGTCATTCAATGACTGATAAAATACCGGGACTATATTCTTACTATGTCAAGTACAGGGGTCTACTCTTTGCTATAATATGGCCAAAAACTCGGGACTATTTTTCTAACCTGTAAAACTTTCTACAACAGGTAAACTGGTCCGTAGTTCAGCGACGGTCAAGGTGTTAGTCTATAATGATTTCGCAATTGCCTCTCAAAATTTACCGCTGAGTTTCTAGGTCGGAAGACGCTTTTTCTTTGCTTGTATTTTACATTACTAGGCCAACCCTGACACATGCCCATGCATCTTGGGCCGCGGTAACTGAATATGGCGGTAGATTGCCAAATTTTACATTTTTTCTTTAGAAAGAAGTCTGGATTTTCAATAGCAAATTGCTGTTTACCTCCCAAGCTAATAAACACTTTAACGGAGTATATGATAATATTAGAAATACAGCTCAGCTTTTGATTTTCTGATAAAAATCAAAATTTTCTGATTTAATGATGAATGTTGCTAATAAAAAGCCATAAGCTCCAATTCGATTATTGACAGTAAATACATGAATTATCCCCTTCCCGGGATTTTCAAAGAAATACTGACTTTTTTTCTGTTCATAACCATGTTTCCCGTTCAGCCTCTTGCTATAGAACCCGCGATCATTGACATTTGATAATTCGACAGCAATGGTAAATATCAATATCGCCTAGGTAATCAAACCGAGCCACTTCATTTGCATACATATGGGCATTTGGTATTGAGTACTTCGTTCCGTACGGTATTGCAACCCTTTCCCCGAACTTTCCCGATAAAAGAAAACAAACCACATCAAGGTCGAACCTTACCTGTGCGTTGTAACACAGCCTCTACCTATATCCACGCGATTAAACTACAAAGTGCGAATTCGCATGCAATATATGTGACGTTTTCGGCGGCGCAGGCGGGTGGACGGGCGGATAGGCGGGCCCGGGATGTCTCACCTGTGCGCGCAAGGGTCAAGGGTCCCTCCGTGATGAAGCGATAACCTGATAACGATAGCGACAAATCACCCGGCCGGCTGTATGCGCAGAGACACCCATGCACCACACCAAATGCAGTGGGCAGGCAATTAAGCGCACAGTTTATAAGCCAACGCACGTAGGCTTCGCATGATTCGTATATCTATGCCTCTACGAAGTTTCCGTGGATGCAAGCAAACATAGGCGCTCCCTGTGTTCTGTTTTTACCAGGTTTATGGAGATATGTGTCATAAAACGAAACAAGCGATGATGGTACAGGTCCCGTTCTATCAGACCATACCCATATATATACATGTGTCACGTTTTGTTGACTGTAAGCGGGCACATGACCACCATTACTATCAATTTAAACATGAGAAAAATAAAAGTGCATGACTCGTTTGGATGATTGTGTGCTGGGTTGTTGGGTTTTTTTTTTCACGTTTGGAAAGTGGACGCTGAACTTCATATAATTTTGTATTCGGGTTATTCGGGTTTGTTTATGAGCTAGGTCTACCGGTATTCGTATTCGAAAACTCCTTGGTGCTAAAAAGAAAAAAAAAAGCTGTCCCCATAGCAACTGACCGAGTAACTCCCAAATTCTGCTGTCGATATTGCCCAAAACGATTGGCATTGCAGTCTTTATCCCGCTCATTCTTCCACCCGGATTTTGGCTGATTAGATCGTGTATTTTAACGTGATGAAATATAGGCCGAAATACTAAATAAGTTGACAAACATATTGATCCTTCAACTATATTTGGATTTCCACAATGAAACATTTCGTCATGTCAGACATTTCAAAGTGAATAGACATTGAATTGTTTGTGGATATCATAGCATCACTCATGATGGCACATTGAAAGACTAATTGGTTCAAAACATATTAGTTGTTATTCATAGATATATGAATGACATTGAATCAACAAACGGGCAAAAATGTGGGTCTCGTGGCGTTCAATATATATCAATATTATGTGGAAAATAGAATGCCTATGTCGTATCTGAATATTAAAATAGATGTTTTGATTGAATGTCGGACGGCTGTTACCTATTTTTCAGATGTACAATAATAAACACTATGCTATTAAACTCTGGTGTCCCTGGTGCCGCCAGTTTTCATTAGGATTGTGTACACATGTATATGGTTAATTGGCGGAATTCGATTCTATCTGTTTGTAGCTAATCATTCTAGTTTTCCCAATCCATTCCACATAATGTTGTGCAGTCGGCCATATATTGTTGATAAATAAATTAGTTATTAGACCCGCAATGGACTCAGTACATCTTGCAAAATACGGTGCTTTATTCTAACTGATAATGGACTCAGTCTCAAGGTAGTCATACATTTCGCATGTATTTCAATTACCTTGAACTTGTCCTCAGTTAACTTTGATGCTGTGGTTGTCCTTTTTCAAAACGTGCTAAAGCGAACGTGACCGGAATCCAGGATAGTTTTGTCGAGGCTTTTTAATCGTTTATTTGAAATATAATTGAAGCCAAAGAAACATGGGGTTCAATCAGATACAAGTATACGAGAATAAATATTTGTTCGAAAGATATCGGCATGTCGACAATGTCTCCCATCAAAGACCAAAGCCAATCCTTTATTGGTTCACCTCGCTTGATTTGCCATCCGGTTTCGCCAATATATATCATGGTCACTTGAAACATTGAAAGAGCAGATGGATTAACTTGGATACGCATAACAACACGATTGAACTGCATATATATACCAGTATAGGTATTGTTGTGCATGCTTTTTTTGTTACACCAATATGCAATAATGTTTTACATTATGATTGTGTGCTTCATAAAGCACCACGTATACATATGTGCAGTTTTGGTCTATTGATCGAATTCACGAACCGGCAAAATGACAAATGATCATGGTGGTTTACCACACAGCTCAAAAGAAAGCGCTGCTGTTCTAACAAGACAATCACAGATTGCAGTCCCTCGCCCACTGATTTAGTCACTGTTACAGTCTACAGAAGACCTGAACAGCATCCAGCCGTATGTTTCTATCTCACTTTGACACGGAGCCATTACAGAAAATGTGTTTCCACGGGTTTTCAATGACCCTGACCTTGATCCTTGGACTTGATAGGTCATTCCACAAAAGTCATCGTTTATGAGAGGCGTGTTCCAAGTGTTTTCATACATTTTGACAAACTTGTAGCATTTTGAATTTTTGAATTTTTGGTCTTTATTAACTTCTCAGTGACATTGAACATGACCATTGACCTTGATATATCATGACCCTTGACCCTGATAGGTTAACCTATTGAGTTCTTGGCCTCTAAGTGGTTATCAATCTCCTCTGTCACGTGCGCTGACGAACGTAATCAGTTTCATGACAATGTTCACGTGACCGTCTTAAGGTGGCGAGTCAGGTGGCTCCGTTGTGTCATGGTGAAAGAGGTCCATTAGAGAAAGACACAATTTACTAGTCAAGCGAGAATTCATCGTGATTATAGTAACGTCTTTGAAGTGTTGAACGACACCGATTTTATCAGGATCTGTGTAATCTTAGACAATATTTTTATATGTGGCGATTAGGCACCGGTCCACACCGTCGTGTCGATGCATACTGTGTAATTCAAAGCAGTCACCATTTATTGCATTCCCCGAACGAAGTTCGGCGGATACAATGGATTTGTCTCCATCGCGCCGCCGCATCCGCCGTAGAGATTTTCTTGTGAACGCTTCATAGGTTGCAAATCTGAACCGATTCTAATTATTTCTGATACATACATATCTTATGGTAAGATCCCAACACCAATTGCTTTTGGTTGCCATGGTGATGAAATCGTACACGCTCGATGAGGAAGACCGTCACACGAAACCTATTGTTTTTCAGTATGATGAAATAAACATTAATCAGTTAGCATCTCATTACGACAATTAAAATACCCACTTTGACATCTTTGATCACTCCAATACCCTGTATTATGAAGGCAAATGGACACTGGGTTCTTGATCAGAATGGAGAACTGATGTTTTTTATGGAAGCAGAACAATATTATAGAATAAGTTAACATTAGTTTTACTAGCTAAGTATATTTAAGACAAGAAACATTATTATTGAGCTCAACTAGGCAAAAGTTTTGCCCAGTAGAGATTCCATGGCTGTAACTGAATAAGTTCATATTATTTTAACTAGGTAAGTCCATTATTGACCACAATAGAAATAGTTAAGACAGCAATTTATTATTGGGCTCAACAAGGTAAAGGTTTTGTGCAATAGAGATTCCATAACTGTACCAATAATATTGGGGGATTTAGCAAGGTTTCATAATCCATTCCTGTGACGAGCTTCTGGATTTTTTTTTGGCAAAAATAATAAGTTAATGAATAGTTTAGTTGTCATGAATGTTATTGCATGGAATAAAAAAAATTGTTAGGGTCCGGAACGTTCATTACTAATATCGATGAAGCACACTGGTCTGGCAGTATAATATTTTGGGTAACAGGGATGATAGGGCCCCAGGGGGATACCCCCACGCTGTCTTTGGCGAAGGAATCGTCTAGTTTTGAAGCCAGTGAATACTCCACAACAACAAAATTACAACAAGCTTTGGACTATTTTGCACCAAAGGAAGCTATAAAACTCTATAAAAATAGTAAAGTAGTAAACCTAAAGAAAGTATTGCATATAAACATTTTCTTGAATATAGAAACATATACAGCAAGATCAAACGATTGAGTAAACAACATTATTATCAAAATCAACTTTCTTCACTTCAAACCTGGTCTATTTTAAACACAATTTTTGGAAGGGACAGTACTAAGAGCTTTATCTCAGACGTGTTCAAAGTGAATGACAGAGGAACAAAATATCCCACAATTATTGCAAACTCAATGTGTGATTATTTCTCTAAGATCGGCACAACTCATGCATCTAACATTTCCCCGTCCAAAAAAAACTTCTCGTGACTATCTTTCAAAATGTAGCTCAAGTCTTCATTCAATGTTCTTGTTTTCATGTGATACAGTAGATATTAGTCGTATCATTACATCACTCAAATCGAAGAAAGGTTCTGGACATGATGGTGTCAGCAATAAACTAAAAAAAATGATCAACTCAGCTATTGTGGAACCAATAAGTATTATCGTGAATAAATCTTTAGAATCTGCGATTGTACCAAAATTCTATTAGCTTGCACAAAAGGTTGCTATAATATACAGAGGGAAGGATACAATAATTATGGGTAACTATAGGCCAATATCTCTACTACCAGCTGTATCCAAAATATTAGAAACAGTTGTGCATAGCAGGATGTACAAATTTTACTTGAGGTTAACGATATTTTATATGATATTCAATTCGGTTTTCGCCCCAAACATTCGACAATAGATGGTGTAAGCTTGTTGCTGATGTTTTGATGTCTCATGCAGAAAACTTGTTATCACTTGCAGTGTTCCTGGACCTCTCCAAGGCTTTTGATACTATTGATCATCATATTCTGTTTGGAAAATTGAATTTTGATGGGGGTAAGGGCGGCAGCCTTGGAGTGGTTCAGGAGCTACCTGTCAGGAAGGACTCAATTTGAAAGTTATAAGAATACAGATTCTGAATGTAGAACAATATCTTGTGGTGTGCCTCAAGGTAGTGTTTTGGGCCCTTTACTCTTCATTTTATATACACATGACCTCCCAAGTGTTTTGTGTATTTCCCAATGTATCTTATTCGCAGATGATACATATATATTTCTGCCCAAAATGTATCGGACATACAAAAACAAGTTGAGTGTGAATTATTCAAGTTATCAGACTGGTTTCGGACTAAAAAGCTTCTTCCCTGAATGTACAAAAAAACTAATTTCTTGTCTTCAGCTTAACAGGGCCCATGTGTAACAGTCTTCAGACACTTGAATTTGAAAAGCATGTAATAAATAGAGTGCAATCAACCAAATTTCTCGGAATATTAATAGATGGCAAGTTCGACTGGACAGAACATGTGAATCATAAAAAGGTCACTAGTGGAGTGTATGTTCTGAATGCATCTAAAAGATCTTTATCTGTTGATAAGCTGCGAACAATTTATTATAGCTTGGTGCATTGTAATTCTAACAATGGAATTATGCTGTGGGGCACTACACATTTATGTAAAACACGCAAACTGGTAATTCTTCAGAAGAAAGCGGTAAGACTCCTACTGAATATATTTAACTCCTCATCAGCACCTCTGTTTGTAAAGCTAGGTATACTAGTATTTCAAAAAAAAGGTTTATGTATAAATTCCACAACAAGCTGCTGCCATGTTCTTTACATGCACTATTTCCTCGAAATGATGAAATACATCACTGCAATACCCGAAATGTTCGTGACCCGCATATTATATCACTCAAAACCAACTTAGCAATAAGATATTCTATGTATCGCGGCCCGAAAAATGTGGTGTGATTTGCCTCATGATATTAGAAATTGTAAATCCATATACTAGTACTGTTTCGGTAGAAGAATTAAAATAATGATGCAAAAAAAGTACTCAATTATCATAATCCTGATAATGGAATAACTGTTTTATTGGTTTATTAGATTGTCATAATGTATCTTAGAACAGTGTTATTTTTGTTGCAGCTGACTATCATAATGTAACTATCTAGGTATTCAGAATCTCATTCCGAAATGTCATAATCCCTTTTTTATGTACACAATGTGATACCCAACATGCTTACCATATGTTCATAGTAAGCATATGTTCAAGTCACCAATATTCTGTATTATCTGTATACATATCCATGACCACCGACCAACCATCATTATGCGAGGTTTAGTAAGTAAGTAAGTAATTTATTTTCAAGCTATACAATATAATAGATACAAATGATTAATTTGGAACAGAAAAAAAGTATAACTTGGGGTTAATCCCAAGGTAGATTAACTACCTGTTGACCTCAGCAATATTATTTATACAATAAGTCAAATAATGAAATGTTGTGACTGGAAGTAACCGGAGAAAAAAAAAAGAAGAAGACAAAAAGCATGAACATAAAGCAAACTAACATAACAGAGTAACCAGAAAAATTAAACTTAAAATCATATTATTAAATACATTTATACTACATAAGCTAACTTAAGGGTCACTGCTCACACCACACTCGCCGCCCCCGTCCTCCCCCGATCACCCACGTATTAATGTGAGTCTAGTAACTGTGAAATCAGTCGTTATATAATGAGATATAATGTTTTTTTAGACGTGAGTCAAATGCTTTTTTTGTATTGCTTTCCTTCAATTGTATAGGAAGTCTTGACCATATTTCCGGAGCCTTAAAGAGGAAGCTATTGCACACATTATTTTGTGAAATTGGAAATCTGTGGATATCATTACTCTGTCTAGTGTTGATTGCGTGTATCTTATCATTTACCAAGAATATATTGCTCAGTGGGCCAGGTAATTCGCTATTAATGTGTTGATATATAAACTGGCATAGCTGTGTATCATATATATTGCTGAGAGTCAATATTCCAAATTAACTAAAAAAAGGGCATTGTATGAGTGTTGTATGGCACTTTAGCTACAGCCTCTAGCTACTTGCTTTTTTTTGTAAAACTATTAACTTATTTAGGTGCGTCCTGAAAGCAGATCCCCAGAGTAAGTTACTGAATGCAAGATGACAATGTACCAAGCTAAAATACAACATTTTTAAATTGTGGGTAGATAAGTATTTCCTTGCCATTTTTAGAGCATACGTACCACTACGGACTTTATTTGCGCATTTATTGATGTGTTCTTTCCAAGTGAGTTTGTTATCAATATAAACCCCTAAAAACTTCGTAACATTAACTTGATTAATTACGGTTTTATCAATACTTATATCAGTTCCTTGTCGTAATCGAATAGTGTCATTGTAGTATAGTAACATGTAGTTGGTTTTGGCAATATTTAGAGATAATTTATTCGCTTTGAACCAGTCTGAGAGAGTGTTGAGCTGATAGTTTATGGTATTAGCCATCTCGTCCACTTTGTTTGAAGTTGTGTATATCGTTGTGTCATCAGCAAATAAAATGGTGTTGGCGTTATTGATTGCAAGCGGAAGATCGTTAGTGTATAGTATGAAAAGCAAGGGTCCGAGGACAGAGCCCTGTGGAACTCCACATTCTAAATTAAGCTGATTTGAATCTGTCCCCCCGTAATGCACATATTGCTTTCGCCCTGTGAGATAGTTTTCGAACCAATGTAAAGGTGATCCCCTTATTCCGTAATGATATAATTTTTGCAGTAATATTTCGTGATTAATAGTGTCAAATGCCTTTGATAAATCAAGGAAAACTGCAAGTGTGGGACATTTATTTTCGAAGCCATTTAGTACATCTGCTATAAATTGCGTAACTGCGTTTGTGGTGGAGCGTTTCGGTCGAAATCCATATTGACTTTCATAAAATATGTCGTTTAATTGAAGATAATGGTACAATCTTTTGTGCATAACTTTTTCAAGTACTTTGGACGTAGCCGGGAGTAAAGATATTGGACGATAGTTATTGAACATTTGCTTATCATTTGCCTTGAAAATTGGGATTACTTTTGCTAATTTCATTTTATCTGGCACGATACCCTCGCTGATAGATTTGTTGATTATGATCGAAATTGGATAAGATAATGACGGACTGAGTGATTTGAGAAGCTTGCTACTGATATTGTCGTGCCCAGTGCTCGTTTTAGATTTGAAGCTGCATAGTATCTTCTCAATTTCAAACTCATCAGTGGGGCTGACAAAGAACGAACCGGTGTGTTGATTAGGTTTTAGGTATTCATCAAATGTTTTTCTTGATTTGCCAATTTTTTCAGAATATTGCTTCCCTATTTCAGTCCAGTATCTACAAAATTCGTTCGATATTGATGTTTTGTTTGTTATTGTATTTCCGTTCAGAATGAATGAACTTGATATCCCACTTTTATCGTTGGTTTTACCAATTAAAGTTTTGATTGTTTTCCAAGTTTTTTGTACATTGTTTTTATATTTTGTCAGCAGGTGACAATAATGTGACTGCTTGGCGTACTTATTAAAGTTTATTAAGAGCGTTTCGGTAGTTTATGAACTTCAGGTATGCAGTATCTGTAGGTGACTTACCAATACTTTTTTTATACAGCTTGTCGCGTGTTGCGTATGATTTGAGTAGTCCAGGTGTCATCCAAGGTTGAGTTATTACGCGCTTTGAAGGAATAACTATGTTCTTTTCAGGTGTAATTTTGTTCATTGTTTCAGTTATTTTGGATATTAATAAATCATATGCAGTATTTACAGGTAAGTTTTGTAGAACATCCCAATTAATTTTGTTAAGTGCATAGTTAATGGAGTTAATTTTAGTTTTTGTCATAGATCAGGTTTTTACTTCGAGCGGGCGCTTTTTATCAGGAGTATCTATTTTATCGAACAGGGCAAAGACCGGCATATGGTCAGAAATGTCACAAGTTAAAATCCCAGAAAGTATAGGGTGTGTGTTTCGATAAACATATATATTGTCGATAAGTGTCGCGCTTGAATGTGTTATTCGGGTCGGTCGAGTAATGGTAGGAACTATACCGGAGAATATAAATTGATCGAGCAGCGTTGCTGTGTTCGAGTTTTTGTCAAGTTTCAGGTAATCAAAATTCTGATCCGTACCGATTATTATATTGTGGATGTGTTTGATTGAAGACAAGTAATTAAGTACTTGATCATACCTGGCAAGAGATGATAATTCGTTCGTGTTGGGCACCCGGTATATTTCTCCAATAATTAGCGTTTTGTTTTTGTCATGAACAGTTGCGAAAATGTTTTCAAACTCCCCTTCACAGTAGCAGCCTGGATCAATAATTTTGGAAGGATATGAACTGTCAATATAGAGTGCCACCCCACCCTTCGTTTTGTTCCTGCGATTCCTGTAATAAAAATTATATCCCTGTATGTGATATTTTTCTGCATTTTGGTCATGAAGAAATGTTTCACAAAGCATTATGAATTGAATTTTGATATCAATGTCGTTAAGTCTTGACAGCAGAGTTTTCAAACTGTCAAATTTGTCCGGTAAGCTATGTATATTTATGTGCAAGCAACTATATTTGTAATTAAGATTTTCAATTTCCGTCAGGTTTTCTACCTCATAATAATAACTCTCTATATCATAATCGTCGATCACATTCATAATAATGTCGCGCTGACTCACATCATCTAAGAAATACAAGGAATTACTCGGATTACTATCCATTAGGCGACGGATCACGATGTAGCACGTGTGGGACCAGAGGGAAAGCAAGTGCGGAGAGCAGTAGTGAGCAGTGAGCCGTTAAAGTACATACATGTGGCTCCATGTATGTAGATAAAACCAGCCAAACTAGTGTTTGCTCTACGAACAATTCAATAAAAGAAAGTAATGGTACCTTTCAACAAAATAAAATAAACCTAAAGGAGTAAATACATGCATGTAATATTGTCAGTTTAAATCAAGACAATTAGTGAGATATTTGGACCCACGTTGCCCAACCCATTTTTCACTAAAGGCAATAAACAATGAACCCTACCAATTATTCACATACATATATTTACATACATATGCACGTATACATGCACATGCACACAAGCTCATATATACATAACTACAAGAACATATATATACACTTCCAACCCACTATATGCACACCCACCTATCTGCTCAGGCACCCACATCCACACACTCATACACCCACATATAAGAATAACACAAATACTTCCCAACAATGACTAACAAATTAATCGAACCGTACCGATCGACCCTTAAACAATTTATAAACGGCAAAACACAAATATTCCCTCACCCCCCCCCCCCCCCCCTTACAAACCCTACAAAGATACGAATCAACGTGAATCAACAAACGCCCATATAAGTCATAATGCACTAATTGCTTTAACCACGGCCTCGGGTGTCCATCCCAATGAACCTCAGGTCATTTCACGGTCTGTTTGATCATATTTGAGAAAGTGACCAATCAGAAGACTGGTGGTGGGATTGTGATAAATTACAGTCTACAGTGACGTATGGCCAGTGGTTCATGGGGAGAGGCTGTCAAGGTTGAATGCTACGTCGGGGTGGATTAATGGTCGCGTTTACTCATTGAGCGCTAGCGACTTGTAAAAACAAACGGCCACGCACTTAGTATGCAGGTCATATATCAGCTGTTTCAGTACATGTAAATAAACAAGGCAAATATGTATATTATTCGTATATTGGATGAGAATGGGTTCTGGTCAAGATGAATACGACATGGATTTGTTATTGTTCAATCTCTTGCAAAAGTTTGCACGAGAGTGAACCATGTGAAATACATCCAATACTTAGGAAACCCAAGCCCATACCAAACATGGATATATACTTATACATACTTATATACACATACATATAAACACTTCTACATGCACACATACTTACACATACATATATGTACATGCACATACATGCACATACACATATACATGCACACACACATACACACAAATATTGTTTTTGACATATATACTTTTCATAATGCATGTGAGGCACTTGCATTATTCAAGGCATTGATCTATTCAGGATCATTTACTAGGTTATACCTAATGTAGAAAATACCTCTACTGCATTCATCATTGTACAATGTAAGTAATGGATTAGGTGGTGATAAATTGGTTAGTTCAGTTCATATAGTCAACCAATGTATCGAGCTGCCAGTAGCTGTCCAGTAGATGGTATTCACAGTTGGTCGTAAGCGTCGTGGCATACGGAAGTCGCGTGAGTGAATCTGTCATGTCCAATGTGTTGGAATCCAGGAGCACAGTCACGAGTCGCTACAAACAAGATGTCCTCGATGTCATTTGCCTGTAGGTCTTCAAGAAGGGCCCACCCAACCCCATGGTCACCGTCCGAGTCGAAATTCTTACGGATCATCGAGCCTTGGCGTATGCGATAGCCATAGATGACATGTGACGCAGACGCTATTTCGGGCCTTTGGGTGAGTTGGTGTATGATGTCACTGACATCTTGTAGAGATGAGACGTTCGCAGCAAACCCAGTGAATACACTCCCTGAGTCGTGGATTGGAGATTTGCACTCCCGTACATCCACCATTGAGCTACCATTCGGTGTTGGCAGGATTGGCGGCAAGTAGGAACGCTGCAGTTGACCTTTTATATACAGCTTGTCTCCTACAAGCTTAGCTTGGTTCTTTTTGTCTGAACGTAAGTCAAGATATTTTGGCGTGACGAACTGTTTGCGCTCGTTCCTTTTTTGGGTGGTCTGTCTGGAGATGAAGTAGTGGGTATTGACCAAGCGGTTTGTTCGAGCCAAAACTGTTTCCAGTTGATTTGCAATTGGGAATTTTGCAAGTATAGGACGGACACCGTTGTTGGACTTGCCGAGTCTATGCGCGACTGGGATATAGTAGTCTTTGGTGTCGATACCAAGGATACTAGACAGGAAATCCTTGACGATTTCAATACAGTTCTCCCCACTAACCTCTTTTGCTCCCTGATATGAGTGGTCTAGGTTAATGATCAAGTTGTATTTCATGCTATGTCCTCGTATATCATCGATCTCGTCTGTCAGGCGTTTGTTTATTGTTTCCAGTCTGGATGTTTTTATCTTAACTAGAGTCAGTTTCTTATTTAAGTCACTTAACTGTTCAGTGATGTTACTGACCTCCTTCTTTGTTGCAGCAGAAGTTTCCAGGTTGGTTACCCTTTTGTCCAGGTCGATCAGTTGCTTACTAGTGTTAACCGTGTCTTGTTTTACTGAGAGGACCAGGGTCCAAATGGCATTCTTGAACTCCTCGTCGTGACATGACAGCAGCAGTTAAGTGCAAGTTATTGCTATATGCAGATGATTCTGCCTTGCTGGTGCCAGGAAGGGATATATCAGAGATAGAACAGGTCCTCAATGTGGAACTTGAATCTGTGAGTAACTGGCTGGCAGAAAACAAACTCTCACTCCATTACGGCAAGACTGAATCTATTCTGTTTGGTACTAAGAGCCGGTTAAGAAAGGATGACAAAATAAGTGTGTGTTGCAACGGAAATGACATTGCATCAAAGTCTAGTGTAACTTATCTTGGTGTAACTTTAGATCAATCTCTATCAGGCGAGGTTATTGCCAACAAGGTACTCTCCAAAAGTGCCAACAAGCTAAAGTTCTTATACAGAAGCACAAAAAACTTCAACTTGAAAACTAAAAAGTTACTAGTATCGGCCCTGATCCAATGTCATTTCGACTATGCCAGCTCCATGTGGTACAGTGGTCTCACCAAAAAACTTAAGAATCGCATGCAAACTATGCAAAATAAAATGGTCAGGTATTTGTTGAATGTTCCACCCAGACATCATATTGGTGTAATTGAACTGAAAAAAGTTGGTTTTCTACCTGTTGAATACAGGGTTGAACAACTAAAACTGAACCACATGTACAAAGTCATTAATGGTAGTGCACCTGAGTATTTAAATTTTAATATAAGCCGCATTGTGGATCAACATAGGTATGCCACTCGTGGCAGTCAACTAGCTTGTCATGTTCCTAGGGTAGGTGGATCTTGTGCATCGTCATTCTTTTATACAGGTATTAGTGCCTGGAATAAAGTACCTGATTTTATCAAACAGTCCTCAAACAAATACAGGTTCAAAATTCTAGTCAAAACATACCTTTGGGATCGATTTTCTGCAGAGTCTTCTAGTCATTTTGTATAACTGGTTTGGTGCTTTCCTTATTACTATTCTGTACTTATTTTGTACTCTCTTTTGTTCTCATTCTATTATTATTATTATTATTATTTTTATTATTTTATAATTATTATTATCATCTATTTATTTAACAGTATTATTAGCCTTTTTTCATATGTCTATTTTGTTATTATTGTTAATATTATTCCATTGTACAATTGTCTTTATTAATTTATTTGTTGTGCCCAAATTCAACTCTTGTTGCCACTCAGTCTTGTTTTCTATACAGAGGACCACATTGGAAATAAGTGTTTTTACTAATACTTTTATGTGCTATCCTCGGTGATTGTTATACATCATTTTACATGTACTTGTATAATTTTTACCCAAATAAATCAAATAAAAAAAAAAAAAATCAAAAAAAAAAAAGTCGAGCGTTCAAGGTGCGGTATGAGCACATTAGTGAGCTATGGTATATTTGAGTTGGTGCTAGGGGTCTATCTAACCAATGAGGGGGGTTAGATCACCATGGTGAAAGTCGAATACCGCACCGTCGAGCGGGGGTGTGGATGGAAAATCATCGTCAGTAACAGGCGTGGACTTGGCAGGGCTTGCCTGCTGTTTATGTTTGCTACCTTTGGATTTTGGCATGGTCAGCTTGCACGGTTGAACGATTTTCGCGAGCCCTGGCTTCAAATATGGCGATTTATGCAGGTGATATTTTGTATGGTATGAAGATCAATGACAATATTTGAACCCGAAATATCCATTAAATTGTTCAACAGGACATATTATGTCATGCACCAGTGTGATCTACACTAGCTCATATTCCAGAATTATCACTTTGTATTCAGCACCAGACTTTCAATATCATATATATCCCAATATTTATGAGAGCAGACACATTGTGACTTTCCTTAGTCAAGCGCCATTGCCGATGTATAAACATATATGTTCTTTATGTTCATTAAATCCCTTTATAAAGTGAATATATAGTTGTATATTATGGTTGCACCAGCCACAGACTTTGTCTTTGTGCAACCTCGGAAATACATTTCTTTGTCATCAATATGATGTAACTGTGTACTAGCAAAGTGTGTGTATGGTCTGGAATAATTTGAAATGAAATTGAATTGAAATTTTATACGAACTGCTTACTGCTACTGCTTTTATTGTGGCGTTATACACATGTATATGTCATTAAAGTCGGCAATTTTCCGAAGTCTGCGACCGCTCGGTAAACATTTTCGAAAATGTTTCATGGCAGGACAATGTTCCCCGCTGTTAGGGAAGCTGACATTACGTTTGGGGTCCGCCTGTTTGTCAGAAGGTCATTTAGTCAGAAGACCCGTTAGTAAGAAGACCTTTGAATGCCCGCGTTTGTCAGAATTTAAGGGTTGGTAGCCTGAATGTGACCTGAAATCTCAAGGTCACTTTTAACTTCTAACCTGATGTGTGTAAACTGACATTTGCAGGCAACTCGTTTGTAGATAGTGATTAGTATATGAACATATATGAAGCAATAATATGTTTTTGACAAAAAAGAGTTCCATACCATTTTCATAAAGTTTCATAAAATTTTATCGATTTTGCTTGGCACTGCACTTTGAGGTTGGATAATGGACTCGGTTTTGTACGCTCGGAATAGCTTGTGCTTGGGAATTGGTCCCATGCTTATTTCATCTTTTGAATACCTTTTGAAGGTCTCTCCGGTGTGGCGCCCCGTTCGTGCCACCAAAAAGGGAAGTTATTTTTTTATTTATCTCATACGTATGAAATAAAAAGTCATACGTAGGAGATACTAATACATACGTATGAAATACTAAGTCATACGTAGGAGACACTATGACATACGTAGGAGATACTAAGTCATACGTAGGAGATACTAAGTCATACGTAGGAGATACTATGTCATACGTAAGAGATACTAACTCATACGTAGGAGATACTAACTCATACGTAGGAGATACTATGACATACTCATACGTATGAGATAGTATCTCATACGTATGACTTAGTATCTCATACATATGAGATAGTATCTCATACGTATGACTTATTATCTCATACGTATGACTTAGTATCTCATATGTATGACTTATTATCTCATATGTATGACTTAGTATCTCAAACGTATGATTTTTATCTCATACGTATGACTTTTTATTTAGTAACTCATACGTATGAGATACTATCTCATACGTATGAGTCAGAAAAAAAATTAATTCTCTTTTTTGTGGCACGAACGGGGCGCCATACTCCGGAAGGGGAAAGCACTGTAGCGTTATGACATGGTGGCTACATAGTAGTGACACCACGGTTATAGCGCGAAGGTGCTGGCAGGTTAATAAGACAATTCAGTGACACTCAGTCTAGTCAGAGGGTATACCTCTTTATCGTGGGGTCGTCGAACTTTATATGTGTTTCTGCTAGTACTGTTCCGAAACAGTATATGTTTTTATATGTGTTTCATTTGTATCGTGATTTTGATACGGAATAATAAAAAAAAAAAAAAAAAAAGCAGACCCGGCGGTTGCCACTCCAGATTGGGACCCCTACTAAAATTAGGTTCAACATGTAACCTACAATGATTCAAAACTTTGCTTTGGAACGTAATTCGATATGGACCCTAAATTTTAGATTTCTACCTCTAAAACTGAATAAGTTTGTACTTTACCCTGCAGTAGAGGGAATTTCAGCTGAAAATGAGATCGAGGAAATTCAAGCGATTTCCTGATATCATGTTAAATGTTAATGAGGATTCATTTCAATTCAATTGATAATATTTTTTTTTCAAGAATATACAAAAATACATGATACATATGCAAAATAGAAATGCATCAATTGCCGTTATTTTGAGTGATGGGACACGTAGCCTACCCGTGTACATGGTGTATTCAATCGAATATCCTTTTTTCCATTGCACTGTGCAATCAAACTTCGAAATAACTAGCCAAATAGTCCGCACTTGCATATTCCATATTTCAAAAATATCTGAGATTTTTGGATATAAGCGTATGTTAAACTTAACTTGTGCAAAATAGTGAGAGGTTTCAATTAGGTCTACTTTCTGTCAAACTTCCCCTATTAGAAATAGTAGTCTAAGTAAGTATATCTATTTTTTTTTTGTAGGTACTCCCGTGTTTTAAATTGAAATTATATTTTGCTAGATATGAATCATATGATGCGGAACAAAATTGGCCAGCGTTGTGCAAATTTATGATCTGCCAGGGTTATCTAGTATATCATAACGCTTTTCACAAGCTCGTCATAATGCTACCTGACCTGAAATAACTCCTCGATTCTCGAACTCAAATTGAAAAATCGCCGACTTGAAAAATCTAAAACAAAGTTGTTTTGAAAGTGGAATGATATTTCTTTGCGTACATTAATTGTGTATGCAGAGTGGGTGTGACTATATCATCAGGTAAAGTGTAGATAAATGTGTTAATTTCGTGGGAAAGTATCAAATAAAGTGTCGAAGCAGAGTATGTAAACATATACCAATGGGCGATAATACCGGAAAATGATATATCTCCATGCAGGTCATGACTGGGTCATGATAGTCAACTAATCAAAATCCGACAATTATTTCACCGCCTTGAATGTTGGACCACCTATACTAGATCTATCTGGGTAATTGTGTTCCCATGATATGCTCACTAAGAACAGTCAGTCACCGGACTGAAATCTTTTCTCAAGTCCTCAGTCTCAGCGGTCAGTATTAGTATTTAAAGGAGGACTTCCTATCATTGTGTATTGGCTTCGACCAATGATTTTACAGTTAAAACTTCCATATAGCAAATATATCTCAATGCATTTGATCGGAGAAGACTTTAAGCTTCGTTCACATATGGAATATGTATATATTTGTTCAGTACAAACAAATCGTACTGAGGATATAACATCAAAAACACCGAAAATCTGCAAGTTTTTTCCACTCGGCAGTGCATGGCTGACAGAAACGTCATACATGACATAAATTTCTATGACGTCATTGTTTTGATAGAAGCCTCGACAGGCGGCTCATTTCACTGGAACCAAAGATGCTGGAAGTGATTAGTTGCCCGAGGCATCATCAAAACAATGACGTCATCGTTTTGACTCATTCATTCTCCCCAGTTGGAGGGTGTGGCCCGCTAGTTTAGTTTCTTTTCGATTTTACATTCGATAGTAGTTTTAAAAATATGATCTCTTCGATTTTGAAGTCATCTGAATGAATACTCCATGTGCGTGAAACTCATGTGTTACCGAATTGTGTTTGAATTTGATAGGAAGTCCTCCTTTAATATAAACTGTTCGTGTATTGTTCGATCCCGCCCGGATGAAAGTTTGTGTATGTATTGTATTTTATATATAATAATAGCCCCAGGGACAACACTGTTTCACACTGAGGGATGGTCTCCTCCTGGGTAAAAATGAAAAGTAAATAAAACCAATAAATAAATATTACCATGATAGTAATATCTGACTTTATCACAACATACGGTAGGCCTAGCCTACATCTCTGCCACAGTACATCTCTGAGCTGTTGCTATGGTTGCAGGTATCGTTGTTCAGTCACATGGGTCAGTCATCCAGTCACAAGAAGGCAGGATCCGCTTCGACCAGTCTTTGTTCTACAGCCAGCAGCACGACGAATATGAGCGGCGGGCAGCGGGAATTCCCCAATGAATTCCCCGACTATGACCCGGAAGATGCACAGTTGTACATGGATAAAGATGGAAAGGTACAGACATGGGATGATATTCAATGCTGATTGGTACAAATCATTGTAATTTTCTTCAGTAGTATTCATATACATATATTAAATGAATTAGAATCCTTGCAATATTACATGAACACCATGATCATGCTACAGTGCCTAACCCATGCTTACAGAAAATACATTGAGGTGATTTTAACACAACTCACAACCACTCTTGTATAATCAATCTGTTTCCAAGTATTTTAAGTTTGTTTATTCGACCAGTTTGGCTTTCTATACCAGTTTTACCCAAGAAGCATTCTTCCTAAAATTCAGTTGAAATTTTTCACCCATTTATAAATGCATATTTTTATTGCTGATGAGACAGTTGCCCGTATTTTGTGTGACTCTCAGATAAACCCAGAGCTGGAGAAGTTACTGAAGGAACACATCACACAGCTGCTACGGAAGTTCTCCAGCGGGCTTGAGATGTCACTGGACTGGAGCGACTACACGGTCTACACCGGGACGACAGGTAGGGGCCTACTTCTGCGTGACTCCGTCAACGAGCTGAGTCTTGGTTGGATGTCAAATATATCCCAGAATTTCACTGAAGTAGACTGGTATCTCGATTTTAATATGTTAACTATTATCAGATTATAGAAAATAGAGTTGCCTATGAAATACTTGATATAAAACAAATTTAACGATGTTGACAATATACGACTCATATATATTGTGCTATTTACTCATACACATTACATTATAATATAGTTTATTTCCATCAGTATTATATTATATAATATTGGTGTATTATATGCCCTGACACTACTTACCCCACAGGTATCGCGCTGTTACACCTACACATGTACTTCGTCTTGGATCGACGGAAAAAAGACGACAACTTACAACGAGCGCACTATTACCTGCAAAACGCACTGGACAACCTGAAACACCGCAAGTTCTCTTTTCTCGGTGAGTGGCATAGTGCTGATAACAAATCAAATCCTCTCTCTGGAATATTTGTTGCACATTCAGGAAATTAATAGATCTTTTTCAATATTATGTGGGTAATCAAATCAAAGCATGCGTGCCAATTCATTTCAATATATTATGTACCATTTACTCGAAGACATGTTGTAGTATATCATGTACCGTTTGTTTTGGTTTCTGTACATGCAGGTGGTGATTCAGGTCCGTTGGCTGTCGGGGCCGTTGTGTATCATTACATGGGCCGTGTGAAGGACCGCAGAAACTGTATCCGCAGGTAAAGGTTCTGTCGCGCCGGTGCATTGTAGTTTCTTGTTCTGTCTTGGTTACTTTTTGTTGCTATGGTTACGAGCTTGTAACTGAATGTATAGGTAAGATGTAATTTGAAGAGAGTGCTTTTACATATACCATATAATTACAGTGTTCCCCCTCAGATAAGACTCCCCTCTGTAAAGACTTCCCCCTCTGTAAAGACTTTTTCTTGTGGCGCTAGAATGACTTTAACATGTAAATGAACCCCTCTAATAAGACATCCCCTTAGATAAGACCTTAATTTTGTGGCAGAAGGGTAGGTCTTATCTGAGGGGTACCACTGTACTTCTGGTAGCTATTGCTCAGGATATGATCTGGATCTTATATTTAAACCGATATCATAATTACCAATGGTTGTTATGGTCACAGGCTTGTAACCATGGGTCGTGATGTGATTGAGAGTCGAGACATCCCGGACGAGTTGTTGTACGGGCGGGCTGGTTACTTGTACGCTATTGAGTTTGTACGACACCACCTCGGCCCGGAGAGTATCGATGTGGAACTCGTCGAAAACGTTAGTACTCTGACAATAATCAGACTATAGCGTTAAATTCTTGTACTATGATCAGTTTCAACATACATGTGCATTTATGGTGTAGCCTTTTGAACAAGTAATGCATGTAAAGTATATGGTATACTGCGGAAAAAAAATCAAATTTAAAAAAAGCATGAGCAACTTTGGAGCAGTTGATATATCAATCCAAACCATGATAGTAATATTTGCACATTCAAAATAAAGTATCATGCTATTCGTTTGAAAAATAAAAGTTTTTGTGACTGAAACACTCCCAACAAGTTCCATTAAATGTGACATACACACAACATACAGGTACACAAGAAGATCCTGCAGTCGGGGCAGAGTTTCGTACGGCGGGAAGGCAGCTGTCCCTGTCCGCTGATGTACGAGTGGCACGACAAGAAATATCTGGGGGCCGCACATGGACTGGCGGGAATCTTTGCCATCCTGCTACAGGTAACCTGGGTAACAATGAGGGGGGAGGGGGGGAGGTTTGCATGTAGGTTGCTAGATGTGTTGGTTAGTGTGAATTTTTGTGATGCTGGTGGTAAAATAATTATGATAGTGTAGTAATGGCCTTGGAGTATTCTTTCGAATTTTACTAATTGGGAGATCTCAAAAGGTTTCAATTCATGGCAATATTGTAACAGTCGATAGTTCAGTCTATAAGTATTGTATGTAAAAAATTTCCACACAAAGAAAAAATTGCTTACAATCCGATCATGTGACTGCTGAAATTAAGCTAGCAAATGAATTTAGTGATTTCGTCAGACTCTCCGCTTTGATTCCTGCAACAGATCGATGAGGAAATCTTCAAACCGCACCTGGACAATCTACTCCAGCCGTCAATTGACTACCTGATGTCACTTAAATTTGCGTCCGGGAATTACCCATCATCCATTGGGAGTATGTCGGGCGACAAGCTCGTACAATGGTGTCACGGAGCGCCGGGCTGGGTCCATCTGCTGCTACAGACGCATAAGGTGGACCAGGGTCTTCTGTCTTTGTGTGTTTGAACAATGCATATATTTTATGACTTTTACATTTAAATCCCGACTAAATTGAGATTGTATCTCCGTCAAACAAATTTCATATGCAATCCACTCCAAAATGTGGATTTCAAAAAAACAAATTTCTATAAATTCTATATGAACCCCCATCTCACTTCACAGGCGACACGTGATGCTTTATACCTTCAAGCCGCGGAGGATGCTTCAGAAGTCGTCTGGAAACGAGGTCTGCTTCGGAAGGGCTACGGTTTATGTCACGGGATCGCGGGCAATGCTTACTCTTTCCTACAGTTGTTCCGAGTGACGAGGAATGAAAAATACCTGCACAGGGCAGTCAAGGTATTGTCGCACCCTTAAACTTGCCAAAATTTAAATGTGCATGAAATGTTTATATTTAACATGTAACATTGAGTAGGCCTATGCATGTATTTGGTGCACTCAATAAATATACATGATTGTTAAAATCTAGAATTTTCACTTCAATCAAAATTTTTGTTGTTTTGTGAGCTTGAAATTGGATCATTATGTTTTTCTGTGGTTAAATCATAGGTGTTACAACCCTCTATGGTTAAATCAAGTTTTGGTGACTTTCTTCATTCATTTGTTCGTGAAGAAGAATAAGTTGTCTGAAAAAGATATATGGCTGCTACAATGTCTGTTTTAGTAGTGTTTTCTACAGAAAATAATTCGTACATATAACTGGTTATGGTGAAATGAAATATGAAACTCGAGCTACAAGATCTTGAGCTATGTATATTGTATGTTCACTTGCAGTTTGCTGAGTTTTGTCTGGACTACGGCAAGCACGGCTGCAAGACTCCAGACCGACCTTACTCACTGTTTGAAGGTAGGTGTAACTTAGAATGTTCATGTATGACAGCTGTTGTAGCTAATAATTGTTCTACATTTTACTAAGTGAAGTACCTTTCCTCTTCAATTATGTTCTCTTGAAAATTGTCAAATTTTCTTCGACTGATGTATATATGTAAATAAAAAAAATTCACAACATGCAAAAACATGCAAAGTACATGCAAAAATTATTGAGGATATTTTTTGGAAAAAATTTCAATGATTTTACCTTAAAAAAAAGGTAAAAAGTAAAATTGATAAAATTTAAATAAAAGAATGTGAATATCCTGATAAGGAATGTATACTGGCATATATCTTATATTTCAAGTATATCAAATGTTCCTATTCACCAGGTCTGGCCGGAACACTATACTTTCTAGTCGATATGCTGGATCCGCTTAACGCCACGATGCCAGCTTTTGATCTCACCGGGTCCTCACCATATAAACAATCCTGAGTTTGTACTGTAGTAAAGACTGATCGCTGTATATAGCATGTATGTGTGTGTGTGCGATTGAGTGATGGTTGTGTATGTTAAGAAGTTTGCCTGGTCTGTTGGGTGGCCTTCACTTTTGCGAAAGTATTTTATGATTTAGCCATGATAGTTGTAAAGGAGTCTTTTGTTATGAAGTATACTCACATGTTTGTTTCAAATGTTTCGTGTGCTTTGACCATATGTCCATGTACCCGTATTACAACAGTGTACATGTACAAATTTTCTGCTTTTGTACTCGATGAAGTTTTGATAAAGAAACATTAAAATTTGATATACCAGTAAATGTGAGCTACTTGTTTGTAATACAAGATGTAATAGAATCTCTTCTAAAGAAAAGGGTCATGTCAGCCATGATTATTGTGTTCATTTGCTGGACCAAACTTGATGGAAAAAAAATGCAGATAAGCTGCTCAAAAATATTTATCTGTTCAAAATTACATTGCATCAGCAACTTGTCAGATTTTGTAAATAATTATGTATTTTATTAATGTCAATTTTCCATCTCTGTTTGAATTTTGGTACGGCCTATGTTCATTCAAATGTAGAATATTCAACACATTTGATTCAGAGCATTTGGCATTATGTCCTGTAACTAAAAACCTGTGTAAGTTATGGATATAATCCACTGAAACATGCTCTGGTCAAGGTGCAAAAATATATGTTTCCGAAATAGAAATGCCACAAATAATAGAATTGTGTTGACGCAAAATGATACAAGAAATGTATGTACATGTGCTTGTATCATAAATTTATTGGTCTGGAATGAAATATCAATAATTACTAAAATACTTGTATATTGAGATGTTGAGGGACAAAGCTGTCAAGTTATTTTGATGACATTTATACTGTTCATGACATTTTTGCATTTCTTTTGTTCGTAGCTGTGCAACCATTCCGGTTATATTGAGCTTCCAATGTCAGTCTGTCGAATTTGTGATAATTTGCATGCCATGAATCTTATGTGGTATAAACGTATTGCTATAGATATATATTGAGTTTGTTTTACCTTCGGCTTAATCGCCCATTTGGGCCATTAAGGTATGGACGTGATTTTTCATCCGTCGTTCGTCCGGGTGTTTAATATGTGTTTGACATGAGAGATTTTCCTAAATTTGGCAGACCTTACCTTGGGTCAATATCTGTATATTTGTGATCAAATCATCTCCGATATTTTCTATGGGTTTTAGTGTTG
Source organism: Terebella lapidaria (assembly GCA_949152475.1). NCBI lineage: Eukaryota > Metazoa > Annelida > Polychaeta > Terebellida > Terebellidae > Terebella > Terebella lapidaria. The sequence goes on from OX424559.1 coordinate 16,652,262, forward strand.
TCTTTGCCCTAGATCTATATTAGTTTGGTAGAGTCAGATTGTTATAAATTAGTCACAATGCCTCCCAAGGTATCTTTTATAGGCGTTGGCGTCTGGTTCTGTACAAGCATTCTAGTTTGGGCCATTTATAACGTATAAGAGTGGTGGATCTTAACTTGCTCGAAGGGCCCGAAATGGTCAATTTGGTCTCTCAGGACAGAACACAAATAATCATATACGGTGTATCTTGGTGACCTTGAAATTGACCTCAGACGATCTTTAGTGGTAAACCTGTCATGTCATGTCTGGCCTGAAGTGTGTATATTGGAATGTTTATGTGTGAAGACCTTACTCATGTAGGTAGAGCTTAGGATTGTATTATCAGCCTATACGAGGTCGAGTGTGATGGATCTATCATTGATCTTGAACTTGCTCTCAAGTATCAAAGTCACGTCTAGCCTGAACTGTGTAAATTGACCTGCATAAAAGCTTGCATGATGGGCATATAGTAAGTCGTGTAAGTTGGATCGTTTGTTGACCTCGGATGACCTTGGGTGGTTAATCTCAAGGTCACCTCTGGCACGAAATAGGCCAATTGCCCTATGCAGACAAGTTTTGTTTATTAGTTTTGTAGATAGCGCTCAGAAATGTATTAGGAGTATATCTATAGGAATCGTGTGATGGTTATATTGGTGACCTTAAACTTAACCTCAGATGACCTTGTGTGGTGAATCTCAATGTCACATTTCATGTGAATTATGTAAATCGGCCTCTGAAGACGAAATGATTACAGACAGATCTTGTGGATGTATCAAGGGCATACATGTATAGGAAATATTGGTGGATCTATTAGTGACTTTGAACTACCTTGAGTACTAAAACTTGATGTCACGTTCGATCTGAGTCTGCCGATAAGTTACAACACCTTTAGTGCTATGTTTCAAAACTAAATATGGAGGAACAATTTCAGTCATGTATAAGTCACTGTTTAAACTACTTCAAACTACATCAAACCCCTTCAAATTCCAGTTTACATGGTCAAACTTCACACATCGAACTACTTCAAACTCCATCAAACTACATGAAATTTCTGATAATCTTTTGTCGAAAGTTGCATTAAAACTGAACGGCTGTGTTATATACTTCAATATCATATGTTTCGAAGTGAAAGTCATGCTTTTCCTTGATTAGATATGGACACGAGCTTCAATAGTGTGACTGAGTTGAATCAAACGTTGTGGTGGAGTTTGAAGTATTTTGAAGTATTTTAACGTAGCTTGGAGTCTCGGTTTACACGATCAAACTTGGCGTCAAACTCCAAAGTTTGAAGTAATTTGAAGTAAAAAAAATTGAAGTACTTTGATCGTGTAAACCATGGTTTAGAATACTACTAAATACAACCTAAATATTAACACATTCAAATGGTAAATCAAATCTTGTATGGCGATTACAGATGCGACCTAGAATTTGAATTTAAATGACCTTGAAATGTCAAAACGACCGTTTTTATTGAGCAATGATGATTTTTGATTTATCGGCCATTTTCTCTAAATATTTTCATCTCAGTGACTTTTTTCTCTCTGATTCATGCATATGTGTAGTCTTGTGAAGTGCGTAAGATTGTTGAATTGTTGTTCCGCGTATGGCGGCGATTTTGATAATTCAGCAGACTGCCGAAAACGTTGGCAGCCTTTTGCAGCCTTTATAGGTTTGAGTGGTGACCTTGAATCCGACCTCGAATGACCTCAAAAGGTGGCTTTTTGGACCTTTTTTTCAACTATTTTCTCGCATCTTGTTCAGTACCTTTCTCTCTCATTCATGCATATGACTTCTTATACATGTATGTACCCAATGAAGTCCAAAAAACGGTTCTTTGACATACATGAATTTCGTTATTCTTGAACTACCTGTCTGCATGTGGCGACCATTTTTTTAGGTTACCGAACTTATGGTCCGATAACCTATTGGCATGGCGTTGCGTCCGTCGTCCGTCGTCGTCCGTCGTCGTCGTCCACATTTTTATCTTTTTTGTTTACAGGCGAATTTTTCTGAAATTTTGCACAAAAATACTTAAAAATAATCCAAGAAGGAGGTCTTTTTTAGTTTTTTGATTTTCGCATTTTTTTCAAAATGGCGGCCGTTTTCGACGAAAAATGTATGATTTTGGATTTTGGCGGCCATTTTCTCAAAATCTGTTCAGTAACTTTTTTTCTTTTTGATAAATAACACTCCTCATATGTACTCCTATGATGTCTATAAATTTCGTTGCGCTTGAATCGCTCGAAGTGGGCCATTTTGGCCCAAACTCGGCTCAAATGGGACTTTTCCATGTTAAATTCTCCTATGCTTTATAATGGGACACATTATGCCTAATATCTCACTTGATATTGAGATTAGAGACTAGGAATCAATTGTGGACCTATAGGAAATGATATATGCTGAATATTCTCGTGACCTTGAATTTGACCTCTGACCTCACTTTCAAGGTCAGAGCACAAAATGGCTTATATCTCGCTTATTATCGACTCTACAGCTTAGGAATCAATTGTGGACATATAGGAAATGATATATTCTGAATATTCTCGTGACCTTGAATTTGACCTCTGACCTCAGTTTCAAGGTCAGAGCACAAAATGGCTTATATCTCGCTTATTATCGACTCTACAGCTTAAGAATCAATTGTGGACATATAGGAAATGATATATGCAGATTATTGTCATGACCTTGAATTTGACCTTTGACCTCATTTTCAAGGTCACAGACAAAATGGCTAATATCTCACTTATTATCGATTTTACAGCTTAGGAATCAATTGTGGACATATAGGAAATGATATATGCTGAATATTCTCGTGACCTTGAATTTGACCTCTGACCTCATTTCCAAGGTCCAAGGACAAACTGGCTCATATCTTGCTCCTCTATTGACTGTATGGCTTGGGAATCAATTGTGGACATGATATACATGATATAGAAAATGATATACACTGAATATTTTGATGACCTTGAATTTGACCTTTGCCGCTTCATTTTCAAGGCTACAGCATAAAATTGCTAATATCTCTCTGATTATTGAACTTACAGCTTAGCAATCAACTGTGGACATGATATATGCTTAATGTTATATATGCTGAATATTCTCTTGACCTTGAATTCAACCAGTGACCTGGCTAACACCTAAAATATTAAACATTGTCCGGTAACCTATCTTTGGCCCTTGGCCTAATTTTTCCTATAAGTCAGCGAAAAAGTCATACATCACATCATCACATCATTCGAATTCGCATCATTTTCTTAAACTATAGGTTATATGCCTATATCTTACCTCCAAAACACATTACGGGTTATGGCTTATTAGCCTTACTGACATAGGAGTTCTCCATAGAGAGAACCCCATTTGGAAAATGGGCTAGACAATGAATTGTCCAAGCCACTAACCCACGTGACCGGATGGTGACGTCATTCTCGTCTCCTATGGCTGCTCTACCACATTGGATTTGCCTTGCTGACATAACTTTGCGAATATTTTAGTTTTCATCGTCTTACGAACACTTTCTTTGCATGCCTTTTTGGATATTTCTTTTCCTCACTCTTTTGGCGTGCTTCGCGTGGATAGTTTCCGCTCCTCGGACTTCGTTTTGTGTTTGGAGCGCGGACTCCCCTCTTGCCGTGATGCGCCGCTGTGCTCAGTGCGGGCAGCAGCTTCCGTTGTGGGAAGTACACTCAGAGTGTATTGCGTGCCAGGACCCGGTGCATACGGATCAACTTACGTGCGGTTTGTGTGCGGACCGTTCGCGGGAGGAGTGGGGGCAGGTTCTTGGAGCTGTTCTCGCACGGAGAGACAAGTTGTCCCGTCAAGTGTCTCCAGCCCCGTCCTCTTCATCTTCCGCGTCGTCGGCCAAGCGTCGCCGCCGTCAGGAAAGGAAGACTTCTGCCCTGCTGGGCAAGCTGGATCGTACCCTGGTTTGCCTAGAAGCTAAGTTTTCTTCCCCTTCCTCTTTGTTTTGTTCCGCGGGTGATCTGCTGGTGGGAGAGTCGCACTCGACCCACGGTGGCACGCCCCGGGAGTCAATTCACTGTGTATTTCATGTACCGTCAGCGGGGATCCTGTTTGCGCGTGTCACCTCCGCTGTTATCGGCGAACAGGTTCCTGCAGCTGCGCCCGCGCCTTTTCTGGCCAGTTCTCCCGCGTTTTTCGGTTCCCGGCCCTCGGGGTCCGGACCCCGTACGGGGTCCGGCCCCCGGACTTCGGTCCAGGGGCTTTGTGTGGCCCGTCGTAGCGGTGCTCTGGTTAGTGTGATGGCGCGGAGTCCGGACCCCGTACGGGGTCCGGACCCCGACCCTTCGGGTATTCTGCGCTTGGCACAGCCTCAGTCGCAGAGGCCGGCCCCCGTGCTTCGGGGGCCGGGCCCCGTGTCACGGGGGCCGGGCTCCGTCCGACGGGGCCCGGACCCCGTGCCGCGGGGTCCGGGCCCCGGGGTGCGGATCCGGCACTCGACTCTCAGTGCTGCTTCTGCCCTGCCGTTGCCCGCTCGGGGCTCGGCCCCCGTCCTACGGGGTCCGAGCCTTGAGTGCATGCTGTTGACAGCTGCTTCTATAGAGAAATCTACCGCTTCTTTCTCTTTGCAGAGTTCATCGGCGTTGACTGCCTCTTCGGCCTCTCTCACCGTGACGACTAGCTCGGCGGCCCAGCCTTCCTTGCCAGGTCCTTCTTCGGTGGTCTCCCGGCCCCCCTCTCCGTCTGGAGTTCCCCCAGCGGCCCCAGCGATGGATGTGGCTAGCCTTGTTACGGCTGTTTTGGCAGCCCTGGACGCCCGCGCGGGTGTGTCCCTTCCCCCCACGTCAGATGCCTTACGGCGTACTCAGGCCTTGGAGCCTCCCCAGCAGTTGCCTGCGGAGATCTTCGGGGAGGAGTCTGATGAGGACTCTGGGGAGGAGTCGCTTGCGTGCGGGCAGGATGTGCCTACTCCTTCGGCGCCACTGGCTCCAGTTTCCAGGAAGCGCCCAGCTTCCGTCGTGGCTTCCGTGGCTCCCAGCGACAAGCGCTCTCGTCTTGACGCCGAGCCGGCCGACAGTGAGGAGGGAGAGGAGGACCTTTCCTTTGATCACAAGCTCGACCTCGTGCGTTCGACCTTGGAGCCCACCCTCTTTCCAGCTGAGCCGAAGCCAACAGTGTCTAAGCGTCCGACGTCGCTGCTGGCATCCCAGCGCTCCCCGGAACGTCAGCCTCGACGGGGTCTCCCTATCCCGGACGGGCTCCGCGAGGAGTTTTCCCGGCGCCGCTGTGAGACACTGGACCAGGGGAAAACAGAGTTGGGGAAGTTTCCCCGTCGGCCTCCTTTCCACAAGAAGGACTACCTCCCGTCCAACCCGGACTACCTGGATAAGCCAGCGGTATTCCCCGAGGCAGCGGCCCAGTACCTTGGCGACAAGGCTCGCCCCGTGACCCTTCAGCCGGAGACCTTACTCTCCCTGAACCACGCCGTCCGCGCCGCCACCTGTGTGTCCTCCCTGGAGGACTGGTTCCGTACTGCGGCTTACCGCCAACTACAGTCTGCCTTGACAGCGCTGGAAGACCTGGAATCCCCACCGTCTCAGCTAGTGTCCCTGGGGGACCACCTCCGTTCGGCGTCCCAACTCCTGGAGTCTTGTGACTTGGCGTCAGCCCACCGGATGGAGCAGTCCACGTACGTGGAGTGGGTCCTCCACTTACTGAGGAGAGACGATTTTCTAGGCCAAGCTAGGTTCAAGCTTCCCCCGGCCTTGGTGACGGAGCTTCGCTGTGCCCCGCTCGTAGATCCAGAGGCAGGGGCTGCTCTTACCTCTCCTCCACCTCTCTTCGCCGGCCTAGAGTCGAAGCTGCCTGCAGCCCGTGAGCTGGCCCGTCAGGAGGAGTCGGTCTCGACCAGTAAGCGTCTCACGGAGACGATCGCCAAGCGTCTGGCCTCCCCTCTTCAGGCGTACGCCCCCTCTTCCTCCAAGCCTCCACCGACCAAGTCCAAGGAGAAGAAGGAGAAGAAGCCCTTTCAGAGGGCCCCTGCCGGCAGTAAAGCGACCAAGAAGTCGAAGCACAAGGGCAAGCCCAAGCCAGCAGGGGAGAAGAAGTCCTCCGCCCCCGCAGCAGGTGAGTACTTCACAGAATCAGCTCCCTGCGATGGACCCTGCGATACCTCGGGCTGTCCCACCCTCGTTCCAAAATTCAAGCGAGCCTGTGGGCGCCCGTCTAACAAATTATTGGCAAGAGTGGCAGACACTCGGAGCCAGCCCGTGGATCGTGTCGGTCCTTCGCAGGGGCTTTCGCATCCAGTTCAGTCAGCGTCCTGCACTGGCTACCGAGCCTATTCCCTTTTCACTTCCCGGAGCTCACGCCAAACGGTTAGCACTCTCGCTCGAGATCGCCGATATGCTGGCCAAAAACGCGCTCGAAAAAGTAGGAATTTCCTCTCCAGGTTACTACAGTATCCTGTTCTTGACTCCCAAGAGCTCAGGCGGGTGGCGCCCCGTGATCGACCTGTCCGCTCTAAACCGCCATGTCAAGACCCCCAAGTTCGCCATGGAGACGGCGGAATCGATCCGCTTGTCCCTTCCAAAGAACTCTTGGGTCGTCTCCCTGGATCTGAAGGACGCGTTCTTTCACATCCCGATTCATCCGGTCTCCCGCAAATATCTGCGCTTCGTGCACCGGGGCACCGTGTATCAGTTCCGTGCCCTGCCATTCGGACTGTCCCCGGCTCCATGGATCTTCACAATGGTGGTGAAAGAGTTACAGATACTCGCCCACAAGGAGGGCATCCTCCTCTACCAGTACCTAGACGACTGGATTGTCTATCACCAGTCTCCCGAGGTTCTGACTCGGCACTTACAGTGGGTCCTGGACTTGTGCAAACGCATGGGTTTGCTGGTCAATCTCCAGAAATCAGAGCTAACACCGGCCCAGGACTTCGTGTTTGTCGGGTACCGGTACAAGACACAGCTGGGTATGGTTTTTCCCACGGAGGAGCGGCTGTCAAAGATACGGTCCTTACTCCGCAGATTCTTGGACGAGCCCAGTCAGTCAGCACAGGTCTGGCAGTCGATGCTCGGGTTGCTGGCAGCAACCGAGAAGTTAGTTCCTTACGGTCGACTCCACATGCGGGAGTTACAGATCAACCTTCGCTCCCAGTGGATCGCAGCCACGGATTGCCCTCAGCAACCGGTCGTCCTTTCTCCAGCAGGGAAGGCGTCCATACTGTGGTGGATGTCCGCTACCAACCTCACTCGGGGCTCACCCTTCCGTCAGCCTCCTCCCTCCAAGCATCTATTTACGGATGCCTCTACGGAGGGCTGGGGGGCACACCTGGACTTCAAGGAAGTGTCTGGGGTGTGGACAGAGCCCGAGAGCTCGTGGCACATCAACCGCTTAGAGTTGGAGGCGGTTTCCCTGGCCCTGGCCCACTGGGAGGAGGAGTGTGCTGGTCGTGCTGTCCTGGTGTCCACGAACAACTCCACTGTCGTGGCCTACATAAACAAACAGGGGGGTACAAAGTCCGTTACCCTGTGTCGGCAGGCCACGACGCTTCTTCTGTGGTGCCGGTCTCGGAACATTCACTTGCGTGCACGTCACATCCCGGGCCGGTTGAATGTGTTGGCGGACCAGCTGTCACGCAGGGGGCAGATCCAGCCAACAGAGTGGTCTCTCCATCCTCAGGTGTTCAGTTCCCTGTGCCTCAGGTGGGACCGCCCTACAGTGGATCTCTTCGCGACCAGGTGGAACAACAAGCTTCCAGTGTTTGTCTCTCCGCTTCCGGACCCCCTTGCGATGTCCATCGACGCGTTGTCCACGGATTGGGACGGCCTGTTCGGGTATGCATACCCTCCGGCGATTCTGCTGCCCAAGGTTTTGGCCAAGATCAGGTCCCACACATGCCGTATTCTCCTGGTCGCTCCATACCAGCCACAGCGGCCTTGGTTCCCAGAACTACTGGGCCTGTTGGTAGATCAACCAGTGGCCCTACCCCCTCGGGACGACCTTCTCAAACAGCCCCGGGCGCAGCTGTTTCACAGCCGACCCGCGAGCCTGAACCTCCACGCGTGGCTTCTGTCCAGCGATCCCTTCGCGCAAAGGGATTTTCTTCAGAAGTGTCCAGTAGGATCGCCCGCCCTAATAGAAACTCATCCTTGGGAGTCTATGAGTCTAAATGGCGAGTCTTCGCTGCTTGGTGCGATGGCAGGCAGGTTGATCCATTCAACGCCTCTGCTCAGACAGTAGCTGATTTTCTCTTGGAGAAATTCCAAGCGGGTGCGGCCCCTTCGACATTAGCGGGTTATAGGACCGCTCTAGCCAAGACTATTTTGCCTCACACTGGCATCAATCTCGGCGAGGATCAAGATCTGAGCGCCTTGCTCAATAACTTTAAAGTTGAACGTCCGCTTACCCGTAACTCAGTTCCGGAGTGGGATCTATCCCTGGTTTTGAACCGTTTGGCGTCTGCTCCCTTTGAACCTATGTCTTCCGCCCCCCTAAAGTTCCTTACTTGGAAGACAGTCTTCCTGCTGGCTCTGGCTTCTGGACGTCGCAGGAGCGAAATCCACGCCTTGGATTTCTCAAAAGTTAGATGGCGAGAGGATGGCCTCCAGGTCTCCTTGCAGGTCATCCCTTCTTTCCTGGCGAAAACCCAGCTGGCGTCGTCTCCCCCGCTGGCCTTCACGATTCCGGCTTTGTCGGCGTCTGTAGGCCCGAATCTCGAGGAAGACTGTCTCCTGTGCCCATTGCGGGCTTTGCGCTTGTACCTTAAGCGGACAAAAGGTCTCCGGGCTGGCAAGCGACTGTTGTTCATTTCACATCAGTTGAAATTCCAACGGGACATACGTTCCGCTACCATTACATCCTGGATTCAAAAATGTATCCGCACCTGTTACGATTTGGCCGAGCAGGACTCCGCCTGTTCGTTCAAGGTACGCGCCCATGATGTTCGGGCCATGGCGGCCTCTCTTGCATATATGGGACGGGTTCCACTTGATCAGGTCATGCAAGCATGTTCATGGCAATCCCATAACACCTTTACGTCTTTCTACCTTAGAGACCTGACGTGGACGGGGAGTGAGGGCTACCACCTCGGGCCCGTGGTAGCTGCTCGGAGCGTCGTCACCCCTTGAGGATGACGTGGCCCATCTTGTACATACGTTCCTCTTGTACATATGTTGAAGTTCCGTGTTGCGAGTTCCGGTTCCGATTACCGTTAAATTGGTCTCCTATGTCAGTACGGTCGTACTCCTTAGTTCGGTATGCATTGTGACTCAGTTGCGTCAGCAAGGCATATCCTCATGTACATACGTTACGTCACTTATGACCGGAAGCCAGTCACTCGACACTCGGAGGTAAGTGGTTTTTTCTACTTACCCTATTGTTAAACCATAAATGTTTTTGGTGACCCTGAGGACACCCTCCTCTGGTTCCTCCAATCATTCAGGGGAAAAGCCCACCCTGTCCCTCACTGAGGCCCTAGGGTTGAGCTTTTGGTTATGTCAGAGTTCTTTTTGGAGCACCCCGCCTCCAATCTTTATTCTGATTTTACCCGTAATGTGTTTTGGAGGTAAGATATAGGCATATAACTGGCTGTTTTATGTTAATAAAACTAGTGTTATATACTATACTTACCTCCAAAACACATTCAGAGTGCCCACCCGGCCGGCCCCGCGTACTCCTTCTGGTTGGTTCCTAGAATCGACGAGAATGACGTCACCATCCGGTCACGTGGGTTAGTGGCTTGGACAATTCATTGTCTAGCCCATTTTCCAAATGGGGTTCTCTCTATGGAGAACTCCTATGTCAGTAAGGCTAATAAGCCATAACCCGTAATGTGTTTTGGAGGTAAGTATAGTATATAACACTAGTTTTATTAACATAAAACAGCCATTTAATAAGGAAAAGCCAGTATTTCATTTTAGCTTAACGCCGTCCCAAACCCCGAGCACCAGCCCTATTAGGACACCCAGGCCCATAGAAATGAATCCAGGTACATGACATTCAGTGATCTTGAAAGGCCAGGCAAATGACGCACTGGTGAAAACAAAACAAAGAAGAAGAAAAAACAGTTGTGGCTAACATTTTAAATTTTCCCGGTAACCCTTCTTGGCTTTTGGTTTAGTTTTGATCAGCATGCTTATATGTGCAGTTGGTCATAGAGCAGGATCGAAGGTATTCATTTTCGAATTCAGCAAATTACGATGATAATGAACACATTGACCCCAATTTTGGACCACAGGTAAAGACATTGTATCACCAAGTCGTCGCTCTGTGAGCGAGTCTCTATTCGTTTCAGTGTGCACCCCAAACTTGATCATGTTGATGAATGGCGGTTTTTTTTTGCAATTCGTTCTGCTGTGGTTCGAACTATCACCAGATTAAGATGATGGATGTACGTTATAAAATACATATATGGTGCAAAATTCCGTGTCATGCAATTAGTGTTCGTCTGTAATTTCCTCATCATAAAATCAATACATTATCATTGTGCTTGCGATTTACTACGATAACGCACGTACACACAAGAGGATGGTAGGAACATATAGCTTAGGATACTATTGTTTGTAAAGAAACCGAAATATGGAACATATGAGTAGAGGCAGACGTAACATTTCCGGTGTCTCAGCGAAAAAAAAAGGTGTCTTTTTGCAAGTTTCAAACATAAAATCTGACCATGACTAACAATAATACTTAACTCCAGGTATCAAGAAGTGAAAACATCATATTTAAATCGATTTATTTTGTCATACTGCTAGATACATCACAGATGTGTCAAATACCATAAGTTTCCGTGATATGGTGTTCCGTGTCTTTTTAGTTACGTCTGTTTTATATCAATGGATGATAAAGCAATGAGCTTGGGATGTTCACTTCTCCCTGCCACTCTGCAGAAATATCAAACACCAATGGAAACAAACAAGATTTGGTGTGATTGGATGACGTTAAATGTTCAAATATGTGTATCAAGATATTGATGTTGTAAAACAACCTAATTTGTTACGTCTGTACATACAAACATAAAATATGACGAAGAAAATTAGGGTATGTTTCGCAACATTCACTGTGTTTTCGTCTTAGCTGGTTTTGTTTCATTTGAGCACTGGATCTCAACAGTGAATCGCGCGACTAGCACAAGGCAGGCGCCGAACTCAAATCTACATGTCAGGCAAGCCACTGATCATAAGTGGTTACGTCTGTCAGTTGGCATAAGTATGCGCCAAATATTATGATAAAACAACATATATATTGAGTATAACACGAGCAAAGTATGTTTATAGATGAAAAAATATTGTCTACTGTCCGAACGGCACATTTTCAGACCAGAAACATCCATTTACAACCGAATTTTGTGCCCTAAACTGTGCTAGTCTGTGACCACTGCATATGAACCGTACATCAGTAGCTACTAGCGGATAGTTTCCATACTACGTCTGATTTGCGAATTTGCGAGTTTTCTTCACTATGCACGTGTACAATTCTATGTGAATATCAGGAGATACATATCAATATTAGTACACTCTGTATGAACTGTTGTATCCTATCATTTCCATTGGATATGTCCAAGTCATGTGGTCAGCAAAGACGCAACTAGGACATGAACACCAAATGTGAACATCGTGTCCCTTTTACGTCTTCTCTCGATATGGTTGGTTGCTTCATAGTTCGCCACCGCTACAAATCGTAGATAATCAATTTGCAGTTTGTTTATCATTCCAACATATATGAAACTACGTTACACGATATTTTCACTCTAAAATACATGTACGTACATGATGTTTAATTAGAGACGTAACTAGGGCACGGCTGGCTTGGGTCTTGTTACGTCTTGTCATAAATACGAAATATGCACTGATTCTCACACGAAAATTCGCAGAGATTCACAGGAAAAATGCGTTGCTTTTAAAGTTAACAAATTGCCATCGCTCTGTGCCACTCTCGACACATACCAATCAGTATTAATTACGAATAGAGGGAGGATGTAACAGAGATATGAAAGATCTGCTAGTACGTTCGTTTCTCTGATACGTCTGTGCGCAATTATAATCGTAACAGTGTCACAACCAACCGTTATTGTGAAGAAAACATACTGATTACTTTATCAGTCTGGTATAGTTCCACGCAGTACATTTTTTGGCTTGCTAAATATACAATATTAGCATTTATAGAAGTATTGGTCTGACAGATGTAATAGGGACACCAGCTGCACACATACCTCGCAGCAAAGAAGCAATTGTGTTTTTGTTATTCCATCCATGTTTTATTGAACATATGTACATTTCTATTATACTTATTCTGTTTAATTTGAAAGAAGGTTTTTTCTTCAGCGTCCTTATGCAAACTAAACAATTTTAAATCCAGACCTGGCTGAACACGAACACACCAGTTACACATTTTGTGTCGGTGTTATGTCTTTAAGATCTATTTGCCTTGCACTAAGCTCTAAATACGATGATATAAAATGAATTATTTTGTTGCAGTTCTAGCACACTAGAATAATGTGCATAACAGATAAAAATAAGGTGTATATATCTGCATCTAGCGAGGAGATGTAACATAGACTTTTTATCGATTGCGTCCTGTTACATCTGACAAATATCTTTGAAAATCACACCATTGAAAGTTCTGCAAGATCCAAAACAAGTTTCATTGTGATCTAAGTGTTCAGACGAAATTGTTGTATTGTTTTATTTCTGCACTTGTTCATCTTGAAAGGTATGTGAGAGGAAGTAATACATATCTGAGTTCGCGTCTCCGATACGTCTATACATAATCATTGTCGTCACAGTCTGCACTCCATTTGACGCAAACAGAGTAATCACACTAATTTATATGACATGGATCATCCAGTTGATGACATGCAACATCAACAATTTGAGGGCATTTGTCAGACAGATATAATTACATTGGTTTCACACTTACCAGGCAGCAAAAAGCGTCCTCAGGCCTCTCCAGCAGCTGACCGCCTCGGGATATTCCAGCAGCTGACCATCCTCATGAAATTCCAGGAATGACATTCCTTTCAGCAGCTGACAGTCCTCCAGCTGCTTTCCGTCTTCAGGAATTCCCAGCAGCTGGCCGCCTTAAGGAGTTCCCAGCAGCTGACCTTCGTCGGAAATTTTCAGCAGCTGGTGATCTTCTGGAGTTTCTAAATGCCAGCTTTCATTCAGCAGCTGACCATCCTCAGGGGTTTCAAAGAGCCAGGACTTCACCCAGCAGTTGATCGTCCTCAGGAGTTTCCAAGAATCGATCATCCACCACCATCTGACCGTCTTCAGGGGTATCCAGGAGTCAACCTTCGTCTAGCAGCTGATCGTCCTCAAGAGTTTCCAAGAGCTGGTCATCAACAAGCACCTGACCGTCTTCAGGAGTTTCCAGGAGCCATCCTTCCACAACAGCTGATCGTCCTCAGGAGTTTCCAGGAGCCTTCCTTCATCCAGCACCTGCCCGTCCTCAGGAGTTTCCAAAAGCTGATCATCCTCCAGCATCTGACTGTCTTCAAGAGTTTCCATGAGCCAGCCTCCCGCAGCAGCTGCACTTGGCCATCCTCATGAGTTCCCAGGAGCCATCTTTCATCCAGCAGTTGACCGTTCTCATGAGTTTCCAAAAGCTGATTATCCTCCAGCATCTGACCGTCGTTTTCATGAGCCATCCTTCCTTCAGCAGCTGATCGTCCTCAGGAGTTTCCATGAGCCAGCCTCCCGCAGCAGCTTCACTTGGCCATCCTCATGAGTTTCCAGGAGCCTTCCTCCATCCAGCACCTGCCCGTCCTCAGGAGTTTCCAAAAGCTGATCATCCTCCAGCATCTGACTGTCTTCAAGATTTACCAGGAGCCAGCCTTCCTACAGCAATTGACCGTCCTCAGGAGTTTCCAGGAGCCACCATTCATCCAGCAGTTGGCCGTCCTCAGGAGTCTCCAGGAGCCATCATTCATCCAGCAGCCGACTGTCCTCAGGAGTTTCCAAAGCTGATCATCCTCCAGTATCCGACCGTCTTCAAGGTTTACCAGAAGCCAGCCTTCGTTCAGTAGCTGATCGTCCTCAGGATATTCCAGGAGCCATGCTTCCACAGCAGCTGGCCGTCCTCAGGAGTCTCCCAGCTGATCTCCCTGCAGCACCTGACCGTCTTCAGCGTTTTCCAGAAGCCAATACCCTTCCTCCAGCAGCTGGAAGTACTCCAGCTGATCCAGAAGCTCCCCTATGTGCTACAGATCCTCCCACACCGATTGAACTTGACCAGCAAGGCATAATGTACCAAACTCACCTGAATGTAATTTACTCATTAATCAATGTTGATGCAGTAATTGATGTTTTATTCAAGATACCCATCTAAGGAGCCGACGGCCGTTGAATTTTAGTATTGGTGTTCGTGAAATCATAAATAAAGAAAATATTGTTTTTTTATAAATTGATTGTTTTGAATGCATTTAAATATTGAAAGATATGTTGAGACAATAAAATTTTGTTTTGAGCATTTTCGTGCGTTTTTTTCAACCCAAAAATACGAAATACATAAAATAGTTGTGTCGACTTGGATCGCAAAGACGTAACAAAGACGCCATTATTATGTTTGCCCTCTTTGCTTGCTTGGAAAATCGTGTACGCTCTTAAACTTTGTACATTATTTTCTTGGAGATTGTTCCGATATACTGACGCTGTTAAACAGGAAATTCATGCAAAAGCTACTGCCAAACCATGAGTTTTTAGCACGATATGGTGTCGTGTTACGTCTCACCGCTTTGAATGCCATTTAAAACCAGTCATGAAAGGTAACAAGCCCAGTATTTTGTGGATGTGCATCAGCATGAATGGGATTACCATATAATACGAAACGGGCAAATAATGACTGTGAAGGGGTTCACAAAACGTGTCTGAAAACGCTATGATGTCATTGTTACATCACACGAGCAGGACACTTAATTGGCGAGTTGAATAGTTGCCCCTTCACCGAATGATTGATAAATAGCGTATTATATACCACTTTCATCCATAGTACCATATCTTTTGCATCTTTCAGGCCAGTTGATAAGTTTAAATTTGACTGAAATGAGTATTTTCCACATTTCGAGTGTAACTGATATTGCATGACACGAAATTTTGCACCATATGCTCATGCAGTGAAGATGTGGGTAACGAGCGTCTGGTTATTGAAAACTTTTTATCCAATGTGAATGTTCCATTGTTTTCCCTAGACGACAATGTCGGCGATACTTTGCTTCGACTCTCGTTCGTATCTGTGTTTGTGTGTTCGGGATTCGTTGATGATTTGCACACACTTTAATGTGTAGGAAAAGGAGCAACATTTTATTAGAAAATTATATAGCCCAATGTTGGCATATTTGAGCGAAGTGAGATTTGTTCTTTGTTTCTACCTCTGGGACTATTTCTGCAAACGTGTCATTGTGAGAACAAATTCTGACCACAATCAACTGATAAATGATTCAATTGTCAGCAATTCACGCACGTCAAATGTTTGTCTTATATTGTGAACGCCCCACGGGTCATTTCTTTGACCTGCCCATGAATGCGTCCAATGGTGATTCGCGTAGGAATTCGGTGCGGGATTCGACATAAAATCGTAGCCAATCACAGACGGGCAAATTTTCTTCTGGCGTTTCGTGTATTCCGAGGATAAGAACGGGTGATCCTCGGAGTAAACACACATCTGCCGCATGTGATCCACCATGCTGTTATCAAAAGAAGGGTGGAATTCCTCCGGTTCTGCTAGAGCAACATGGGATTCCCCCTCATCTTGTGACGTCATGAACGTCCTCGTATAAATCCGATAAACTCCAGTCAGCATGTAGGGTCCTGTGGCTCGTAAAACATCGTTCCAATTATAGATCCCAGCGCGGTCTGGAAGACTCCGTATGACGTCAGCAAAGAAGGGGTGTCCCGGGGAACACCCCATCAACGCATTCGAGACTAAGGGAACCCCCATCGGACTGAGGAAGTGTGCGTGAGCAATTGGTTCTTGACTGAGGAAACAACTGTGTTTCTCCATGTATTCAGTGATAGGTTTGAGAGCCTCCATATCCAAATCCGCATACAGCCCGCCATACTCAAACAGCACAAAATACCTGCAACAGGCAATTATATAATCACCTCCTTTATATCAATATCAGAAATAAAATATTAATTTAACTGCATGATTGGCTATAATGTTAATATGTAATTTATGATAAGAAAAACCTGAAAACAAATAATTCAAGACATTAAAGTCCTAATATAATAAGTATTCGGCAGAATTACATCTTGATATATAGGTCCTATGTCCACAATTATTACAAGTATTCATAATAGAAATGTATTATATTAGGTCTCCAATGTGATTAGCGAATATATTATATATACATATTCAAACATAGTATATATTCTCAAACTGAAACTCTACCTAAAAGCGTCGGCTCTGTACGCTTGATTCGGATAGCTGTCGAACAGTGCGTAGTAGGAAGGATACTTGTCCTTGATGAATGACGTCATATCCTCGTCTGTCCAAAACCAATACTCCCAGTTCGGGTTCAAGGTCACCCACGCTTTCATCCACTTGCCAAATAAGTGTGGGACCTCATTAGTTTTCCACGTCTGGTGAATGATCATAGGCACTCCGTTAGTCTCGGGGACTTTCCCGTCTGGAGCATCCTTTCTGTGGCTGTTCAGGATGACGCTCGCCATTGGCTCCCAGGATGCACTGCGGTGTACCGGATGTTTGTATAGGATGACGTAGTAGAGAATGGAGAAGAATATCGAAATAACGAGGCTCTTTTTCAGAGTCGTGATGCATTTCCGAGATGATGTTTTTGTCCTGAGAGCCACCAGCCATTGCTTCAGCCCTGCCATTTTGTTTCGGGCTGATAAAACCATGTAAACTTTTGCAGAAATTTAAATAATTCAATCCAAGAAAGTGTACATACGTGTGTACATAAGGTGACAGGGTGTTGTTGTCACTGCCCAGTTTTAGTGCTGAGAAGACAATTCCTACGGCGAATGCATTTTGCCATCTCCCACCATTGATCGTTATGGCAATCACAGGAATCTGATCGGAAGATATCAATCGAATCTATCCGCAAACTTGGGGCTGAATGATGATCGAACCATAATTTAGGCCATACCTTTCGCTCGCTGTTACATAGATATTCTTACAGATTATTTCCATGACCAAGTCCTATACACGTAAATCTTACAGAAGTTCAGCGTCTGTCTACATCGTACACTATTGCTGTGATAGGAACAATAATAAACCGATAACATCCTGGACTTTGTACATTGTTTTTCTTGATAATGTTGATGGCCACTCTGTTCATTGTATATCGGTATGAATGCGTGTACACGTGCAAATGGCAAAGTTGTTCAGCTTATTCGTTGCATAAATAAGTGATTCATAACATTAGATATAAGATAAGGTGTCATTGAGATACATTATGAGTAATAATATGTAATATATGTATTATATAATATATAATAATCTAAGGGGTCGTGAATGTTCTGGGAGGTTAGTAAAAGTCGTCTGGGAGGTATGTGAAAGTCGTGAAAAGCAATTTTCGGAGCAAGGTTTCATACATCAACGATAAAAACCAGCAGGTGTTTCGTGACATACCTGCTGGTTTTTATCGTTGATTTTTGAAGCCTTGCATCGAAAACTGCTGTTTACCACATTTACATACCTCCCCGCCAACTTTTACGACCAACCCCCTCCCCCCGACCATGTACGAACAACTAGATCCCCACCCCACCCCCGGGATTACGTAATAATATCTTCCCAGAAATATTGGTACCCTTGTATTTCACCACAAAATTGTGTGCTACATGTACGTGTATTGGACAACACAAAGGATGTGCAAACACATGATAACGAGTGCAAATCAACAGAATAAATTGTAGCAAACACACATCATTTGTATTTGTGTCCATGATACCACACGTACCTCATTGTCAAACTATGTGCAAACACAATATCATTAAGAATTCATCGAATCATTGAGATTAAGAGATGAAACTCGCGTATATATAATGCAAATATCAAGGCCTGGTTTCTGAACGCTATTTTAATGAAGGTACATACATGTGACAGTTAAATTTTCAATACATATCACGACTACATGTACGTATATCAATACATTATCATGTATACATTACATCATCATACGTCCACATCGCATGTAAAGTACACGACAGGGAAGTATAATCATATGTATGGTTCCAGCTAGATAATTATGAATCATAAGCCATATTTATGTGAATCATGGGCGTGTCATTGACGTCTAGGTTTGCATATAATTCGCATCTCGAACAATATCACATCGTTCCCTGTCTGTCACCAAATATACATATCATAATTGTATTTACTACAGATCTGCAAATGCTTTATTATCGCATGATGCCTACGTATAATTGCCTCATAACCCAGGGTGTAAGCAAGCTTATATCATGACATCAGCACGTGGAACTTCCGTAATAATATAGTCAAGCTAGGTATAGATAATAGACAATAATTTAGTTTCCCCAGTTTATATAATCCTTCAAAACTAAGTCACAATGAATTTAGTCATGCTGTTCCATACACATATATGCAAAAAACATAGCCTATTTAAAGTTACACAGAGATATGATGGAAAACATCGTGAGAAGAAGCAATAACATGGGCGTTGTCCCGCGCACTGAGCCTGAAAATATATGATACATGTATCAATTTTGCTTCAACGCTTGAAAACATATTACATGCTAGTATATTATACATATTACATGTACGTATTTATTTTTTTCTTCACTTTATAATTGAAAATAAATATATCAATATTTGACGAATGATCTCATAGAATATATTTAAAATTACGGGTACAGGAATTACCGTTATCAAATACATGAAAAAAAAACATTTACAAACACGAACCTGAACCTTCGTAATTCAAGGCATCGAATTTCACGAAATGTTCGTATGATGGCGCGTTGGTCGCCTCTTTATCACCGCCTTCCGTTGGCATTCGGAAATACGTCCGCGCGTAGAAAATAATCCGCGTATCGCCGGTCCGAACATTGTAATCCAGTGTGTATCTAACTGTTCCAGAGACTGCATTCTCATCTTTCGAACCCAAAAGTGTAGAATTCATGCCCCTGGTATCCTCCTTGATAAATCCGATGATTGGTTCCGTGGATCCACTGTAGCTAACTTGACACTGGATGCTGACCGTAAGGGGCTTTTGACTGTCAGTACTGGACACCGAACTATTTTGGAGCGTGCAGTTTGTCTCAGATTCTGAAATGAATAATCATCCAGATTTCGACCTTAAAATCATTCGAATGGCATATATCACCAAGCAGAAAGGACCAGTTTCAAATGTGTTTAGTGCAAGGAAAAAATCTGGGGTGTCAGAGTATTATATGAATGCCAAAATTATCTCTCCTTGTTTGAAAAGAGTTGTTATTATGTGATATAATTACTCGAAGTGCTAATTCAAAATGCATGACAACTTCATATCACAACTGATAGAATAAATAGTGTAATAATTTAATAAACAATATATAGCAGAAGACATAATTATTGACCATAGATCTATATACCTAAAACAACAAGCTGCGCATCCGCTAACGTAGCAGCATTGTTCAACGAAAAACATCGGTACTTTCCGGCGTCATCCGCCATGATGACGTCAGAGATGACCAGGTTGAACTGATTGCTGCTACCCACACGGTTGACATGGTAACGGTTATGACGGGCGAGGTTTCCTCCGGCGCTCTCGTATATGATGGTTTCGTCAATGCTAATCCGGCGACAACTGACCGGTGTAGTAATACACTCCTCCCAGGCGAGGACCGACTACAGTATTTGTAGTGATGTAAATATATGTATTAAATAATAAATAGAATATAACTTGTACGTATATCGACCAAAATCATCATATATTCATGCATTATCAATACCGTAATTTTATAACCAAAAACGATATATTTTTGAATTATCGGGTTATTGTACACTGCTTGACCATTCGCGAACACATACATTGTACACGTATTATGCATGGTTTAATTTTCATGCCAGTGTCATGAATGGTCAGTTTTGACTATCCAAAAACGAGCTACCGTACACGTATATTTTAAGGGTCCTTCAATTCATACACCTGTAGATACTTTCTATTTTTTGTACTTATTTTCGTAATAACAATACTGTTTTCATGGGAAAAACTGAAACAGTGATATAGATGAGATGTACCATATATAAATGATAATCACCGGCAGTTGGTCAGATTGCTGTATGGCACACTGAAATTCCACACTCCCGCCAGCCAACACCGCGACGTTCTGGGGCGCCCGTTCTATGGAAATATCTGACAGCACCCCTAAATAACGAAAACAGTAATGACATCAAACGACCCACGACCAAAGTCCACATACGACCTATCTATCATTAATGTAAAGACTAAAACATTGGCCCGGGCAATAAACACGTGTCTGCATACAGGTGCGCGTTTCCATGGTTACGTATCACGTTGACACACCAGAAAATCGATGATTTACCTGTAGACCGCCTGTGTAGCAGGCCGTAATGCGAAAAACGCAAAATTGGACACATAATTGCTACTTTGCTACAGCCCATGTCTGCGTTGGTCCACTGATATTATACAGTCATATACACATATAACTTGTTAAAAATATCCTTCTACAAAATACTTGAACATACGTATAGCGTGACGCGCGATCAGGAAGTCAGCCTTCAAACTTCAGATGTCTTTATTGGTCACATGTCTTACTGAACTTTCCGGGTGAGATATTATAATTATTTATTGCTAAATATTGTTACTCAACTCACCTAGTATCAGAAGACTGCCTATCACAGCCACAATCAGTACTCCATCACAGAATGTAGACCCCATCATTACCAACGGCGCGATATTTTAATCCTGCACAGGTCCTGTTGTAGGAATGTGTCCGCCTTCTCTCTCTCTCTCTCTCTCTCTCTCTCTCTCTCTCTACGAACAATCTCCTATGGTGAGAATGACACAGCACGAGACCCAGAGAGGTGATGGGGGGCACACAGTATCACCATGAAAATGAAAGCAGGATATCTGTTCGGCCTCATGCCTAAACCTATGCGAGAGCTGCTATTCTTATAGGCCTAAACCTATGCGAGAGCTGCTATACTTATGGAATTTAGTTGAAATTACGTGTTGTTATACCATACGCATACAGATGCGTATGGTATAACAAAACCATCTATTTCTCTATATGTTTCTGAAACAAACACAAATATGTTGTACACAGAAGTATTGTTGATATGAGCGTGAGTGATGGGTCTATTATTTTATTTCATTGTATACAATTATATTGAAAGGCCAGCCTAGCTACATATAAATAAAATTAGTCTAAGCGTTTTAAAAGTTTACTGCAGAAAACTAGTGTTGAGTCACAAAACTTTATTTGATAGGAACTTGTTGTTTTGACTTTTCAATGTAATTGAAGGTCAAGTTCAAGGTCGCAACTGAACAGGGTTGATAAAAATCAATTTTTGTTTTCGAATAAAAAAAAATCATTATTTGTTTTCAATTAAGGTCGATTTTTTTTCAGTCACATGATTCGCGAGATTGTGAGCCTTTCTCAGACCATGAATCCAAATCCAAATTCAAACTGATTGTTAACAATATACATTAGATTTAATAACATTTTACGGTGTGAAAATGTGTTATTTCATCACAAACAATAATTTGTACTGGCAAAATAATAAACGAGAATACCTATTGGTATACATTTTTGAAGTAGGTTTGATCAAATTCTTAAAAAAAATAAACAAAACTAATAAAAATATATCGAAATAAAAGAAAAATAAGCATAAACTCGGATTCGTTTGATGCAAATCAAATTTTTAAACTATTGTTTTTTTATCTTGAAGATCCAAGTTGGTAGCATAAGCAAATATTAGGTATAACCATTTACTTGGGGCCATAGAACATGACATATTTTTTCATTAATTTCCGACTTCAGGTCAAGTTTGCTTGTTCATATTACACAAATGATTAATATAACAGCAATGTTGCACGATAATTTACCACAAATTTACTTGAAAACTCACTAAACTCATCTCATCTCTTAAAAAGATTTTGGGTTTTAGCTATTATAAAAAGATGGATTTTTTTTTCGATTACATCGAAATATTCGCTATATAAATCCCTTTGATTTGAATCATGAATTATTTGCCTTGATTTAAATCATTAATTTAAATCAAACGATTTACATTTTTATCCGAACAACCCTACCACTGAAATCGCTACATAATGTCCCATTTGAATATGTCAACATTGGATCTGAATCTTGAAGTATTCTAAGAGTTTGCATGTATTCCACATGAATAGTATTATGAAGGAGGGAAGTGGATTTCCAAAAGCTTAACACTTTTTCGATGGGGAAGAGAACAGTTCAATTGTTTGGCTTGAAATGGTCGAAAACACATTGATTTGGACCAAACCTTTCTTTTCGCTATTAAACCGTTCAGAAAATGAATGACTCCATGTGCAGACCGGTAATTTGAAAGCAACAAGGGAACCTATATGTATTTTGAGGAATTTAATGTATGATTTAAGAAATAAAATAGTCATAATTTCAGACAACGAATGCAGAGGTCCAAAGTTTAGCATTTTTCGCCGAATACGGCCGCTAATTGAAAAAGAAAATGCATAACTGAAAATTACACTAATTCTCAGTACGATTCTATCAAAAACTTTAAGATAGATGACGGGTGGACAAACAACGGACAATGGACGCAACGCCGTGCCAGATTATTATAGATTTTTGGCCCATGTCGCTAAGTTTTGCGTAAACTTTTTATAATGGTTTATTTGAATCAGGAGAATCTTATGTTTCGTATTGACTAGATTCGGGTTCATGAGTCCTCTGCATCTTCTAGTGAGCTTGTACCTTACCTAAGATGAACTTGACTACACAAAATAAATCAAAGCTTTGTCCCATGACAAATTAACAGAAATATATATGTATTTCTGATATACCGTGCTCAAAGTCTTTTCACCACAACACGTGTGAATTGGTCATTCGAAGAATAGAAGATAAAAATACTCAGATTTTAAACATTGCAACATCAATTTATTGGCAATATCATGATCCTCGTCACAAATATATACACGTATCACATCTTATCACAAGCGTACATTAAATCTACTTGACAACCAATGACAATGACATGAATATATGGCAAACATTTGGCAGATGTATATGCATCATAGCATGATCGGAATTTCGAATGCATGAGGTGTGGTCAAAATCAAGTATTTCAACGACATAAGGCTTTATTTTGTATGTACATGTACGAAAAACACCATGAAATTCAATTTCGGAAGTAAAACAAAGAAATGTCATATATTATATCTCAACCGATTCGTGCAAACTTTTATGGCGTTACATTATGATGTCATGGTGAATAGATTGGCAAGTACGGTATGACCCTGTCTGTAATGTTCTGGTCGAGGATTAATATCCCGGTCACGTTGATGTGGCACGGTCGTTCAAGTCGTGGCCCCAGGCAGCTGTTGAGAAGGTACGCCACCGCACTGCCAGAGGCCAAACCCACGCTATATGAGAGCGTCATCATATTACCTAGCCAGGGGTTATAAACAAGAAATGTATTATTAGAAACATCACTTTCAATGTTCCAGTCGGTATTATTTTAAAATTATGCGTTTTATCTATGCCTTTGGCTGATCGCCCGGCAATTTCTATTGCAAGTGAACAGACTATAATGCATTTAGTTAGGGCTCTGGAAGAAGTGTCGTCTGTAACATGAGACTTAGGCCTATCAGATAACCGATCTATATAATACATCTCTGATTAAATGTATTGCATCGGGACTTTAGAATGTTGTGTTAATCTAAAGTTGGCAGTTATACAAGTTGAACTTGAATTATAACAAATTATTCATACTGTAAACATGTTTCGGCAAATCTTTGGGTCAATTGACTCATGTGTCTTTACAAATACTACCAATCAAAAATCTCACCGGTCAGTTCTTTGTGGTCGTCAGGGACTCGTCCAGGAGCCAGGATCATAGGCACGCTGCCGAAGTAACCATTGGTTACCCCGAGTAGCGCTGACAACGCAAGCGGCCAGAATTCGCCGGGGATGATTGGCTGTGCCCGCGGGGCCGCACACAACATTAACAGCGGGATGATGAGAGCGCGGGCCGCGGTACAGAGCACTAGTCGACAGCGTGGCCACTCGTAAGGGCTAGAGGCTATAATCTGTGAATGATGGGGAGGCGGAAAGTGTTACCATAGTTACCGCATGGTCATTCCGTGTGTATGAATATTTTAATGTCCTGGGTGCATGCATTGGTAGGAGAGATGTAAAATAAGTGTTACGAATGCAACAGGATGTACATTACGCATATGATTTATTTAATTTAGTACTGATTTCATATATTATATTTAAACAAATACTAAGTGCTAGAATTATTTTTTCTCCAAAATATTATAACGAGTCACACGCTCATGATGTTCACATATATATTGTGTGAAAGTGATTAATTCTGAAGTACATTTACCATCATTGATTTGAAGTTCGGAGACCCCACAATTGAGTGGTATACCTCATTACTGGAGTTTCAACGGATGTCTTATAAATGCCCAGCATCTGTGCGCTATAACTGTGGTGTCACTACTTGTGTAGCCACCATGTCGCTACAGTGCTGCCCTCTTTCAGAAGAACCTCGTCCCCGAAGTCAGCTGTATCCCACTATTGAGACACATGACTCTGGTCAAGTTAATCACCCATATGGGTTTCAAAGACAAGTGTTATACCCGTCTGAGGTCAGGGAGCAGGAACCCGATATTTGCATTAGATGTGAGTCAACAATGGGGGCTGACCGAGGATCGACGCCGAGACAAACCACAGTGGTTCGAAAGGTACGGCACCAATGTAAAGTCCGGCGACCCCACGATAAAGAGGTATACCCTATTACTGGAGTGTCACCGAATGTCGGTATGAAAGCCACAGCTTCTGTGAGCTATAACTGTGGTGTCACTACTTGTGTAGCCACCAAGTCGTCACTAGGCTACAGTGATAAGCCTACATGTAGGCCTATATGAGTATACATCATGTAATCATATTCATATAATAACCTACCTCCCAATGTGGAACACAGACAAACATGGGACCTGTTTATATTGGACAATGTACCTTGCCAATGAAGTCGAAGAGGTTGAAGGCTGAGATAAGGAGGACGGGCATCCAGGAGCCGAGCTTACAGCTGACAATCTCAGACTCAATCCCCGGGAACAGACAGAGGGTGACAAAGTAGGCCAGACCAATACTCAACATGTAAGGCCAAACCGACTTAGACACGTGGTAGCGGTTTACGCAGCCTCCTGAAACATGACACATTTGCAAAGACAATTATACATGTAGTCTGTTAAATGTATAATACATGTGATATGCGCTGATTTATAAAACTCCCAAAACACTAAGTACAATCAGTTTAGCACATCCACAGCGTGTGTATAATAAAATACGTACGTGAGAGGTCTAATTCAAAAGTTCACAAAAATAAACTTGTTTAAAATATGTTTCCCTCTTTCAGTAAGAACCTGAGTTCACTTTTGAAGGCATACACCAATGGGGGGATTTGTGTATAATATGTATCGGTTACCTCATACATGTATCAGGTCCTGTATATAATGCTACACCAGTGGGCCAACATGCATCAACTCACGTTGGATGGCTTGCCACGTGGTCATATGACGCCTGTATGCATGACCTTGACCTCTGACGTCACCGCCTTTGATGGTGACGTCAGAAGTGGCCGGTGGTGCACTCTCGTGAGCGTTCAATGCTCTGGAACAATCGCCAGGTGGCGTGGTGGGGCTTTGCAGCACAAGAACACCATAATTATCTCTGCTGACGTTACCGTCCATGATGTCTACCTGCAAAGATGAATGAAAGAAAAAAGTTGATTACTATATATAATATATTATAGTATCTCGGGGACGCAAATTTATTTTCGCTATGGTAATCTGTTGTTATCAGAGTGAACTGAAGAGAAACTGATTCAGTTTACTACGAATTAAGTAAACAATTATTATTATTGACTATGTACAGTGTTAAAGTTCCTTGATTTGAAAAAAAATTCGCCCGAATCTTTGCATAGATCTGCGATGACTCCCATAAAGATTCACCTTTCATCAATATAATATCAGAAACCCATAAGAGATTTCTGATAATAGATATACATGCCTAAGGCTTCACGGGATGTCAATAACATATTTGAATTCAAAAAAGTTTCTATTGATGATATTCATAAACAGTTATGCAAGCTTAATCCTTCCAAATCTACCGGATATGACATGATTCCACCCAAATTATTGAAGTTGGGAGCTGAGGCTCTCTGTATACCTTTTATGTTCCTAGTCAATGAAAGTATTACATCCGCTACTTTCCCAGCTGCATTGAAATATGCTGATATAATTCCTTTGTTCAAGAAAGGTGATATTCTCTCGAAAGAAAATTATAGACCAGTCAGCATTTTGTCAAGTATATCTAAACTGTTTGAAAGAATCCTGTTTGAACAGATCTCTAATTATTTTGAGGGTGAATTTAGTATTTATGTATCTGGATTCAGAAAAAGTCATTGTTGTCAAAATGTTCTGACTCGATTTGTTGGAACAGTCAAATGTAAGCTTGATAATAAGGAAGTTGTTGGAACCGTTATGACAGATTTATCCAAAGCTTTTGATCATTTGCCTCATGATTTGTTGATAGCTAAAATGAATGCTTACGGAGTGAATATTCATTCATGTATCTTACTTCTGAGCTATTTTCAGGATAGATTCCACAGAGTAAAAATGATGTCTAATGTTAGCGGGTGGCTACCACTTAATGTTGGAGCACCCCAAGGATCAATATTGGGGCCTTTCTGTTATAATGTCCATTGTAATGATTTGATGTTTGATATTGAGAATGAATGTGATGTTTTTAATTATGCTGATGATAATACAATATGCTGTTATGGCAAAAATAATGATGAGGTGAAGACAAAACTACATCATATAATATCTAAATTATTAAGTTGGTTTGATGATAATAACATGAAAGTTAATTGCAACAAGTTTCAATATATGTTATTTGGAAATGGTTATAACCGAGATGACTCCATTGTAATTGATGGCAACACTATTCGTGCACAAAAAACTGTTAAGCTATTGGGTGTATATTTTGATGTAAATTTGAATTTTGACTACCATGTGCAAGAAATATGTAAGAAAGCAGGAAGGAAATTGAATGTTTTACGTAGGCTGTCAAGAAATCTAAATGAACAAAATAAGATGCTTCTATTTCACTCATTCATATTATCAAACTTTGAATATTGTTCTATTGTGTGGCATTTCTGTAGTAGGGGTAACATGGCGAAAATTGAAAAACTGCAAAAGCAGGCTTTAATATATGTGTAAAATGATCATGATTCTAACTATAGTTCCCTAAGACGTAAAGCAGCTATCCCACTCATGTATGTAAGGAGATTGAGGTGTATTTTATTAGAAGTATACAAATGTGTCAATAAGTTAGGACCCAGCTATTTACATGATATGTTCGTATTAAAAAATGTACCATACAATAGGCGTAATATATTACAGGTGCAACAACATAAATATAGAACAGTCAAAAATGGATTAAATACGATTATGTATCAGGGCAGTAAACTTTGGAATTCGCTTGAAAATGATATCAAAGATGTGGGATCTCTCACGGCCTTTAAAAGGAGAATTAATATGTGGCAGCCACCAGAATGTAATTGTTCATGTTGTGTTCTATGTCATCTAAAGCAAGTGTAAATGTATCATCTTCACTGTATATATCTCATTCCTCATTGTAAATATCTTGTCATGTCGGTTAATAGCTGAATTCAGCTAATGTTCATGTTATGTGTCTTATCCGACGTTAAATAAAGTTTTATCTTATCTTATCTTATCTTAAGGCTCTACCAAATAGGCTACTCCAGCTGGCCTATTCACCTCACCAGACTAACTTCCTCAGGGTTCTCGCCTGACACCCCAAGGGCTCGCTCATCCTCAGCGGCGCCGGCGGCGCGGCACTGCGCCACGTGGTAGCGCGTGAAGGCGGAGCGACGCGTCACGTGGAAGACAACACAGCAGAGAAGCACAGCAGTCGTGGACAGGGAGAAAAATAGCAGCGTGTTTGTGTCCACACGGGCCGGCATCAATGCCTTCGTCAGGATCCGGTTAGCGGACACGATTAGGCCCGCCGCACCTAAGATCGGGGTGTTGCGAAAAAGTGAGTTTTAGACTCAGTTGACATGCTATATTAGTATCCAGATATTTTTCTCTAGTATGGGTTTCCATATTCAGGCCTCGATCTTTGCTTTCACATTTCAAATCTCATATGTTTTGGTAATTTCGAATAACATTATTCTGTGAACGATTCAGGACCATATGAGAAAAATTAGAACACCTTGGCTACAGTGGAATGATTGCGTTTGATAAGCTACATCAACATGTACCTACTTTCACCAACCATGACGGCTTGGGTATAACGAGATGGAAGCATGCTTGTGTAACCATAGAAACTGGACTGCTGCACTGAAATATTAGGATCTAATTAGGCCTACCTGAAAAGTTCATACATGTATGTATTCGGTAATTCAATTAACAACTATGACTTTTTTTCAGAAATTTTAATGCACGAGAAACAAAAAATAATTTAAAAAAATGCCAGTTTATCAAAAGGTTCACATAATTATTGTATATATAATTGCGAGTAGGCCCTACCTGTGCAGCCGACCGAGACGGTTGCCACGGCAATAAGCGTGACCCAGTAAGACGCCTGTAACGTGAAAACTTGCAGGGAGATATCCAGAACGGATATGAAGAGTAGCGTGATGAAGGACAGGATGTATCCGAACGTGATCCTCGCCTGTAGCGGCAACAGCTCCACGAATATATTGTTCATGATCACACTGAATAGGGCCATGCAGATATAGGTCAAACTCATGTCGAATATCACGGTGGTACCGGGGTATTTGTCCAGGTAATAGTCTACGGCCGTGATGAAGCTGTTGTATGGGAGGAGGAACCCCGCGCCGCACAGTATGAGGCCCGCGTACACCAGGTTACAAGTGTCGCGTGGCGCCTGGATACCGGCATCGTGACCGCTGCCGCCTTGTTGGTTGCCATGGCGACTGCGCCCCTGGGTCCCGCGGCAGTCTGGGGAGTCCTGAAGCTGGCAGTAACCACGGCTCAAGTTCTCGTCCATTTTGGTCAGTGTGTGACGTCACGGTGCGGAAAGTGACGGTATCAGATGTCAGAGTGACGTCACGCCAGGGAATGTGACCTCACCAGCCATCGATATTACGGTACGTCTCTGGCATAGTTGTCGATCGGGAAGCCTGCAATTAAGCCATTTGTATTCTATTTAGTATTTAATTATACAAGGTGAGCCAAAAAAAGTATACCGAACAAACATGCTTATTAAATGAGCATGTTTGTTCGTAAGGAAGAATTCAACACAATGAAGAATTAAATTCAGCTCAAAGCATAACATGCTTATTATGGATATGGTTGATCATGGAACAGATAATGTGGCCCGTTATGGACGTGATCGCACATTGAGTTTCAACTGTTGAGTTGTTCTTGGTTTAGCGTCACCAAAACACTAGTCCTTGACAGTACGCCAGAGATAAATGTCCAGTTGAGTTAGATGTGGAGAGGACATGGAAATACTTATTTTTGGACTGTCCAAGAGCGTGGAAGAACTGTGTATCAAGACATTATGATGGAATGCTTATCAAGTTTGCTTTCGGAAAAGTCTGCAAAATCATATGATATGATTAAAGCTAAAATTTGAAGAGGAGCCACCGGTATGTCATGGCAATTATTTCGCTATATATGGGAGATATGCCACTAGAAAAAGAAATTCTCATTCACATATACGTGTATACCAATACTAGCATATCAAACAATAGTCACTTCTAATACGGGGGCCGTGAATAAAAGTAAACCACCAGTAAATAGTTTCGGTATACTTTTTTCTGGCTCACCCTGTATATAGATCCACGTACATGTATCCAGCTCCCGAGGGCACATTCCGCAGAAGATGACTGTCCCACGAACGAGATTTTGTTCGTCTTTGCAATGATCACCTACCAGCTACACAAATCGTTGTAATAGTTCGCTAAATGTTCTTTATACGTATTTCATCGAAGATTTGTCCTTGGCATTCCATCCCATTACAAGATGCATACAGGTACATGTATATTTATAGCCTACCAGTTTATGTTTGCACGCCCTATTTGCCAGTTTGAAATTGTTGTGTACGTACATGCAGTACATGTATAAGTAAAGGAAAGGGTTCACAGTGAGACAAAGAACTGACGCTAAATCGCCACATACATTTTGATCAGTCAAAGGTGACGCACATGCGGCCACCTCTCTGTTACCAAGGATACAAACTGGGCCATGTGACCACTGGACCGTGCAAATTACAGGCATTTGTCTAAATGACGTCATGTATGAAAATATGACTGGGTTACCTAAACAATATCGTAAAGCATATACGAGTCAGCGATACTGAAAACCGAAGAGCTCTTCGCTAAAATCGATTATACAGACAATGTTTTGTAATTGATGATTAGTAGATATTTTTAAACAATAGATGTAATCACAGCATGTGTGTATTGTATGATACGTTATCTTCACTTGCAAGGAAACGATTTCAATACATTTACAGGAAACAACTTGAACATTTCGAAATTTCTGAAAGCATGCTTGAATCCATATAATATGACCAGAATTTTCGCGTACATAATTTGTTTAAATGGAGGCTTACTAATTTTGTCAGGTCCTCAAAATGAATTGAAATGTTGCATATTTCTGTCAATGTCTTTCCATTAGTGCGAATGAAGAATTTGGGCACCTTCTTTCGTCTACACGATAAGTGTGAGCATGTCTTAGCCGTCGGCACAATTTATTAAAAGGCTTTTTGGTTAAAAGCCACGCATATGTAGTAGATACAGAGAAATTAATTCGATCACGCTGCAAGGAGAAATAAGTTATGCATGTCATTGAACAGCAGCAGGTAATATTAATGAATCTTCGGCTTCTTTTGCAAGGGCGGCCCCAGGCACCAGCGACCCTAGCGCTGTCTCCATAGCAACTGTTGAGAGGTGTCCCCATTGATTTTGTCCAGTAAGTCCGTGTGTGTTTGGGAGGGCACGGGGAGGGGGAGGGTAGCTAGGGGACATATTGGGAAAGGGCCGACTGTTGGTTCCGAGTGAGACCAGGCAATCAACCCCTAAGATTAATGTCATACGGATAAATTAACGTGACGTTTATATTGGTACGGGATGTCGTTGGCTTTTGTGCACGGAAATACGATTAATATTGTTCGTTGCCATTGTATTTTTTTTTCGAAGCGATGGTTGCTGGAAAATCACTACATATTCCACGAATATATCATATTAATCATAACTATATGTGAATGCTATACGTGGTTATTCAACGTCAGGTGATGCCTGATTTGTGAGTCTTTACGCCAGGCAAAACGTTCGTGTTTCATTCTTACCTTACTAGTGGATGCACACACTATATCTCCATGTATTCCGTCCCATTTACAGAACAGCGATACTCCTCATACATACTAGCTATAATACTGGTAATGTTATCCATAGCGGTTTAACTGCTGATATCAACACCACCGTGCAGGAGCGGGGTGATATATTATTGCTCAGTGGCAGTCGCCCCCATGCACTTAACTGTGTAATATCCTTGCCGAGGCAGCAGCAATGCTGCAGGCGCGCGCATGCGCATGGGATGGCCAGACACGGGGGATGATCTGCGGCGGCTAGCGACAGGAAATCGGGGTACCAGTTACTGGAACAGTAAAGGGGGGTTGTAAGCGTGCTCTCTGGAATAAAAGAAGTGGTTTTCTGGTTTGATCGATAACCACTCGACTTTTGCTATCAGTTGGGAAGTGGCCATGAATACTATGAACTCTTCCAAATTTTTGTCGGTGCACTTGTTCACACACTGACTGTTGTCTGTCTTTTACTGTTTTGTATTAGTACAAGTCAGTGATGAATTGCCCTCTCAAAAATACAGACGCACATGAAAATGAGACAACTGGAGCTGTCTCAGATGTTATCCATCACAACTACCTGTAGATGTATGGGAAAATGATGTGGTATTTGCTGGTAACGAACAAGTTACTGGTAAGCATAGATGCATGAAAATTCGTGGAATACATGTAGATGTAATTGGTGAACTGCTCATGAAATGATGAATACCATTGTTCGTCTGGATTTTTTTTTTAAATAGACTTGATGAATTGACAAATTTGCCAGAGCACAGCTCTATATATTTCATTCATACATGTATTCACTATGCAGTATACAGTGCCATGGATCAGTCTATCACATGTAATACCACTGGATAAGTGGAGCAATTGTTAAGAATTATTCAATTTTGAAAGCGCAATTTACCAGCCAATATAAGCCGATAATCTATTGTCTTGGCTTTTGTCCGTCTACTCGCTCGTCCGTTCGTCAGGAAAATAACTTTTTATGCCTTGCTGAATTTTTCTAGAAACAATTACCCAAACATACCTTGGGCTGATAGAGTACCCTGAGACAATTTTTTTCACGTTTGCGTGCGTCGTCCGTACACCTTTTGATCTTTAGAGTTTACACGCGAATCTTTCTGGCATTTTGCACAACAAAAGCCTAAAAAAATGTTTCAAGAGGGAGTTTTTTTTCATTTCGGAATAGACAAAAACGATCAATTTTAGACTTTGACGGTCATTTTCTCAAAAACGTTTGAGTTTTGAGATTGCCATTTTGTGTGCGCATGGCGGCCATTTTGATCTTTTTGACGGGTCGGTAAAAAAAATTCAGGGCGAAAAAAGGTTTTGCTAATCATGCTAATTGGAAAAAAGTTTTGAAACATTTTTCCTTCATCATGGGAGCTGTCGCAGCTGTACTCCTACAAAGCTTGAAAAGCTCAAATGGGAAGTCGTGCATGGCGATTTGTGTGGGGACCAAAGATCATATGATCTTTGGTGGGGACCATGAATTTAACCTTTGATGACCTTGAAAGGTCAAAACAACCATTTTGGGGGTCAAAATAATGCCAAACTTGCACGTTGTCTTTTTAGGTTACCGGACCTATGGTTCGATAACCTATTGCCGTCGCGTTGCGTCCGTCGTCCGTCAGGCCGTCCGTTTAGCCGTCCGTCGTCCGTCCGTTCACAATTTCATCTTTAAAGTGTACGGGCCGATCTTTCTGAAAATTTGGGAAAAGATACCGTAAAATAATTCGAGAAGGAGGTAGGAGA
Organism: Terebella lapidaria; assembly: GCA_949152475.1. Lineage (NCBI taxonomy): Eukaryota > Metazoa > Annelida > Polychaeta > Terebellida > Terebellidae > Terebella > Terebella lapidaria. The sequence goes on from OX424559.1 coordinate 16,685,576, forward strand.
AGGAGGTTTTTTGTTTTCGATTTTTCTCAAAATGGCGGCCGTTTTCGTCGAAAAACGCTCAATTTTGAATTTTGGCGGTCATTTTCTCAAAAACTGTCTGATCAGTTTTGAGATTTTTGTTTAAAAGGATTCCTCTAATGTACCTTTGTGACGTGTATAAGTTTCGTTGCCCTTGAATCGCCGGTCTGTGTGTTGCGGCCATTTTGATTTTTTCAGAGAGTCCCAATTGGCACTTTCTCATGTTAAATTCTCCTATCCTAATGGGACACAATATTGCTAATATCTCACTCAATATTGAAATTAGAGATTAGGAATCAATTGTGGACATATAGGAAATGATATATGCTAAATATTCTCGTGACCTTGAATTTGACCTTTAAACTCATTATCAAGGTCGGAGCACAAAACGGCCAATATCTCGCTTATTATTGACTTTAAGGCTTAGGAATTAATTGTGGACATATAGGAAGTGATATTTGCTGAATATTCTCGTGACCCTGAATTTGACCTTTGACCTCATTTTCAAGGTCAGAGCACAAAATCGCTAACATACCACTTGTTATCGACTTTACAGCTTACAAATCAATTGGGGACATATAGGAAGTGATATATGCTGAATATTGTCGTGACCTCGAACTTGACCTTTGATCTCATTTTCAAGGTCACAGCACAAAATGGCTAAAATATCACTTATTATCGACTTTACAGCTTAAAAATCAATTGGGGACATATAGGAAGTGATATGCAATATCTTGTTTATTATCGACCTTACAGCATTACAATCAATTGAGCACTTCTAGGAAATGATATATGCTGAATATTCTCATGACCTTAAATTTGACCTTTCATCTCATTACCAAGGTCAGATTTAGGTACTTTTGTTGATTTTGCAGCTTAGGAACCAATTGTGGACATGAAATGATATAATATGACCTTGAATTTGACCTTTGACCTTGTTTTCAAGGTCACGGGACAAAATGGCTAATATATTAGATGTAAAACATTGTCCGGTAACCTTTTTAGCCCTTGGGCTAATTTTTCAAAACTATCAGATCAATTTTTAGGTTTTTTTATTTCAGAACATGCATGTTGGGATACTTGGTACTGCATTGATTGAAAGAAGGAGCGCCTTAAATTCTTCATAAGGCTCGATACACAAGGCCAGACAGGTCCAAAATGGCATAAGTTGGACAATGGCCCATGGGACCAAAACACTTGTACATAGACCTCAGGTTTAAATATAACCATATAAGATTTCTCATATAGGGTATCTTTTGGTGACCTTGAACTTGACCTAAGGTGACATTGAGTGGCGATAGTTGAGGATACATTTGAAGTAAGTAATGCTTGTAGGTGGAGGTTACACTAGGTTTGTACTAGGAGCATAATACTCATATCGGGTGGTTCTTTGGTGACCTTGAATTCGACCTTTAGTGAATCTGATATGTCAAAGCAGCAATTTCACTGAAAACGGTTTTGTGTCCAGCAGTTTACACCACTCCGGTAACCTTACCTACCCTTTTAAACTTATTTTACTTAACCTTTTGGCCGATTTGACGATCATTTTCGACGGAAAAAGGCCATTTCTGGACTTAGATGGTCATTTTTTTTTTTAGGTAACTGGACCTTTGGTCCGATAACCTATTGTCGTGGCGTTGCGTCCGTCGTTTTCGTCATCCGTCGTCGTTGTTTGTCGTCGTACATTATATTCGAAGTTTACGATCGAATCTTTCTGGAATTTTGCACAAAAGTACCTAAAACATTTTTCAAAAAAAAAAATTTTCAAAAAGGCGACCATTATTGACGAAAGCGACCGATTTCTCAAAATTTGTTCAGTAACGTTCTCTCTTATTCATGCATAACACTCCTCTTATGTACCCCTGTGACGTGTATAAGTTTCGTTGCCCTTGAATCGCTAGGAAGGTCCATTTTGAGACCAAACTCGGCCCAAATGGGACTTTCCCATGTGGAATTCTCCTATGCTCTATAATGGGGCACATTTTTCAAAATAGCTCACTTAATATTGAGATTATAGATTATGAATCAATTGTGGACACATTGGAAAATGATATTTGCTGAATATTCTCACGACCTTGAATTTGACCTTTGACCTAATTTTCAAGGTCACATGACAAAACGACTAATATCTCGCTTGATATCTCGGGTTCTGACGGAATTCACGGGCCAGTTTTAACAGATTGTGTTTCAATGTGATATATTCCGAATATCGTCATGACCTTGAATTTGATCTATGACCTAATTTCCAAGGTCACATGACAAAATGACTAATATCTCGCTTAATATCTCGGGTTCTGATGGATTTCACGGGCCAGTTTTAACGGATTGTGTTTCAATGTGATATATTCTGAATATTGTCATGACCTTGAATTTGACCTTTGATCTCATTTTCAAGGTCACAGGACGAAATTGCTAATATCTCTCTTCATATTGACTTTACAGTTTAGGAATCAATTATGAAATATAGGAAATGATATATTCAGATTATTCTCGCGACTTTGAATTTTACCTTTGATCTAAATTTCAAGGTCACAGGACAAAATGAGTAATATCTCGCTTATCATCGACTTTACAGCTTAGGAATCAATTGTGAATATATAGAAAATGATATATGCTGAATATTGACATGACCTTGAATTCGACCTTTGACCTCATTTTCAAGGTCAAAAGACAAAATGGCTAATATCTTGCTCCTTTATTGACTTTATAGCTTGGGGACCAATTGTGAACATATAGAAAATGATAAATACTGAATATTCTGATGACCTTGAATTTGATCTTGACCTTATTTTCAAGATCACACGACAAAATGGCTAACATCTTGCTTTTTATCGACTTTATAGCATGGGCACCAATTGTGGATATACAAAAAAATGATATAGGCTGAATATTCCGATGATCTCGAACTTGACATTTGAACCTATTTTCAAGGGCAGAGCACATAATGGCTAATATAACGCTTCAAGTGTGCACATATAAAAATGATATATGCTGGATATTGTCATGACCTTGAATTTGACCTTTGAACTCATTTTCGAGGTCACAACGCAAAATGGCTAATGAATCTACAGCTTAGCAATCACTTGTGGACATATAAGAAAAGATATACATCATTCACGTACATGCTGGATATTCTCGTGACTTTGAATTTGACCAGAGACCTTATTTTCAAGGTCACGAGAAAAAAGGGCTACTATTTAATATATAATAAAATATTGTCCGGTAACCTGTCCTAGCCTTTGGGCTAATTTCTTTTAAGAACACTCTCCACTCAATTTCTATTTCAGTTTATTTTTTAGCTACATTTTTATTTCAAAACATGCTAATTGGGATCCTTGACGTTTTGTATGAAGATGGAGTGCGTTGAATCGCTCCAAAGGCCCGAAATCTAGGTCCAAGAGGCCTAAAAATGCCCAAAATTCAGTTTTCGGCTATTTTCTCGAAAACTAATCTGATCAGTTCTGATACTTTCATTTCAAAACGTGCCAGTGGGGGCCCTGGACATTGTGTATGAAGATTGGGTGCGTTGAATCGCTCCAAAGGCCCGAAATCTAGGTCCAAGAGGCCTAAAAATGCCCAAAATTCAGTTTTCGGCTATTTTCTCGAAAACTAATCTGATCAGTTCTGATACTTTCATTTCAAAACGTGCCAGTGGGGGCCCTGGACATTGTGTATGAAGATTGGGTGCTTGAATCGCTCAAAAAGCCCGATATGTGGGCCCAAGAAGACCCGATTTGCACACTTTGCCCTATGAGGCGAAAACGCTGTATACATGAACATGTAGCATGCTTGCCGTTTTCGCTTGCAAATGTAGGCCCATGGTTTGAAGAGAAAGGCGGGTGCTGCTGCAGTCCTGGATTTGAAACAAATGCTGACGTGTGGCTCTCCCAACCGCTATCACTGATTTCTAGGTTGGAGAGGGCCACTGCTGGGGCTAACAGCACCGTCGATGATACATGTATGTTTAGGAGATCATTTCTCACAAATTCGGGTGTTGGAAATGATTACGTCCTAGTAGGCTCTCAATTCTCATCTAGATATCTCAAACGAAATTCAAATGAGCAGATCGGCAAATGGTTTTCTGGCTTTTGGTGTACAATGTACGAAAAGCGTTTGATCCAGTTGTTTCCAGAGTTGTTTTGGATTGTTCCGATTTCTTTTCTTCTTTTCATATTTTGAAAAAAAATTATTGTTTTTATAGCCTGAGCGATAGCACGTTCAGCTTGGTTTCTACATTCACAACACCTTCTGTACAAAGAAGATTATTTGATGGCTAGACAATTCTGACCCCAAATGAGTCCAGTATATATATTTTGAGCCAATAAATGTTTTTTTTTTTAATTACGGGACCTTTAGTCCGATATTCTGTTGGCATGGTGTTGTGTCCATCGTTCGTCGTCTTCCATCGTCCACATTTTTTTATCATTAAAGTTTACGGCCGGGATTTTCATAAAATTTTGCACAAAAATACCTAAAAAATATTTCAAGATGGCAGTGTTTTTTAGTTTATCATTTTAGCATTGTTTTCATAATGGTGGCCGTTTTAGGCGAAAAACAGCCACTTTAGGATTTTGACGGCCATTTTCTGAAAAACTGTTCAGTTTTGAGATTGGTGCTTCAGAATGTAGCTTACTGTAGCTTTGTGATGTATTTCGCACAAACCGGCGATTTCAGCCTTGAATCGCCGGTTTGTGCGTGGTGGCAATTTTGATTTTTTGACGGGTCGGGAGAAGTGTTTTGTTATTTTTTTTTGTTCCAAATCACATAACTACCCAATTTGTGCCATTCCTAAGCAATAAAAATTCCACGAAAAAAATTTACGCTTTTTTTAGCCATTTTTTTCATAATGGGAGCTGCCATCACTGTACTAGTAGAATGCCTGAAGATGGAGCTAAGATATTGACACATTCAACTGAGTCATAGATCATGGTAAATTGTGTCGTGGCCTTGAATTTGACTTTCGATGACCATGAATGGTCAAAACAGCCATTTTTGGGTAAAAAGTATCCAAGTTTGCCAGACGAAATGCTTGTAAGTATGGCTTATACATGTATTATGAGCATATAAGAAGTAGTACATGTATATGGAACAACTACATGTTGTGTAATGATGATCTTGAACTTGACCTCGGATGACCTTGAGTGCTAAATGTTTGACGTGGAATGTGTAAATTGGCCTCTGAGGCTTAAACGCTTGTACCTACAGTAAATGTAGAAGTTAGGATTTGTTTTATAAGCGTATATGGTACATCTTTTGGTGACCTCGAACTTGACCTTAGACGACCGTGAAGTCTAAATGTCAGTCTACCCTGAATGTGTAAATTGGCCTTTCCGGACGAAATATTTGTTGATAGATCTTACACGTATATGCTTGTATTATGAACATATAGAAAGCCATATGCAGCATAACTAATGGCGACATTGAAGTTCACAAAGATTACCCATGGTTGGTAAATCACAAGGTCATATATAGGTCACCTGCAATGCTTATACCAAAATCGTCCAGTAACCTATCTTAACCCTTGGGTTACTCTTATGATCAATAATGTGGGCTTTTCCATTCTTTCATCCACAAGAGGAGTTACACAGAGTAAAAAAATTTTAAAACACTTCTGAAGTAAGAGTTTGAATATTGGCACAATCGTATTGAAATATAGCGATTTTAGTGATCACCTCAAACTTTACCTTCAATTAATGATTGTACTTTTGTAGCCACCCCCTCATAATACTGTCAGTACTTCTCTCTCAAACTGATGCATTCGATTCCATAGGGGACCCTTGTGAGTATAGACCTACCGTACATATATATGTGTACAAACCTTAGGGGGTAACCTAAAAAAGTTATCCTTATGATGACATCACAAACTCACAAAATTTTGTTGAAGATCATTTGTATCTCAGCAAATAATATGTCTACTATACAACCCCTGTGAATGATGTTTGTTTGATTCAACTTTGTTTATTCCAGTGGGAAAGTATGCAAGTTATACATAATTATACATGTAATATATACATATCAAGAAACATGATACTTTTACTATGTTCACATCGGGGATGACAAGATGATGATAATATAAAATAAATGCTGTTGAGAACTGTATGTGAATGTACAGTATAAATATCACACAGACAATATATATTGACCTGTTGAGAGAGTACAAAAATATTCACTATCAAACAAAACTTTTACAAAACCTATGCATGACACACATGGTGAATGGAAAATATTCACTGAATATATTGAAGTTCACCAGCTGTACACTCTAAATTTGTGAACGATATTTAAAGTCCATTCGTACTTTGACATATGCAACTCACAGATTTCACAGGGTATACATGTACGATTTTGTTGAGTTGTTGGTGATAGCTTTGATTTCGTACTCCACTTTGTTTAATCACAGATTACGTGTACACCTCACACACATGATACATGTATGTACGATAAGTTCATGCACTCCGCATAGGGTCACAGTCAGATTGATGTATGACGAGCAACTCGTTTCCATCGAAGACACGATATCGCAGTAATGTTCTCTCCTCGTACCGCATGAGATCAGCCCCACACACCAACACAGGGTCACGGTGCCAAACCTTGAGACCCCGCGGTGAGACATCCAGTAGCGTTCCGAGTTCTTTCTTGAGTTGTTTTAGCGTCAGGTTGACGTCGAACGTGTGGAGCGTCGACTTCTCTCGGAAGTTCACGGTGACGGACACGGTTTTCTTGGCGTCCATTTCCACGGCCGCCAGAGGGTCGAGGTCACCATGTAGCTTGTGTAGTTCATGGTATCTATGGAGACAGATATAATATACATACACGTGTACATATTTTATAGATACATGTAGATGTATAGGGATGATTCTGGTTTTTGCTAACATAATCAAGAAGGTTTTGTAAGGGTTTTCAAAAGTTGCTTCTCAACCAGGCAATGGTACATGTAACTGTGTAGTTTCTGTGATTAGGAAGGCCAACAGAAAACCTACTTGATAAACATATGTACTGAAAGATGTACAACTATATGTGCCCTCTTTTCAGTGTAGGTTATTAGCTGGTGAATATTCATTCCAACCATGTACAAATTTGATGTAATAAGTTTTCATCATTTATTATATGTGAATATCACATTTTCTTTATGTATTTTATGCCAGGCGGGGGGATAGACAGAGAGAGAGAGAGAGAGAGAGAGAGGTTACCTGTCAGGTTTGCTCTCCTGATCCATGTATCTCCGTATAAATGCACGTTCTGCGATGTCCCTCTCCGCGTCTGTCACGGGACTGCCATTCAGCTGTGTTATCTGTGGCAGGTACGCCATCGTCAGCTCCAGTCTCGTGTCTGCGTCGTACGCCTGAACATACATGAGCGTACATCTATAGCATCAATTGTCCTATACATTCAACTTACTGGTGGCATGCGAAGGCATTTACCACTAATGTGTCTATCTTCACCCAGGATTGAATGGGTACCGGTTGATAATGGGTGTTGTATAGAGCGCTTTGAGTGTGGCTGCTCCAAGTACAATCACTCAGACTGGGGTTAAAGTGTAAAGCGCCTTTGAAAGCGATTTAGTTCGGCTGAAAAGAGCGCTATATCAAATCTGATAACTTTAACTTTAACTTGCCAAAAGAAAATTGGTGTGTCTGACTACCGGCAATTGGGCTATGATCAGATTAATAGAGAGTTCCAGACAGATTCGAATGTACATGTACAGTGGATCTTGTGTTAAAGACCACCTGGTTTGAGAGACCACCCTGTGTTTTAAGACTGCTACACTTGGTCTCAAGCGGCCTTTTATCATGTAAATGAACCTGTCATGAGAGACCACCTGTCATTTAAGACCACCTTTTTGGGGTCCCTTGGGTGGTCTTAGAACACAGAATCCACTGTATCTGCATGGGAGAGTTTCATGAAATCAACATTGTTCATTATGGGTTGTTTTTTCTTTCCAGATTTAGAAGAAATTGACTTCAAAAATACTGTATGTATGAAGCTTTTCATTTGTACATATCCACATTTTTGCCTGCATCAACATCCTTCTGGAAACCTTCACCCACAGTGTTAAGTACTGAAAAGACGTAAATAAGCGTTCACAAGAAAATGTTGGTGTTATGAGGACATGCTTACGTCTAGGAATGGGATGTTTTGACAGCGGAGCTGACTCAGATTCGGCCAGTGACGCAGACTCTCAAGTTGTGACCAGTCCGTTATACGTGTGTAACTGATGTTTAGCAGCCTAACCAATGGGAACGCTTCTCTGCAAACATCTGGGTCACAGCTTAGCTCCTGTAGGGGGTGGGTGCGTGTTTGATCAAATTGTTACCATGCCTACTGACAAGGATGGAGATAACAGAAAAAACGGAAACAGAGTAAAGTATATACACAGGTCTTGTCGTCTATTGTACTTTCTACATACATGTGCGTGAACAATGCATATTGTACACGTACAATACCAAATAGTTTCTGCAAATTGATTGAGTAAAAATAGCTGCAACCCACTTGACCAAAACATTGATTCTCTCATAGAATTTCAAGTACCCCTAACCTTTGAAAAATCAATCTTAATCTTGACTGTTGTACGGAGACCTACAGATGGGAACCTTTCTATAACTGCCACAAATCATGATGGGTTAGACCTACATTCTATGTTTTAATGGCTTACCTCAAGTGGGTTGGCCATCACTATGAGGTGCTCCAGATTTGGGAAGATTCGCCCCAAGGCGAGCACATCGCGCATGTCCGAGAAGTAATTATCGGGGGCGAAGAGTTGTCTGATGCCGGGGTACACCTGTCCACTGGAGGGCAGCACTGTAGAGTTGATAGCATTCCTAGCTAGATGCAGCTCCTTCACGCTGTCATGGTATAACACATGTACGGAGAATTAGATGAAATACGGCCTTGATTGATTCTCTTGCAAAGCCAAAAATCACAGTACATCATCATGATCATGGTTGTCGAATGTATAATATACTGGTGCAGCTACACAACTGCATCTACTGTAATTCAAATATATTGGCTTGACTTCACATCTGTAGTGCACAAGGTTTGTATTGTTCCGTTTACTGGTAACTACTGATTACCACGAATACCAATCACCAAAAACTTTACTCCACATTTGTCTATCACTGATGATGCATTTCAGCATGTTCAGTAAAAACTTGAAGATGACCATGTCAATTACATATGTACAGCAAACCCACCTTACCTTGGGAGTAAGTTAAGCAGCTCCCAGACTTCCGGCCATGTGACCCCCGTCGCGCTTAGGATGAGACGCGAGAGAGTGGGGTTGTCAGGGCGACAGTTGTCCTTGGTTACAGTAGCGAGACATTCCGAGAAGCTGCCTGAGTCACTCTCAGACAGCGGGTTGTTACTCAAGTTCAGAAACTGGAGCTTCGGCATCGCATCCAGCAGCATTAGGACCTGGCACGATAGATATGATAAAATACTGATGGATCACTGAAAATATGTGTACTTTATTATAAATACATAAGACCAGGTGATACAATAGACTTGGTCTCATGCATACACGGAGACGAGTACTGAAGTGTATTCATTTTATTTACGTTCAATCTTCGAAGTAAAAAGCTTTCATTACCAGTGTCATCGCATTCTAACCCTGCCTAATTACCATGGGTACTATATGGCCAGGAGGCTTACCTGTGTCCAGTCATTCAGGCGGTTACTTGCAATGTCAAGCTCTGTAACATTCGCACAGAGTGAGCGTAGTTCCGCTATGTCGCCAAGACTGGATACGTTCTGACCGTCCAGGCCTAAACACTGTGGCACCACCAGGCCTCCACCACCTGTAGCAATAGGGAACAGCTACAGTAGCATGTAAAAATGTTAGTGCAGCTATGTTTCACATGTGCACACATGTGGGTAACATACATATTTTCAAGTGTAGGCAATAGGCATGCATAACTGTGACCATATGCTGTAAAACCTTTCTATTCCTCATGCTGTTTATTTGGCAACTTCAAAAATCCAAATTAATTCGCAAAATATATATAATCATTTAGACATAATATCATATCAGTTGGAAGGAAAATGCGAAATTGAGTGGCTGCAGAACATAGCCACATTATGATAACACAAAATCAAAAGGCACCAAAATATGTTTGGTGTAAAGGGTTTTTCAGCACATGCACAGAACTAACCTGTTATCGCTCTGTGTTGTGGGGCTCGTGCGACAACCACTTGGACAAAATGGAGTTCTTCTTCCTCGTCCATCCCGTACCGGTCGTGTAATAGCCGAACCAAAGAGATACCTTCATCTGTCGCCATGACTACAACTGCGTGCAGTATGCTGTAAACAGAGAGTTGATTGTTGGATCTTCTGATATATACTGTGCATGAAGCGATGTAGACAAAGTACGTCTTTCGGGGATACCTGCTGAGGACCGCAGGTCCGAAAGACGAAGTGCCATGCATGTTAAAAAGTGTACCTCGATGCGAATGAAATCTATTCGCCGTTTGACAGCTCAAAACATGTTGAAAACTGACGAAAATTCCAGCTAAACATACCAAAATGGCTAGGATAATCATTTATAAGTTGTTATCTGCACTAAAATTGCTGATTCATTATGTTTTACAAACATCTTGAATCGTTTGAACCAAAGATGCAAAATCTGGTAACTTTCTCGCTTCGATTCAATGGCGGTTTTATACGATGTTGAATCAAATCGAAACTGGCTTAGTGTTGCGTACATGTTGTTCAGCATTACGCAACACATGTCCGTTTCGATTTGATTCTACACCATATTTCTGTGTCACGGAGTTTATCGAGGCAATGGTGAAACCGCCATTGAATCGAAGCGAGAAACTTGCCGGATTTTGCTGGTTTAGTTCAAACGATTGAAAATGTTTGTAAAACACAATGAATCAACCATTTTAACACAGATAACAACTTTGAAATGATTATGCTTGCCATTTTGGTAAGTTTAGCTGTAATTTCCGTTAGTTTTCACCAAGTTTTGAGCCGTCAAACAGCGAATAGATTTCGTTCGCATCGAGGTACACTTTTTATCATGCATGGCACTTCGTCTTTCGGACCTGCGGTCCTCAGCAGGTATCCCCGAAAGACGTACTTTGTCTAGAAGCGATGCAGTTCTGGTAAACACGGGTGCACTATCTTGATCTATAAAGTGTTCATTAGATCTATTGTATACATGGATGTGTAGAGTCAAATTGTTGCGGGATGTGTTCCTTTTTTTTGGGGGGGGGGGGGGGGGGGTAAAAATGAATAAATGTTCAGTCGTATGTATGATAAATTAATCAAATGCAAACTGTTATCCAACAAACTACTAGATCTGCAAATTTCGGATGCCAATGCAATAGAATTAGGCCTAAATGCCACAGACCACCACAGAATTACCTGGTCACTATCAAATGATTCAAATGATGTGCAGTACTGTGGACGCTGCGATAACTGTCACACTGTATAAAGGTATTCACTCCAAACTACTGATGATTTCCTACCTATGGATATATACGACAGTGTCAACCTCTAATCTTAAGTGGCCAGAAACCGGTAATAGATGACATCACTGCTAAATGCAAAATTCTGACAGCGCTGTTTTTTTTGTTTTGTTTTTTCAGCGGAAACGTCTTTTAATATTAAATACCGACGTCTTTTATATGATGGCACTTATAAGCATTAACAAAATGATGTTATATCAGCACGAAATACTATCTTGGCATTTTACAAATCTCCGATCATCATTTTTTTTTTTTGGCAACGAGGGTTTTTTTGTGTATATAGTGGCTAATATCACCACCTATATATAACTGTATATAGGTGGTGTGTCATAATAGACCTTCAATGCATATAGGTACGCGAGCTTGGGTATACTATATGCGGTTCATTGAACTTGCTTCCCGGGACTTGCTTCGATTACTTTATCTTCTGGCATCAGATTAGATCGATTAGAAGGTCATGGGGATATGCCTACAGCAATAATACGTAGCTTACATCAGTCCATATGTATGTGATTCGGACGCCAAAATAGGCCACCCATTTATTTTAGATTTGATTCTTCTCCAGTTATTTTTTCTAAAAAAAAACACACACACACACATGGAGTACTAATCGTTCATTTATTTTCTTTTTCTATCCTTCACGAATTATATTCCTGTTGCTTTTATTATTTTTCGAGGGCGGAATGAGAAGACAGCCCACGGCTAAGTGCTGTCCTCAACAGTATACTACTGTATATATATGTTTGTAAAATAGTCTGTATACATTATATGTGCTGTTGAAATAAACATTTTATTATTACAGTAATCTTCATTCCACAGCAGGGTTGATAAAAATCGTGATTTTTTTCGATACAAATTCGGTTTTATTTATTTAAATCGATTTTTTATTCAAATATTTTTTAATGCCCATATTGAATTACTTTATCAGTATCTGGAAAAATCCTTTTGCCCGAGAGGGGATTCGAGCCCAGAACCCGACGAAGCAAGTGTCCACAATGCTCAATAGCAGGATAAAACGAATGGCAGGAAATAAAAAAAAAACTATATGTCTATATTTGTGATCATGCTAAACTTGATCATTTTACCCCAGATGCTGTTTGTATTTACCAGGAACCCATCAGAGAGAGACTCTTATGGGTTTCAGATTGCATGTATACAAAAAAATTCAATAGCTTAGTACTGAACAAATGGATAATTCAAATATCTACTCTGTATTCCATTTCACTGCATGACTGATTGTATTCCCAACTGCTGCTTGAAATTTTGTTTATTTGGCATTCAGGACCTAGTATGTAAATAAAAAATTTCCAGCATGTTGTGTGCCAAGTCTGTTACTGAGTGGATAACACCAAATATGCAAAACACACGTTTAACACCATCTGGAGCAACATCTCGAACAAGTTGATATAGACATGACAAGACCATGAGTCAAATAAAATCTGTATGGCAACCAAAACAGGAGGTTTGGAAAACTAATTATAAGAAAGAGATTCATTGTTATTACATATAAATTTTGTTTAACTTTATTGTCACCCTTTTCCCATTGACTCAACTCTAATTGTTGGTTGAAGGGAGGGTTGGTTTGAATCATGGATTGATCTAAATCAAAACAATCCTGTTCAACAGATCACATAATTAACATAATCTTTGGGCACGACTCGAACTTGCGAAATTCGCAGCAAATGGTGCTTGATACCTATTTAAATTTTGTCGTCGGTGTGTAGTGGCAATGCAGCTGGTGACGTGTGCACGTGTCCACGTCCAAACGTAAACAAACCAGAAACTGGGCGGAAAGTTATGGAAAGCGGCGACAAACTTGAGGGAAATATCGACATTCAAGGAGATATTGACACGAAAGACACCGTAGGATTTGAAGAACCAACAGAAGCGAAGAAAAAAGGGTGTGTTGTCGTTTTATGTCTGTAGATTTGAGTGTTACTGTTTTGTTAGTTTCCCGTGTATTACTTTGTACAGCGCTGTATGGACTCAATACGGTGTACATGTATTACTGTGTACAACGCTGTATGGACTCAATACATGATGTATTGAGTCCATACAGCGCTGTACACAGTAATACATGTATTGAGTCCATACAGCGCTGTACACAGTAACCCGTGTATAGATTATAGTCAGATAGTCGGCGTCATTGGTCTGTCTGTGAGCGGTGGTTTTCAGGTAGTAGTAGTAGTAGTAATTTATTTCCAAACTATACAAGCATAACATGCCTCAAATAATATCGAATATAATACAGTATAGTTTGTGGTTAAGACCAAGGCAATTCTTTGCCTGTTGACCCCAAAATAAGCATAGTAACATAAGAATAAAACAGGGATGCTGGGGCTGGACTGAACCTCAGAATAATGATATATACAATTAAAAACGAGCTACATGAGAGAATGTTGCCCGCGTCCGTCCACGAGCGTCCATCACCCCGGGTGCCCCACGCGTAACTGTTTTTTTTTTTTTCGTAGGATTAAACATTTTGATCATACTCGGATATAAAATAGTTTTTCAGACGTGAGTCGAAACCAGTAAGAGTTTTTGCATTTTTTAGTTGGGTTGGTAAGCGTGACCATATTTCAGGTCCTTTGAAGAGGAAGCTGTCCCATACTGTTTTCCGGGAAATCGGAAATCTGTGCACATCATTACGTTGTCGTGTATTTATTGAATGCACTCGATCGTTGAGCAAGTAAATGCTACTCAGAGAATTGGGCAATTTGTTATTAATGTGTCGATAGACGAACTGGCACAATTGTGAATTATAAATATCATTTAGATTCAGAATTCTTAATTTTCTGAAAAGGGGCATTGTGTGTGAATTATATGGTGCTTTGGCTACTGCCCTGATACATTTTTTTTGTAGTACTACCAGTTTGTTCAGATAAGTTTTACACGCAGAACCCCACAATAAATTGCTAAATATGAAATGGGAGTGGACTAAAGAAAAATATAGCATTCTTAGGTTATTTACAGATAAATATTTTTTGGCTATATTCAGGGCATACAGACCGCTTCGGACTTTGTTTACGCATTTATTTATATGTTCGTGCCATTTCAGCTTATTGTCAATAAAGACGCCTAAAAATTTTACAACACTGACTTGGTTGATTTGACAACCATCTATGATAATATCATTCCCGTTGGTTACTTGTAGATTATCATTGTAATAAAAAAGCATGTGATTAGTTTTCGAGACATTTAAAGATAATTTATTTGCTTTAAACCAATCTGACAGAGTATTAAGTTGTACATTCATATTGTTAACCATTTCATCAATACTATCAGAGGTGGAATAAATTGTTGTATCATCAGCAAATAGGATGGTATTGGCATTTTCGATAGCTAGGGGAAGATCGTTCGTATATATTATAAAAAGAAGGGGTCCAAGTACCGATCCCTGGGGTACCCCACAGATCAAGTCAAGATCCTTAGAATTTACTCCATTGAAGTTTACATATTGCTTACGGTTTACACATCAGGCGATTACTCTGTCATTATTTGAGATAATCCCATGGAATTTTGACAGGTATGTTATCTCATAACCGCCTATCTCGGAATGCATTTTCAAAAAGATTGGATGCGATGCAAAAAAGTTAGCCTATCTCGTCCATAGTTAATATCTGAAGAAATCGGCCGTGGACCGCCCCCGATCGCCGTAGCATTTCTATAGATAACGTTTTGACGTTTTCCTATTCCGTTATATATAGACCAAATGGGCTAACTTTTTTTTATTCACACACCAATCTTTCCGAAAATTTATACCGTGTTAGGCGAACATAAAATAACACTCCTGCCAAAATTTCATCGAAATATGTTAATTATTGACGGAATAATCGCCAAAAAACCACCGCTCACAGACCAATGATGCCGACTATACCAATACAATTCACATGTACACTCTCAGTCTGAGATTTCGGTACAGCCTGCTAACCTGTTAACTAGGCTAAGGCAGGGGTCGACATTAGCACTGGCCTACTGACCCTGTACCATATTCTGTGGTTTTGGTCAGTAAGGGCCAGTAGTACTTTTAAAAAGTTAGTGGCCGGACTGGGTCAGTAGAAAATCTCAATAAGATAAATATAAAATAAGCACGGCTGTAGGGCTTCCACGAGTACTCGGGTAACCGGTTACGGTTTGGTTACAGGGTGTAACTGATTACAGATTTTGTTTACTTGTTCAATCGTGAACGTATCTTGCAATGTCGTATTTCAGCGTCAAACACTTCACTTAGGTCAAATTTCTGCCTAAACACGCAAAATCGAAGTGATACAACACTCTCCAATTAGTGCTGGGTATCACCAGAGGGGTCACGATACGATACATATCACGATACTACACTCGCGATACGATACGTATCACGTTACGATTATAACAATTTTTGCCAACTGAATTGGTGAACGATTAGCACATATATAACTTCCATGTGATTACCAGCAGTTTTCTTTGATACTTGTACTCGTGATATCATAACAAGGACATCAATCATAATAAAAACAAATCCAATGCTCATTGTTTTGGTTTTTTCACGATCTTTGGATCACTTTCATGACCTTGCTGCGCCATTTTTCAAATTCGTGCATCATGATTTCCGGTCTATTTCTGTACTCCGTTGAAGCGGGCGGGTGATATCATATCGTATCGATACTTGCAAAAAAGTATCGATTCAAGTATCATGAAATTAAATATGGCGATACATCGATGCATCGGTGGTATCGCCCACCACTATCTCCAATCCAAAAGGACTATTCTTTCATAAAAATTGCATATTTTCACGTGAGAATGACTTGTAATTTGGATTCTAGGCGAGAGTTTGACCCGGTTTGGACACTGAGATTTGGTAAAATGTGAACTGTGAAAAACATCAGTGTTACTTTAGACAATATTTAGCTCTATATTATTGGACGAATAACCAAAAATATATGGTTACTAACCATGCTAACGGGTAACCCGTCACGAAATTTTGAAGCCCTAAAAATACATGTACTAGTAAGCATGATATTGCAAAACTTTATTCAAAATCATCCAGTGGCCTGGTTAAAGTATGAATGAATACCGTATTTGCACTTTGAATAGAGATTTAACAGTGCAGGTCACACTTTTGTCACAATGAGTCAGACTTGTAAGTATCTTTGCAACAAAAGTGTGACCAGGTAAATCTCAGTGGCAGTTGAATCTCTATTCAAAATGCAATTACGATATTCATTCCCTGTCTAAGCATAAACTTTCTAAATAATAACTTCATGTAAATAGATGTACACAATGTAAATTTTGGATGTGGGGTCTGGGCCAGTACATGAATGACCAGGCCAGTAATTTCTGAAAGTTACCAGTTACTGGCCTCACTGGGCACTGGGCCAGTGGTCCCAGCTACTTAATTGTATCCCTGCTAAAGTAAGTGTTGAGGGTATGTTCAGTCATACATTGTCGTTTTCATTCAGTTGAATAATTCGGCCTTGGCCATGCTCAACAGAGCATGTGATTGCCATGCTACATGTGCTAGACTACCACGCTAAATTGACATGGTACCTGGCTGTCAGTCTCACAATAACCACTGAACCAGTTTGGGAACTTTCCTTTAGGAGCAAGTCCCATTAACAATGATTCCCGGCCAAATATATGATTCCAGACTTCAACAAGGCTCTGAGTTTCTTATGAGTCATAACATGCACCCATACAGTTTCGCTCAATGAAATATTACTCAGTTATGCTATATACACAATCATTAAGTTACCATACACATGGGAAAAGTAGTGAAATGGTATGTGAATGTCGCACAGTCATAAAAGTGAGTAATGATTTTTCCCCCTGTGTATTTCCAGACTGATGGCGATGGCTCTGAACTACGTGAACTTGAGCACGTGGCTCCAGAAACAGCGGGAGAGTGTTCAGCCGTGGAGCGATTTCATCAACACCACAAAGTTCAAAGTTCCTAAATCTATCGCTCCGATCGGCAAACGCGTCATCAAGAATGTCGAGCGTTTCCAGAGCAACTATTTGTTTGTTTTCCTTGGCCTCATCCTGTTCTGCGTGTGAGTATGTCACTGGTAACTATGGCTACTGATTTTATTAGGGGTAAAGTTTTGTGGAGAACTTACAAGGACTTCGTATATACCCTCAAGTTTCAGTTGACAAAGTGCATGCATGGCAGGTGAGAATAGTACAAAATGTACAAAATCGAAATTTCTTCTGGAATACTTTTCCATACATTTATTGGGATTTAAATACTAGTACATATACATCAAATTAAACAAAGTTGTACTTTCAACATGTAGTTGAGAACATTACTATCTATCTAGCTCATGCAATATTTCATTTAGAATTTCTCCTATGTACATGATGTACATGTGTAAGTAAATGTATGCATTTTCATCATCCTCATGAGCACAAGCATAGAGTACAAAACTTCTAAACATGTAGAGTGTACATGAACTTACATGTATATTGATTGTTTTATATAAATTCACACAAAACTTGTTTGTGTTTAGGTAAGAGTGGTTAGCATGTTGTGAAATTTTCATCTGTTGTTTTTTTTTTTCAGTTTTTTTTTAATTTGGACGTGCTTAGGTTGAACTGGATGTAAATATAAGGTCTTTACTATCACAAAATGTGCTGCACCTACCATAATTACATGATCAATAAATAATCAATTAACAGGATAGGACATTGAAGAGTGAAATAGGTCAAACAAGCTTTAAACTTACTGACCAGATGGTTGCATTTTAGCTTCTAATGAACGTAACTTTTTATTGTACTATAAATATTGCTATTCATTTTTGGAACAATATAAATATTGTGACATGTGCTAAAATCAATAGCTTGATAAGAAATTCAAAAGTTATATGGTTGAATTACATTGATTTTATTGATGTTATTGGTTTATTTTGACAGTCACGTGTGTTAAGTTCAACACATCATTCACTATCAGATGTTGAAAGGGAAATTCCAAAGCCTCCCCATATGTGTAGAAGCATACACATGGGCACCACGTGTATGTGCAACATGATCAATAAACGAACATGTGGTGAGCTACATCACGTACATGTAGATATACAAAATGTATCACTGACTGAACATAAATCTGAGACCGTGAATGGACAATCACAATGATTTCGGCCGAGTATGTTGGACACGATACAGACATCTAGACATAGATAAAATTCTGTATGAATGAACAAACATGGGATAACTACATGTAATAATATAGGTTTTGTCATCTTACACGTATGTTAGATTTTTTTTGTACGAGTATATGATACGTTATATTGTATTTGTATGTGCATTCTAATTTTCTGCAGAATAAACCAGTTAGCACAAATATTGCTTGGAATGCAACCTACATGTATAGTTCATTTGACCTTGACCCTTACAGTTTGACTTCCCCGATGTTACTGGTTGCGATTGGTGCGTGTCTGGGGGCGTGTTACATCATCAGCTTACGGAACAAGGACACAAAACTCGCAATCCTCGGTGAGTTAAACTGACTGGAATTCTCAAGATAACTTGGCAACGTGAGACTTGTCCAGTGCAGAAAAAAATGCCACTGTTTTATCAATTGACCCCTCTTATCTTACATGATCATATTGTTTACTATGTATTCAAGTTCTGAGAACACAATGTGAAAAGATGTAAACTTATATTAAATAGTCAAAACAAATATGCAAAAACCTCAAACTCTGATACATGTATTCCGATAACTAGTATGAATTCAGAATCTTAGAGCATGTGATTTAGGTTACGCAAACAAAAAAATTCTTAATTTTGTTCTCTTCAGAACTCTGATCATGGTACTGAAGAGGTCAGAGGCTGCAAAAATTACCGCCACTCCCAAGGTGCAAAGACACAATCTTTATTTGTTCACATCCCCTTTCTCTTGCACAGGTCGAGAAGTTACACTGGCCCATCAGTACGTTGCGGTGGGCGTTCTCTCCTTCCCTTTGTTCTGGCTAGCGGGGGCCGGGTCAGCCGTCTTCTGGGTCATAGGTATGTAACTATGGTAACAATGCTGTCCCCTAGGCCGTGAGTACTGGTATTTATATAATGGCGGCACTATTGTTCGCTCAACGTGATCACCATATTCAAGGAGACAAAATTATCACACGAACAATAGATATGAGAAGGACGATAGTTTTATTGGGATGTATAAAAATGCAATACCTGGGAGAAAATTATGAAGTTGTAAACGTAATAAAATATAATATTTTTATTAAAATGTAAGGCTCATGGTATTGTTCATGAATATGTATGCCCCATTGATATTTTAAATCCAACATCTCTACTGTCATTTGGCAGATGAACATCAACTACATGTATGAAGTTGTCTTGACTGTGATGTTTTTATCGTTTTGACAGGCGCGTCATTTTTCGTCATCATGGTTCACGCTTCGATGTACAGTCTGGAAGACGAGGCTGCGCCCTTTGAGCTCACCATGGAAACCGTCTGATCGCCATGCCAATCATCACGTCGGAGGGGTGGGTCGAACACAGATTTGAACCTGCTGCCAAGCTAGCAAACAACAAACAGGGCTTTCAGCAAGCGGACAATGTTTTGGGATCATTAGTACTGTTCTGTGATTGTGTTTACGGTGAATATTGTTATGGTCTGTGTTTTCTAGTGGTTGTACATTTTGTATCGGGTTTTAGTTTCGTAGATTACTGATATTTGTATCAATTGTCGCATCGTGTACATTTATATTGTGTATTATCGCTTGTCATAGATATTTATTACCATATGAAGTTCATCGAATGTAAGCAGTATTTGAATGAAGAAGTAAACTTTTCATCGTGCAGGTATTAGAATGTTGCAATCTCACTGTCTATATTGACTTTTCTGTAATTGTGATGTGTGCAGTTGAATCATGCTATGAAAAGTATCAATAATAATTCTGAATTATGTGGGGTACAAAAACGAAAAGAGGCCTCCTTGACTACCTCACAATAAGGGCCACCTGTTTAAATGGCCACCCTGTCTTGGGAGACCACTAACCCCTAGTAGCCTGTACAAGGTCTTTGTCATTTGAATTATTCAGATAACCACCTGCCACATGAGACTGACCCATCAGGGTCTAATTTTAGGTCTTAGCATACAGATTGACTTTTGTATACAGTGGCCCCTGTAAGATAAAATTCAAATTTTTGCAAAACAAAAATGAATTTTTATCCTAAATTGACTTTTGGGCTTTACAAAAGTGTTCTTAAACAGGAAAGTATTTGGAGGGGTCTTATCTTACAGGGACCACTGGATCTGAGAAACTTAGACCCATCTATATTACATGTACCATGACAACTGTCAATTCTTGCTCTTGAATCTCCACATGACTTGAAGAATTGAATTGAAAACTGTATACTGCTATGATTGAAATACATCGTACATGTTTTAAACACTGGTATGTTATTGATTTAAAAAGGCAGAATGTTCACAAAATGTGTGCAATAAAACATGTCAACGTTTTTTTGATGTGAAAAGTACTGTCATTATCATAACTTTTCCCAATTGTTTGCAAGATTGAATGTTCAATGCGTGTTTAATATCTACATATACAGAGAAAAGTGTAATATTAGTATGCGAGTAATTGGAGAATTCATCTTGTGCTTCATGAGTATTAAAATAATTTGTGAGTACTTCATTGAAATATAAATACCGACTGTTCTGTATTCATATAATGCACAAATAAACTGTCAGTTGTGTTTACATTTGATCATCTTTGACTAGATTGACTATATTCTTTGACTATATTATACATGTATACCGCAAATTGATTGTGAAGTCATTCTTCAAACACCCGTGCTGCATTTCAGGCTCTCTTTTTCTTTTTTTTTTCTTTTTTTTGAGGGGGGGGGGGGTGGGGGTCGGGGTGATCATGCATGCATAGCGAAGCCAGTGTTGCTGACCAACTTTGGTCACCTTACTGGTCAGCACTGGTCAGATCCGATTGACTCTGGTGTTGATCTGATTGAATTTGACAATGCCTCATCAACTCGTGTGAACATTCAGAATATCCACATAGGCAGGATCATGGCAATTTGGGTGTAAATGTAGATATACATTGGGAAAGATGAAATACATTGTAGCTTTCAAACAGTACTTCATTATTGAAAAACATCATGATAAGTTTACCCCTGAACATGAAAAAAATTCCTGTGGAAAATAAGTGCTGTTTGAACGATTGTAAATTGTAAGCATTTATTCAATCTGGAAATAACACTCTTTCAACTAATCTTCAAAAACATTCTCAAAATGTGCGTCAATGTTTCACACAATTCCTCATAAACTGCAAGACCTAATAACAAGAATTAAGCACCAACGGACATTTATCATAACGTGCTGTAAACGTGGACAACATTTCAACAAAATACATTATGACACAATGTCAACGAGTACGTTATGACGTCAGATTCACACCTTCATACGTGCATTAATCTTTCATACTGCACAGTCACACACCAAAATATTTACAGGGGAAAATATATCAAGCAACTAGCCCCAGAGAAAATATGAAGATATTTTCAAATTTTTTTTTATTCTTTGTATTTTCAAATTATTTTCCAAAATGATAAGTAATAATTATCTATTTTGTGTGTGTACTAAATCCAGAAATATTTTCTGCTATATCAGCTCTGGGGCTCTCCTATACATAGTGTTATTGTAATTAACATAAATATATTCTGCATATCAGATTTAGTTGACAATTGAGCAAATATTCGTTAATTTCATTATTTACAAAGAAGTTCCAATTTACACGAATTTAAGCATACACATATCTTGACTACATTTGTATTTTTCTTTCTTTTTCTCTTCAATTTACACAAAATTTATAATCATCAGACTCCATCCATGATAGCAGTCACAATGTCGTGAGATTTCACTGTATATAATTAGTTTTTGACAAAAATTAGTGTTTGAAATTACACGTATATGTGGAAACACTGTCTTCAGGTTAGCAAAATTAGTTATATAAAAGCTGAGCATAAACATTATTCAATATATAGAAAAAAATCCTGGCTGATACCAATGATCCTATGAAGCTATGGGATCATTGCTGATACTGTGAAGAGAAATAGTGATATCAAAATAAATTTACAACACAATATTTTAAGAATATGTATATGCTATAAAATAAAGCCATTGAAGAAAATGGCAGAAATAAATAAACGAGTGAAGTATTTCTGATAAAGCACAATTAGTATAACTCTTTATGAAGCAGGTGAGTATTGTAGATTTTATATTGGAAACATACGAGACAATAAACAGAGAAGTGTCAATTTCTGTGTTGTTGTTTGTTATATGATGTATGACCAAGTATGTACACACATGCTTTTTCAGTATTCGATTGCATATTGAACAATGCTGATCTGTTGTGGGCATTCGATTTCTTTAAGCTTGACATTGTAAAAACAGAGACTGGGTATTTAGTGGAATATACCAAATATATTCAGCAAAAATATATTTCCTAAGATTAACTGCTTTAAATATACCCTACTGTAGCCCATAAATTTGTTTTCTAGCCCTAATTGTCTAATATCTATATTTCCATAGGCAAGCTTTGCCCGTCCATCACATAATGAACCTCTCATATGTACATTTGAGGTATAAAGAATCACCTTTGATGAATTTATATGATAATGCCATATTTTAAAGCCTTCATCGATCCAGAGCAGGATACGTTATGACCTCTGACGGGACACAAGCGCGCTGCGTTATGACGGGCCGATGTTCGTTGACGCTATGACGACTCCTTCTTCCAAATTCATTTTCCGCTGATTTGCTCGTAATCGTTGCCGGCTTTCCCTTCCCGCTCGATCGTATCGTAAGGGAAGTTTCGTTCCTCCTGTCCCTTCATCCCCGCAATCCACTGCGGATCACCCTCTGATGTGGCGGACATCATCCTTTCCTTAGGTGAAGTCAACGCCTCCGGGTCCTTGGGCGGGTCAAACGAGTCCATCGCGCCGGGATCCACGTAGATGGAGTTGGGATGCTGGGCCGATGCGGTGTGTGGGCCGCTACTCGCCTCGCGTTTCTTATCTTTGCGTCGCTTGTAGAAACTCGCCACGATGCAGATAAAGATCACAACGATCAACGTGAGTAGTGCGAGCCAGATGAAGGCGACGAGGACGAGCCACGGGTTACCGAAGAGGCGTTCCTCGGTGGACGAGGCTGCAGGCTGCGCCGTGACAGTCCTATTGCTTCCAGATGACCCGGCAGGTCCGGGTGGTCCAGGTGGCCCCTGTGGGCCAGTCGCCCCAACCAAGCTGTCATTGTACGGGATACCAGGCGGTCCTTGAGCCCCGGTCGCGCCCATCTCGCCGTCTGCCCCCGCTGGACCCTCAGGGCCGGGAGGTCCAGCCGGCCCCATCTCGCCAGTCACGCCTTCCACTCCATGCGGCCCGGGTGCCCCCGTCATCCCCTCTGCTCCGTCCTGCCCAGGGGCGCCAGTCACTCCGTCCGCCCCTGGAGGCCCAACGGGGCCAGTCGCTCCCACAGGTCCGATCGGTCCTGGCGGCCCTGTGGCTCCGGGGGCGCCCGTGACTGGTTCCGTGGTGACCGGTGGGAGAGTATTCTCGCCATACTCCGGGATGAGTAGGCCCTTTGGACACGGCGGGTTCGTGATATTCTCGTTGATTCCAGTCAAGTTAGTGTCGACGTAGGCGGCCAGTGAGAAATCATACGGGAACGTCAGCGGATCGAAGACAACCTGGTCACCGACGCTGTTCGGCAAGCTCTTGTTCTCCAGTGTATGCGCGAACGTTGTCGGGTTATTCTTGTCGAAGATGTATGAGATCGCGCCTGGGGACTCCTCAAGGTAGACTCCCACCCGGTCACCACCATCCACCAACACACAGTCAGCGAACTTCGACTCCAGATAAATCTGCAACGACCGGACAATGGTATATTTTAGAATAATAACTGATAAAATTTTATGTATGACTTCAATGTTGTTGGAACTAAATGTTAGGCTGTGTTTCTTATTCTGTTGTGTGTTTGTGCAACAAAGTCTCCACCACACAATCAATCAAGCCATTGATGGGGAATGTTATGTAAGCGATAACTAGTCTACCAGTGACAGGGGCGCCAAATAGATGATAACTGTAACATTTTTGACAAACTTTTTTTTTTGCCTGAAAATCCGGGATGACTCAATGCGAGATCAAAGCACGGAACAACATTAAGTGGTCCGCTAGTCCGACTCATATTGTGGCGCCAACAAGGGTCAAAAGATAAAGCAGTGTACATACAGGTACATGTAAATATAACTGTATTCATATACTTTTTTACAGACGGACCCGAGAAAGACCTCCTGGACAGTGATACCATGACATCACCGGTCTTGTCTCGGATGATCTCAATACGCCAAGCTGCACGTGTGCGAGCATTGGATGTGAAAATGAACGGACAGGAATGGTTGTCGGACTATTCAACAGCGGACATTGTGGCCGCTCAGCAAGTTGACCCGAGCGTCGGAGTCGTACGACAGTGGGTATTGAACGGAACGAAACCCACGTCAAAGGAAGTCGCCCGCTACGGTGAGGAAGTGAAAACTTTGGTTTCACGATGGACTTTGTTAGCGCTACAGGATGGAGTCCTCATACGAACTACCAAGCCGGACCCAGCTGGTCGGACTGTTGTACAAACTGTGTTACCAGCGGCATTACGAACGGTGGTTCTACACCAACTCCACGACCTCAAGGTCGTAGGCCACCTCGGAATACAACGGACTGTTGAGAGAGTAAAGCGCCGGTTTTACTGGCCAGGTCTCGCCTTGGATGTTGCCCGCTGGTGCGCCCGCTGCCCGCAGTGTGTGTCACGGAAAGGAAAACCAGCGCCCAAGAAATCGCCTCTAACTCAACTACCCACTGGGGCGCCATTTGATCGTATTGCCATGGATATCTTAGATACCCATAAAGTTACCGGACGAGGTCACAGGTACATTCTTGTCATATCGGACTACTTTTCAAAGTACACGGACGCATTCCCGCTCCGCCGCCATACGGCCAAAAATGTCGCCGATGTTTTGATGAATCGTTGGATCGTGTACCACGGGGTACCAAAAGCCATACACAGCGACCAAGGAACGGAATTTGAGTCGTCGTTATTTCGGAGCGTTGTACGCCTTCTGGGCGCCAAGAAAATTCGGACCACGCCCTACCGCCCACAAAGTGACGGTCAAGTCGAACGATTCAATCAGACTTTGTTGAATATGTTGAGTGCGTTCGTCAGTGATCGTGGGAATGACTGGGATCTGCACTTACCATATGTACTCATGGCGTACCGCACCTCGGTGCATTCTTCTACTGGGTGTACACCACACCTGATGGTATACGGACATGAATGCAATTTGCCTGTTGACTTGATGTTTCCCACGCATGACCCAGAACCGCTACCTCCATGCGGACCTGAATACGTCGAGTATCTCCGAACTGCTATCAGAGCTGCCCATGGGTTTGCACAAGACCACCTACAAAAAGCTGCAACCCGCCAGAAAATGGGGTATGACGCACATGCGAAATCTCGCCCTCAGTTCCAGCCGGGAGAATTGGTACGGTACTACTACCTGCCCCTCACACAGAACAACAAATTCACCCGACCCTGGACCGGACCCTGGAGAGTCCTGGAACGCGTAACTGAGGTAGACTATCGAATTGCTCTAGTCTCCAATCCACGAAATACTAGAGTCGTCCATCTGGACGTCATTAAACCGTACGAAGGCGACGCACAGTTGCTGAACCTTCAACCTCAAGTCGGATCGTCACCTGAGTCGTCAAGCAGTACAGACTCCAAGACCGAACCATCCAACGATCCCCTGGAGCTCCTCAAGGAATTCCTCTATCCTTGGGACGTCACTGTACAAGACAAGTCGTCAGATACAGATCGGACTACCGAGACTGATACTTCGTCATCACCCGCCAGTCGGAGAAGTCCCGCATCCGGACCGCGACGCCGTCGCCAGAAGCGAAAATCGCGCAAGTCGAACTCTAGCGCTTCACAGCGAGCGCCAAAACCCCGCGGACCCAAACCCGCGATTGCTACGGACTCATCAACAAGCGAGGCTACGCCCCAGCCTGCTCCGTACAATCGACCCAGACGCACGATTCGCCGCCCAGCCCGGTTCAGATAACCACGGCTGTGCCAAGGGACTGATCTCTATGATGATGAATAAATGCCTGTCTATTGGACTATGATGTCATATCACCCCAAAATATATTTATAATATAATAATATTATGTACATATTCATTTCAATAATCATTTTTATGTACTGATGTCAGTGAGGCAATTTTCATATATAATATTGATATGACGTTATAATATTGATGCTGGTTATGATGCTATAATGTGGTATATGTGTGTTATGCATTGCATATAACTTCGTACTTCTCCATACCATCTCGCGCCTGTTGCGCACTACCTAAATATTGCATGACTAACAATTCCACCCATGTGTCAGCCGTCATGTCCTGCCGTGAGTAAGATCACTTTGTCGCGGACGAGGTGAGAGGATAGCCGTCTTCCGAGCAAGCGTCTGATAAGAGCCTCTGCTCCCCCTACGCACAATTCAGGGGAATGCCCTCCGGAGCAGAATTCAGCTATGAACAAACCTCTGCATTCCAACGCGCGATCTGTCATCACATTCATTAAAAATTATGCAACGCGCCACGGCAGGGCCGCCCAGATCACCCCATCACCCCCATGATAATATCAGCGGTTCCATTATCTACGGCACTAGATGAAAATGAACGGACTGAGCAAACTTCTGTGAGCTTGGTATTTATACCTCAGCATATGTACGGACAGTGATCATCTGTTATAAACAAGTTGGTCAAAAGTTTATTGTGTGCTAATTGTGCAGATAAGGAACGGACTAATTGTAAGAGTTCACACGGAAAAGCATGAAGCGCAAATGAACACTGAAGCCGCCCGCGGCACCCCCATAAACATTCCCAGTTAACTTCAATAGAGAGTGGAAGCACGTAAAAGGTGCAGTAATTTTGACTGTATGCTAGACGGACAGTGAAATGATTGGATTGCGTTATCCAGAAGTTTGTGTCGGACTATGGGAAAATAGAGCAGCTGTGTGCTAACCTACTGCCCCGCCTGACTGGTGTGATGAACCAGAGCTTTGATGTACACGCGTTGCCTAGGTGATGGACCACCCCCTCTTCGCACGACTGAGAGCCGAGATGGATCAAGCGAACGTAAAAAGACGTATAAGACAATAAGACAGAGCGCACACCCCCCCCCCCCCCCCCGATTGTGGAAAACCGCAAAAGACACTGTCAGCACTTTGTGTGTGTACGGATGCCAGATAAGCAGGAAAGTTTTAGAAGTGGGTCATTCTGGCTGCGGACACTGGAGAGTTAACATCTAGTAAAAAGTGTTGAATATCAACAGTGTTCTTGTAAGACAATTGACTATATCTTGTGGATATTTCGTACGGCAATTGCACGGACTTTTGCCTAGTATTTCACGGACTGTGTGAATAATCCTGGTACGCACCTTGTAGTAGGATAAAGGCCGGACTAGTGAGTGTGGGCTCATGCCAGTGAGCGAAGTCGAACCATGTCGTCTTCCGACAAGGAGAGAGACAAGCCACCGGACAAGAAGACGGCATCTGATGCCGATAATAACGAACTGCCACTTGCCGTGAAGATAGTGGAGGCTGGGGATGAGCCGGAACATCCCATCGTACTTGGAGAATCGGCGACAGCCGACAGCGCACCGGGAACAGTTTCCCCTACCTCGGACCCGATCACGATATCGGATACAGAAACGGCCTCTGGGGCCGAAACGGACATTCGAAAGAAAGTAATGGCGAAACTCGCTCAACGTGGAGAGCGTCATACGCCGAGTCCATCATCTGACTCAATGTCGGACTTAAGTGCGCCTGACTTCCAGCACCTGGAAGAAGGCGGGAAAATTGTCGAGCAAGCCATGGCTGCCAGAGACGCAGCTAAAGCCACGGCTAGTGTTACTTCGGACTCCGGACCAAAACGAATGATGGCTACCCCGCCAGTGACAGCCGCACGACCAACCGCCGTGTCGGCTACTTCGCCTGTTTCAGCCAAACCGGCCAAACCCGTACGACCTCTCGCGTTGCTCCCGCACGCGACGACATCGCGAGGATATTCCTCGGCCTATACAGACTTATTCCGGACTCAGGGAAATCATGAGTCGCGGGATCTACGACAACGGACTTATCGCCGTCAAGTTGACGAGTTGATGGAGCTCGTACCTCGTCCCCCCACACCCCACGGGACGAGTCCAATCGACTGGAACGCGGTTCCACTCTATGACCGGAACCGGCAAGCAGGATATGGACATGTCCATGATTTCTCCGTACCGTCGACACTGACAGAGAGTCAGTACTTGACTCTGATGCCGCTACGCCTCAGAACAGGAGGATTCGACTGCCCCTTCTGTACCAGTGAGGAGGAGTCAGAACACGAACGGACCTGGCCCACGGTGCCTCGCCGGGCCCCACTTCGGACCCCACAGGAGCTGGATGCTCATGTTCTGGCGTATCATATGCCATTCGTACGCTTCTTTGTGTGCCCCGCACGGGACGGGTACATGACCCTAACGCTTTCGGACATGATACAGCATATCTCGACGCCCACGGCGAGTCACACGGACCGGTTCCCCATCTTCCAACGGGGATCACTAATGGCCACCGAGAACATGGTAACTCGTTTCACCAAGCGATGTGGGGTTGACATGCAACCCAACCCGAACTATCGGCCACCACGCGTACCATCGCACGTACCCATCTTCCGACGGACGCCGGAATCAGTACTTACTTTCGGCATCTGGGCGATGGCGCCCGCGGTGATGTCACAGTACCCGCCGAATACCGCACCGGAGGTCCAACTGGTACTGGACCGTATCGAGTTCGCCCAACTAAGAACGAGGGCCGACGAAGCCAAAGTCGAACGGATGGTACGCGACATCCAACTGATCAACCGTCACGTCCGCTACTGAAAGCCTGGAGCTTTCTATTTCGACCGTCCTGTTGTATACCGGACCTCGGCCATGAAGGCCGCTGAATCTCGGACCTCGGCTTCATCAGCCACAGGAGTTTCAACTCCCGCACGGAGTTCGCCCTCGGGGGCGATACCCAAGAGTCGGACTGTTGAGAGGCCTACAGCGCCTAACGTTACGGACTATAGAGTTCGGGAGGGACTTGTGCCACCCCCGGACGAATATCCGCCCCTGCCAAGTCGACCCACGGTCGAGACAGACGCGGCTGAATCTTCGGACTCAGTTAGAACTTCGGACCCAGCCGAACCCATGGAAACGGCTAAAATTACGGACTCTGTGGATAGGGAGCCTTCCCCAAAGACGGCTTCTCGAACCCCAGTTACGGACACTGAGTCGCCAATGGAGTGCGACCAGCCGCCACCACTTCGGACGATCGAGGATGAGCCGCAACCTCGACAACGTCGAACACCCGACAGCAGGCCGGACTCTCCCATGGAGCCGTCTCGCGGCCTAATCACTTTCGGACCACCTCCTCCATATTTGGATTACGAGGAGGAGTTGTTGCCCCCAACGACCACCTTGGTTACACGAGCCAATGATCCGGACAGGCCTCGACTAAGGATGGAGGTCCTGGAGGACCAGGATCCATTACCTCGCGACCTGGAGGTCAATTTCGGACTTCACGGATCTGGTGAGTTCGGTGCGGACTACCAGCTACTTCGCCAGCATGGGCAAAGGTTGCTCAAACGGACTTTACCCGGACTACAAGTCCTCCCCGGAATTAACCCGGATTTCGCCGAACTCTACCAGGACGACAACACACGTCGTCTTCCCGCCGGACTCGGACCGCATCAGTCCTACTGGATGGAACAAATCAACCAGGCTGCAACGGACGCGGACCCTCTACTGCTTGCGGAGGATGCTGAGCATCACCTCCCGTCGTTGGCACTGGCCAGCGCGGACGACCTGGCGCTTCAACATCTGCGAGCCATCCGCCGCGGATACGTACTTGCCATGGACGCACACATCCGCCAGGCGGAGTATAACGCCATGTCCCTGGGATTCGGGATGGGGTCGCTACACGAGCGACAGACCCCGACAGCCCCGCACCCTCTCCTGGAGGAGAACCGACGACTCCGGGAGGAGCTCCGCACCGCGGAGCGAAATAATTCGGACCTACGGGAAGAGGTACAGGAGCTTAGAGCCCGCCTCTCTACGACTTCGTCTTCGTCGCCGGAACCTCAGGGAATCCCTGACGAACTTTGGACGACGATTGTGGCGGTTCTACCGCACTTGCCGGCCGACGACCAAAGGCGGCTGATGCAACAGGCATCGCCAGCCGCCCGGCCTCCCGCGTCACGGAGACGCGACCGTCAGTCGGACTAGGCCACGTACCTCAGGTCACAGCACCAGGATAGCTGTGGCCTGCAAATATCGTACTTATCGTATCATGTGGTATGCATGTGTATCATGTACTAATCCTGGTCACTTTCAGGTATTTCGGACTTTAAATTGTTTCCGTTCTGCTAGGGAGCGTCGAGGAGTATTTTTATCATTCCAATAATATAATATGTATATACATTTGTGATTCTTTTAACTGTGATTTATGTGTTGATTTATGTGTTTCATCGTCACCTGTCGTTGTTTTAAATGTATTTGTCAAATGTGTTCATATCATCTTAGTGACTGTTGACTGACCGACCAATGACTTTATTTTGACAGTTTGAACTTTTATTGTATCCATTGCTTTATCATTGTCTCGCGCGGTGAATGTGTTTCCTTTTAGGACTTTTAGCTTATCATGTTTAGATTTTTGGACAGTTAGGTTTCGGGGAGGGTAAATTCCCAGGGGGTAATTTGACGAAGGGGTGTTTTGTAGAATATTTGTGACTGTTATGGCCCGAAACCCGTCCCTGACACATTCTCCCACTCGACATACACGGCACAGATTCATCACATGACTTCATACTTACTTACCTTACGTCACCGGGCATGCACCGTCCTCGCACCACATCTACATGTAAACAACACTGCTCACGTTAACACTTCCTACAATCCCACCAATCACCACATTTCCAGACACATGACTCCGCCCACGCAGACATGACATCACTTTCCCGCCATTTCACATGAACACCTGCCACATTACGCGGGAAATCCCACACACATCATAGACTTAGCCCCGCGCTTTCCCACGGACAGTGTAGTTGGGTAGGATCTGTTGAATAGAAAGGTTGTATTGAGAGGTACTACGCCAAATATTGTGATTAGGAGATATCAAACTTATATTGGACTATTAATACTTCAGACTATTGTGGGGATTACGATAGTGTGAGTGACCGTGATCGTACATCGGACTAAATCATCCAAATAAACATCGGATATTATTGAAATTTACGTCGGACTTCTTGTTGGTGTGTTGACGCACAACATACATCGTACTATTCGATCAGTGGGCGTAATAGCCGCCCGAAGAACTCCGCTATTCCGTCACACCAGCAAAACATTTCCTCCGGGCATATTCTTAACACTTTCCATTCCTACTATTCTGTAGCTTGTAGCAAAACAATCGATTCGAAATTGGCGCTGCAAGCAGCAGAATCCCAATGTGGCCAGTAGTTTGCCTAATGTCGATCCTTGTATTGTCAGAGCATTCAAAGATGATACAGTTTGAGATGTTATGTTTGCCACGTTCGGTTGCGTTTGAATACATGTATCTCAGCAGGAGTTCCAGGTTTTGTCTGTTGTTTAGATATTTACATGTAGGTATACATATTAACGAGGCGTACATGTATATTATTATTCGATATAGAATAACGTGCAGTACACGAGGCAGGGACATACACATATATTTGCACACAAAACAGATGAACACCAAGATATTAGTCATAATTCTTACGAAAACGTTACGCGAATTTTTTGCATTTGGAGTTTTAAAACAACCATTAACCTAGATATAAACCTACATAGAATAGAAAATACGTCTGTCTTGCGGTCTAGCGAATTCGTATTTTTCAAAAGAGGTATACATGCACGTCATTGTTGCTCGAAGTCATTTTGTTTGGAAATGTGTAGGCGGCAGACTGTTAAATTTTATCCACATGTTATATTTTTTTCTTACTTATATAGTTAAAATAAATATAGGAGTTTGTATGACTCATGTCATGAGATTCATCATTTTTCTCGGCATTTACTCTAATAAAAAGAAGAAGAAGGAAAACAGTTTAGCGAAAGTTGACTTCTTGTACTACTGCGTTATTGAGAGTGAAAATATCTACACTTATATTCATACATACTCCTCGGCGCTCCAACTGTTTTTTTTTCTTTAAAAAGGCACAGCGTTTTGTGAAAGCGTTTGCAAACATACAAATATTAGCTCAAGGTTCGGCGGGTCGGACCATTCACTCAGTGACTTCTACAGGGTAACAAAATAATGTCTCAAACTTGTGAGCCAAAAGTAAGAGTTTTGTCCGCATGTTTTGCGCAATATATATGACTGGTTTTGCGTTTGATGGTCGAGCGGTATATAGTATGAGAAGCTGATGAAAGCAGGCTTGTTGTCTAGTTATCCCCTATATGTGCAGGTATGCATATGTTCTGTCCACCGTATCGGGGATGGGCGCGGGTTTTGGCTTTTCTGAGATACCAACGTTGTCATAGTTTCCAGAAAATAGTACTCATTTTGAAACCTCAGTATTCAACTTTTGAGAATATGGAAATGTGCGCAGGTTGATTATTTCCAGGTTTTTGTTTTGACGTTTTTGATATTTTTTCATATGTAGGCTAGGGTGATAAACTGAGGGTCATAAATCACTCGAAGTTGAGTCTACACAATGAACAGGGATGCCTTTCTTATTGAAAAAGAGAAAAATAACAGTTCTTACTAGTAGTTGGATAATAATGGACGTATGCACAATGCATGCACAATGTATGTGAGCTCAGTATTTTGCATCAATGTACCATTTATTACTATATACTGCTCACTGCTGTACCTGTAACATGGGACAATAGCCCCAATAGTTTAACATTCATCCTTGATTTAACGTATTCAATGCCAAATAACTATTATCGTAATACACTAGACTATTAGACTATTATCTAGTCTAAAGAATTATAATAATACCCCACTCCACCCCCACTCCCTTCTTTTATCCGACCGTTGATAATACATAGGCGGATCCACGGGGAGGGCGGCCTTGCTCTTCGGCCGCCCCTTCCTCCAAATTACTGGATCCGCCCCTGTACTATGGCACTCACATCTTCCCGCTGGAAGCTCGCCGTCGCCGTGACCGGTAGCTCCTTTATCAATGTGAAGGTCCTGTCCTCGGCTTCAGGTGCCCAAACCTGGAAGCGCACCTTGGTCTCGTAGCGAAAGAACGCGGAGAACGCGAATAGCACCCCTTCCTGTAGCACGGCGTCGTTCAGCAGGAACGTCACCCCGTCGTTATCTACGCCAGAAGCGGACGGCTCTACTGAGTTACCCACTCGCTTAACTCGCTGCGTGGCATCTAGATAATGAAGAATAAATCATACTGCATGTATAAACATCCCATCACATAATATTACATGAATAAACATCACATCTTATGAATAGAATTCAGGTGACATCAAAATCTGTGCCAATTTCCCCAAGCCTTTTATTACTTAACTACATGTACATATAGGCCTACTTCGGGAACGGACTGGATTGAAAGAAACAAGTTGAACTTATTAATCAATAGTTTCCTACAAGCTGCTTTCATTACGTATAGGCTTACTTGAAAATATATTTGGAATCAAAGTAAATTAGAATTATCAAAACATTATTAACACGTACTGAATCACATATTTATTTAGATTTGTTTTTTCACATTCGTTTCAATGTAACGTGTTTATACGTGTATAAACTGACTCAGGAATGAGATTGGACTCTCATTTTCAATTTACCCTACATATTTTCCCGTCACGGTCCGTGTTTCATTTTTTGAACACACCAAATGACACACATGACTATAATTCACGCAACATCAAAATCTGTGCAAATTTCCCCAAGCCTTTTATTACGGGAACGGACTGGATTGAAAGAAACAAGTTGAACTTATTATTCAATAGTTTCCTACAAGCCGCTTTCATTACGTATAGGCTTACTTAAAAATATATTTGAAATCAAACTAAATTAGAATTACTAAAACATGAATAAAACGTACTGAATCACACATTTATTTAGATTTGTTTTTTCACATTCGTTTCAGTATAACGTGTTTACACGTGTATAAACTCATTCTCAGGAATGAGATTGGACTTCCATTTTCACTTTACCCTACATATTTGTTTTTCATGGTCCGTGTTTCATTTATATCAAAATCACACCAAATGACATTTTACGACACGTAAACAGCAACAAAATGAGACCATGTTTCACACGTTAAAACTATATGCAAAAAAATGTCTTCTCCAAGTTGTTGCAATATTTATTGTCAAAAGAGCATGTCAGAACAAAATGAATGCTTATACATAGTGACCTTGTCCCAGTTGGGTCAGCCACATAGACTTGCTACAGTAATACATAGAGATACTAGGCCTATTTCTACTGGGTAGTAACAATTATAGGGCATCTTCTCTAGTTTATTGAAATTTGTTATTTATTGAAGTCCGGCGTTGGTTGCTTCCATGACCTTTTCCGTAATGAGTGGTATATTCATATAAGCTACCGTAACTCAGATCTGGCGACACGTAGAAAATTGGTGACCTTTTCTTAGGTCCCCCCATTGCATAGCGGCCTAGTTAGCTACTATTCAAAATGTCGCCGGAGTGTTTCACGAGTTGCATTGCTGTCTAATGATATACAATCTTTGATACATCTAATAAACAGACTACTTGACCACAATTCTCGGCTACCCGTGGTGTGTGCTGTATATGGGGCGCACATAGCACCGCCCCATATAGGGTATCAACAACGCGGTTGTTATTACGTTGTACATGATAAACATGATAAACAACCATTTAGTTATAATAAACTCCTATACTCATAGATGGCAATAGTGTAATGGTTTACATCTCCTTTTGATGCACTGATGGAGATCCTCGTCCTGAAATTCAGAAGATGCATTTGAAGCTGAACCTTATGTGAACAATTATATCCTCG
This sequence comes from Terebella lapidaria, assembly GCA_949152475.1. NCBI lineage: Eukaryota > Metazoa > Annelida > Polychaeta > Terebellida > Terebellidae > Terebella > Terebella lapidaria. The sequence goes on from OX424559.1 coordinate 16,721,157, forward strand.
GCATAAGAAAACACACATACCCTAAGCGTTCTCGTCGCAAAAATCCGCCATAACACCTACACTACACTATCTCGATTTTATTTTATTATAAAATGTATAAGGTATTACTAAAAGGTATTAGTCGGGTAACACGGAAAATATCAGCATTTTAAACCACTATTGTCAATGTTACGATATAATTTCGAATTTTGTTGAACATATCACTTGGATGTTTTGTTTGCCATATATAGCTTTGAAAGAAACTAGTTTTATTAACGATAACGAAAGTGAAACTGAAGCTCATCCAGGAAGTTTTAGATGGCCAAATATTTATTATTTGTATTAATAAACGTTTCTCGTTATTAATACAGAAATTAAAGTTTCGATCGAATGTCTAAACCAGCCAACGAAAGGAAACCAACACATACACAGCGTTTGAATTACCTTGTCATCCGTAGCCATTTTTGACTCAAAAATAGTTTTTTCAGTTAGAGACCCAGTTAGAGCAGTGTGTTAGCAATATATTTATGACTATATAAGGGAAATACTATGTCTGGAGTCATCATATCCCACGAGGCCGCAGTTTTTTCAACCGACTTGACTTTTTAGTTTGCTTTTGTTTGCCAACATGTATCTATTTTGTGTATCGACAAACACTTTCCGTATGCGACGGAAGGAAACCAACATAAATCACACAATGCTTCCCTATGTAACTACCAGGAGATGTTTACCTTTATATATAGATTAGCTGATATACTTGACCATTTGATATAAATAATAAGAACTATATAATACTATTATATCTATGTATGGGAAATAAAAATTCCATGAAAATAACCATTGTCAAATTTGAATGAATTATCAATATCAATAAAATAATGACATACTTTAGTAAATATATAACGTATTAACCCAATGAAAAAGTAAGCTAACATAGTTTTTTTGTTTGCCATCTGATATTGACTGGTAACATTTTTCAATGTTGTCAGTATTTTTAGCCCACGTCCATCCTGTATTATATCTTTATCACCATGTTTACACCTTGACATGCATCAGCTCACGTCAAAAGTATCAGGCTATGGCCGTACACCATACCTGGCATAACGAGACAACAACAGCCTGGGGGGAGGGGGGAGGCATATCTCACGTAGGCCATGGATATTAAATTCTTATTAGTACCAGTAAATTTGATGCTAACTATAAAAATCTCACTGATTATCGAAGCAGAAATTCATGTCGGGCTTCAAATCATTGTTATAAATATTATTTGTGAACCAGTTCAGACGTTTTTCGATAGGAAAGGGACATAACATTGTATTTGATGTGTGTGACGTACTGCAGATATAAGTGCCACTGTATTTCGAATGTATATTACTATATATTATTAACTTGGCACGAATCATATTCTCTGATTGGTTTATTTGTACCACGTGTCACTCCCAAATTATGTATGCTGGATCCTGAAATGGTATATTGCATTTGTGTATCTGACAGCGCGGTCGCCTCAACCAATCAGCTTGTCTGTTCCTCGAAAAAAAGTATATTGGATCCGAGTCATGTATATGGGATTGCGTATATTGGACGGTGACGCGATAACAGCCAATCAGCGTGGTTGTTACAAACAGCGTGTTGTTAATAATATAGCAAAGATTGGATGCTGGTCGTCCAATACAGAGTTTACGGGATTCAGAAAAGCTATATTGGACTCGGCTGCGCCTCGTCCAATATAACTTTTCTGAATCCCGTAAACTCTGTATTGGACTCCCCATCATCCAATACTTGTATAATATTGCCAATGATAAAGCCAAAGGAAAACAAAAGTTCTTGGCATACATGTAGGGGCAAAATCCTGACTAAAAACATCATGGTGAAAGTCCACAAATAATGATTTATTTGTTCTATGTAGACCGTCAAAGATTTTGCATGGATCTATAACTTGATTAGAATCCCATACTTATAGTGTACCGATAGTATTTTGAGAATTGTCATCGATTAGAAGAAACTGGTGGAGGGGGGAGGACACACTGTAAAATAATATTGTACATCAGAGATTGCATACCTTCTCCCTTATTGCGCTAATTAATACCAGCAGTGCATGATATGAATACCAATATATATATATATGTATATGAATACCAATAGTGCCCCTTGTTTCCATGGTGGCCGAAACCTTGACAATTCTTGGGACATAAATTGTTGACCTGCCTAGGGACATGGTGACGCTCTGGTTTATCAGGTCTTAAATAGATTAGCATAATTGCTCCTTGTTCAATATACAAATATATATCCGATATTCATGTTACATGGCTTCTCAATGCTATAAATGTACAATTACCTAATACTGTATCCTTATGTACATTATCTTGACTGTGCACCCTGGTGTAAAAGACACATATCATATCACGTCTAAACATGTCATACTAAGGCTGGTCATACATATATTATACTTGAAACTTGAATACTTGGAAATATTCTGGGCTGACATAATATATAATTGGTACATCGATCTCATGCAAAATAAGAAACCTGCTGGTATATCTGATGCATGGCAGGCCAGTCGGTGCAAATATTCACCCTGGAGGCTTGTAATATACCCCCCGAAACATGCACACACCCTGGTGGTGTATTAGTAGTGCAGGTCCCATGTCTAAAATTGCTCAAATCGAACGTTTTGGTGCGTTTGAAATGTAAAAATACCCCAAAAAATGTACCTAAACACTGGAATAACATCATATAAAAGTTCCAAATATTTCTTGGTTGTACATGTTTATGGCATAGGGCTTCAGAGATACCGCATTCTAATCGTAATATGAAGATTAATAAAAGATATATTAACACAATACGTTTATAATAGATAGAAACTGCGCACAGCTATGCCTAAATACTGAAATAACACCCTGAACGTTCAGCGGTAATAGGTTGATACATAAATTCCAAGGAAGTTTGCAGGTTTACTTCATTCTAATGGTGCTTTGAAGATGTACGCTGTTATTTCTAACGAGTAGTGATAGCGATATTAAAGTCTCCACGCATAGATAGCCACCAGAGAGCGTCGTATTTCCATTGAAAAACTAAAGAATACAAACCTTGACTGTATGCTGTTTCGATGAACAATAGTAATGAGTAGACAGTGGCGATTATTCCTTTGATTTCCATGTTGTTGTTGTTATCCCGTGTTAGGTGAACTATTCCACGTCTCAGGTCTATAGATACTAGTTCTGTGTCACCCGTCAGTTCATCTTCTTTAACCCATATGTTCAAGGGACCGTATCAAAGGCTCTAGAAGAGTTTGTAAAGAAACGCCAAAGCTATCTGCTTCCACGTTTTCTGTAGCAGTGGACGATTCAAACTCGAGGATTGGTCGTTTTTCAAACATTTCCTCGGTAAGAAATTTTCACAATGCTTCGAAAATCTTTCTATTTGAAGAAAAAGACAGAGCAGAGAACTTGGATGAAGAAAAGGTGACTGTGTCGGAATTAATTCATGATGCATCATTTCTGATTAATTTGTCACTGAAATCTGTCAAAGGCTGATGCAACTTGTTTACTGTGTACTTAGCAACCGTATAATCAAAGGCGATTCATAATTATCAATAATTTGTTGGCACATCTGTATATATAGAGAGCTGTCTTTTGTCCAGATATGACATACTGCAAAAAAACTACAAATAATACAAAGGGCTTCATATTTATTTCTCTCACCCGTGCTTCTATCAGTCAGAGCCATGACCGACTGTGGTCAATATAATAATTATAAAGCCACGCCAGCATGCAGTCAAACTTTCAGTCATGAAGCCATGCCGGTTTGTAGTCAATATATTACATGTAATTATAAAGCCACGCCAGCATGCAGTCAAACTTTCAGTCATAAAGCCATGCCGGTCTGTAGTCAATATATTACATGTAATTATAAAGCCACGCCAGCATGCAGTCAAACTTTCAGTCATAAAGCCATGCCGGTTTGTAGTCAATATATTACATGTAATTATAAAGCCACGCCAGCATGCAGTCAAACTTTCAGTCATGAAGCCATGCCGGTGCATAGTCTATATATTAATTATACAGCCACGCCAGCATGCAGTGAAACTTTCAGTCATAAAGCCATGCCGGTTTGTAGTCAATATATTACATGTAATTATAAAGCCACGCCAGCATGCAGTCAAACTTTCAGTCATAAAGCCATGCCGGTCTGTAGTCAATATATTACATGTAATTATAAAGCCACGCCAGCATGCAGTCAAACTTTCAGTCATAAAGCCATGCCGGTTTGTAGTCAATATATTACATGTAATTATAAAGCCACGCCAGCATGCAGTCAAACTTTCAGTCATGAAGCCATGCCGGTGCATAGTCTATATATTAATTATACAGCCACGCCAGCATGCAGTGAAACTTTCAGTCATAAAGCCATGCCGGTTTGTAGTCAATATATTACATGTAATTATAAAGCCACGCCAGCATGCAGTCAAACTTTCAGTCATGAAGCCATGCCGGTGCATAGTGTATACATTAATTATACAGCCACGCCCGCATGCAGTGAAACTTTCAGTCATAAAGCCATGCCGGTTTGTAGTCAATATATTAATCATAAAGCCACGCCCGCAGGCAGTGAAACTTTCAGTCATGAAGCCATGCCGGTGCATAGTCTATATATTAATTATACAGCCACGCCCGCATACAGTGAAACTTTCAGTCATAAAGCCATGCCGGTTTGTAGTCAAGATATTAATTATAAAGCCACGCCAGCATGCAGTCAAACTTTCAGTCATGAAGCCATGCCCGTGCATAGTCTATATATTAATTATACAGCCACGCCCGCATACAGTGAAACTTTCAGTCATAAAGCCATGCCGGTTTGTAGTCAAGATATTAATTATAAAGCCACACCAGCATGCAGTCAAACTTTCAGTCATGGAGCCAAGCCAGTGCATAGTCTATATATTAATTATAAACCCACGCCAGCATGTAGTCAAATTTTCAGTCATGGAATCAAGCCAGTGTGTAGTCAATATGTTAATTATAAAGCCAGGCCGGCATGTAGTCAAACTTTCAGTCATGGAGCCATGCCAGTGTGTAGTCAATATGTTAATTATAAAGCCAGGCCGGCATGTAGTCAAACTTTCAGTCATGGAGCCATGCCAGTGTGTAGTCAATATGTTAATTATAAAGCCAGGCCGGCATGTAGTCAAACTTTCAGTCATGGAGCCATGCCAGTGTGTAGTCTATATATTAATTATAAAGCCACACCCGCATGCAGTGAAACTTTCAGTCCTAAAGCCATGCCGGTTTGTAGTCAATATATTAATTATAAAACCAGTCCAGCATGTAGTGAAACATCCAGTCATGAATCCATGCCGGTTTGTAGTCAATATATTAATTATCAATCCACGCCAGCATATAGCCTTAATGGAAGTTGTAAATGATCTAATTCATGATTATTTAATTTTCAATTAATACATTGAGTGCATTTAATGATTCAAAATCAAATGGTATGTTATTAGTTTGACTTCGACATATGGGTGTGATTCCATCAAACAAAGGACTAACATTAAATTGTTTCCACGAATGGTAATATAATTATTATTAAACACACCTGCTATATGTTTATGGCAAAGTTATATTTTTTGACATGGTCCCTCATGTTCTACGACTAGTAGTTCACATATGTGACGAATTTGTTTGCTTGTATTTAATTCCTGTGGGTTTATGCATGGCTGGGCATTTCACCGCCGGCCGCCCGCGCACACCAGCTAGAGATTGAATGTAGCCCTAGGATCGCAGTGAATATTTCTGGCACGGGCTACTGAAGCTCGCTGTAAGTCACAGAAATTTTTCCTTTTATGTATGACGGGTCATCTGCGTTCTATTTATTCACTGTTGAATGGAAGCGCCACTTATGTAGGGTTATGTTGAAAATGACAACATATCACAAGTTTTTTTGTGTGTGCGATAGGATTTATAAAGACAACCAGCGTTGACAGTATATGGCTTTCTTAATTTTCGTATGACACTGTGTGCAAGCAACCCTAGTTCAGATAAGTCGTATTCACTCCGCCAGACAAGACGGCATGGATTTGTTCTCTCAATACACTTACACCAGGAGTTTTTAATGAATTGACAATGTTTGAACATAACTATTTCCAGTGCCAATGTTGTTTCTTATATAAAAGATAATAACTAAAACCAATCGAAATGAAGTTGAAATCTTGCACATCCACTCCAGAAGTCAAAATGCTTCAATGTATACAAATAAATATTATACAGCAATGTGATGATGACTGTGTCTAGTTTACAATGAATCATAATCTGAGTTTGATTAGGTTTATGTTTTGACCTGGCCTGACAAGGAGCAGCCTAAGATGACAAATTTGCATCGTGGTGGGCCAAGTTGTAAATAGAGTCTTTGTTGAAAAGACCTCTAGAAGGCCTTACAATTATTCATTTAGTACACAAATCTTCAGAATAATATATACGCGTAAGGTCAGAGTAAAAAGAATACTTTGAACACTTGATATGCACGTGTATATACCATTCCCGTGGATTAGAGATACATTATGATATAGATGTTGTCATAACGTACCCTTCAGCAGTTATATCGAGTTGTGAAATACGTGGTAACTCCGCATATTGAGGTTGATATCCGTTATGATTTATAACCAATTGTCCTCGGTAAGTATGCATCATTATGAATAGATCAGTCCTTGAACCTAAACCGTCACTGAGTAGTCCTTGAACCTTAATCAACACTATGGAATCGAATTAAAATATGAAGCTAAAAATTCCCTGAAATTTAATCGGCCCTATGAAATAGAAGAATCCTTGAGCCTAATCGGCACTATGGAATAAGATAATCATTGAATCTAAATCGGCAATATGAATAAAAGATTCCTTGAACTTTAATTGGCATTATGGAATAAAAGAATCCTTGAACCTAAATTGGCACTATGGAAGAAAAGATTCCTTTAAATTTAATTGGGAGTACGGAATGAAAGAATCCTTGAGCCTGAATTGGCACTGTGGAATAAAAGAGTATTTGAACCTAAATTGGCACTATGGAATGAAATAATCCTTGAACCTAAATCGGCACTACGAAACAAAAGAATCCTTGAACCTAAATTGGCACTATGGAATAAAAGAATCCTTGAACCTAAATCGGCACTATGGAAGAAAAGATTCCTTTAACTTTATTTGGGAGTACGGAATGAAAGAATCCTTGAACCTGAATTGGCACTATGGAATACAAGAGTCTTTGAACCTAAATTGGCACTATGGAATGAAATAATCATTGAACCTAAATCGGCAATACGAAATAGAAGAATCCTTGAACCTAAATTGGCACTACGAAATAAAAGAATCCTTGAACCTGAATTGGCACTATGGAATGAAATAATCATTGAACCTAAATCGGCACTATGAAATAAAAGAATCCTTGAACCTAAATTGGCACTATGGAATGAAATAATCCTTGAACCTAAATCGGCACTACGAAATAAAAGAATCCTTGAACCTAAATTGGCACTATGGAATGAAATAATCAGTGAACCTAAATCGGCACTATGAAATAAATGAATCCTTGAACGTAAATTGGCACTACGAAACAAAAGAATCTTTGAAACTGAATTGGCACTATGGAATGAAATAATCATTGAACCTAAATCGGCACTACGAAATAAAAGAATCCTTGGACCTAAATTGGAACTATGGAATAAAAGAATCCTTGAACCTAAATCGGCACTATGGAAGTAAAGATTCTTTTAACTTTATTTGGGAGTACGGAATGAAAGAATCCTTGAACCTGAATTGGCACTATGGATTAAAAGCGTCTTTGAACCTACATTAGCACTATGGAATGAAATAATCATTGAACCTTACCTAAATCGGCACTACGAAATAAAAGAATCCTTGAACCTAAATTGGCACTATGGAATAAAAGAATCCTTGAACCTAAATCGGCACTATGGAATGAAATAATCATTGAAACTAAATCGGCACTACGAAATGAAAGAATCCTTGAACCTAAATTGGCACTATGGAATAAAAGAATCCTTGAACCTAAATTGGCACTATGGAATAAAAGATTCCTTGAAGCTAAATTGGCACTATGGAATGAAATAATCCTTGAATTTAAATTGGTACTAATGAATGAAAGAATCCTTGAACGTAAATTGGTACTATTAAATGAAAGAATCCTTGAAACTTAATTGGCACTATCAAATAAAATAATCATTAAACCTAAATCGGCACTATGGAATAAAAGATTCCTTGAACCTAAATTGGTGATATTGAATAAAAGAGTCTTTGAACCTGAATTCGCCCTTAGAAATGAAACTAAATCGGTACTATGGAATAACAAAGTCCTTGAATTTAAATCAACAAGCTAAATCAGCACCATGGCACAAGAGTCCTTGAACCTAAATCAACACTATGGGAAAAATTATTCTTGAACATAACTCAGAACTGTGAAATAAAAATAAATCCGTACTATGGAATAACAGAGTCCTTGAATTTAAATCAACAAGCTTAATCAGCATCATGGCACAAGAGTCCTTGAACCTAAATCAACACTATGGGAAAAATGATTCTTGAACATAATTCCAAACTGTGAAATAAAAGTCCATGAATCAGCTCATGGAATGAAAGAGTCTTTGAACCTAAATCCGTACTATGGAATAATAAGTCCTTGAACCTGAATTGGCACTATGAAATAAAAGAGGCTTTGAATCTAAATCGGCACTATGGAATGAAATATTCCTTGAATCATATTCGGTATTGGAGTGATTTCAAGCGTAGAGAGTATCCAGATGTTCTGGTTGGTCGAAGCAAGTGGTGCAGCTTATGTTTTAACTTTTTCGATGTCCTCAAAATATTTTCTTAATAGCTGGCCCGTCTTGCGGTAAGGTGAGGCTGAGTTACTCCTAGTACTGCACTGTATTTTGACCAGGGAATATCACTCTAGTGAGTGCACGTTTCTTAATGGTATCAATGTTGTTTGAGATCGATGTATTGTGGATGCAAGTGTGTCATAACTGGCAGCTATGCTCAATTACGGGTCGTATCACAGAGAGATAACGCTGCTGCATGTGACTGTAAGTTTCAGCTGGTAGTGTATTACCGTCGCTTAGGTGTTGTTTTTTCCATGATATTCGAACGGGTTGGTTGTAGGTGAGATGACCCTGAAGACATTTGGATGCGACTCTTGTCTCATCCTTAATTTGATGCTGGGTGAAACATCAGCTTGGATTTGTTTTGAGTTTGTGAAAGTGATGAGCATCTCGATCCTTTTAGGTGGATTTGGTCTTCATATCGCCTTTGACAATTGCAGGGCGACATCTGTTGTTTGCTGTGTTTGCGAGGGCGTATAAATGTACCAGTGCCAAACATGGTGCTATCGGTGTTCTCTTACCCTCACAGTCTGCACCAGGACTAAGGGAAAGCGCTCGGCCATTGTAGTACGTACTACCGTACTTTGGAACACCAATATCCAACAGCTTCTGGATAAGAATGTGGTGATTTGGCATGTCAAATACTTTGAAGTATTCTAGCAGTTGAATTCGCAAGTCAGTATCCAGCCTATCAGTAGCTTCGTACCACATTGTGCAGTCTACCATTGCCAAGTTGGTGCGAGTCGACGTTGGATCCGCTTGGTCCCCAATCCAGCACCAGTGACTGGATGACCTTCGCCAAGATTGGTGTTGGTGCTTTGGTCAGATGTCGCTCTTAATCGTCATTCCGTGGAAGTTTTCTTAGAGAGGAGTTACTCAGTGGCTGTTTCTACATCTCAGGAAATACCCCTTCCCGGAAATAGTTATTTAGAAATACCTGGTGGTTTTCCCTGGATAGCAATGCGGCAATCATATCCAGCCCAGAACATAGCTTCGACTGGTTAGTCATCTCCATTGTGATTGTGAACTAAATATCTGCCACCATCACAAGAACTTTGATAGTCGATATGCATAATCTAGCCAGTTACTTCTTGAAATACAATACTTTAATATATTTCATTCTTTCAACCAGAATTTAAAAGTTTAATCATCCTGTATCCTAATTGTGCAAAGGGATAGAGACGTTATCGATTCTTTGAATTGCATCTCCCATCTTTGATCGTGTACAAGGTTAGTATCTGCTCTAAATGGACTTTTTTCACCTTATTATTTCGCACGTTGTATATTCAGTTACTACTTGAAAGGGACGTATCTCTCTTGTATGTACATGTAACGTTAACTTAATTGTATTTGATGCTAGCAATTTCATCTTGATTTTTCGTTATCTCATCCCTATCTTATCTTATCATATCTTATCTCAATAAAACACATATCACCTTTAAGTTATCGTTTTATCTTGTGTGTTATCTCATCACTACCTCATCGCTACCTATCTTATCATCTTATCTGAAAAAGAGACTTGTATATCATCTTATCTTCGTATCTTATTGTCGTCACAGGTAAATGTCTCTGTTCCAATTGTATATTATCAACAGCTTGTAAAATTTGACATAAATATAATACCATGCATATTAATATGTGCACATGTATGCAATTTCTATAGTACTTAGTGTATTACTTTTCACAGCACATATCGGTGAAGTATCAATGGTGAACAGTCGATAGAACAAAACAAGTATTCGTATTCATTTATTGATAACAATATTTTATTCAAAAAATAATTACAAAATGTGTATCAAAGTCAAAAATATATATACATCTATATATAATAATATCATAATTGATCGAACATATACATACAGTGCATAATACAATTTGGATAACATTAATTTGCATCAATATTTCTTGCATAATAACAATGATAATAATAATAATAGAAAATACTAGCGAAGATTGATACCAGTATGTATACATAAATAAGCGTACATCACTGACCGAATAATATTTCGGGATTTGAGACAAGGCAAGTAAAGTGATAAGCAGTTTGAATACACAATCATTTGAAACAAAGTCAGATTGAATCTAAGTTAAGGTTGCTTATCAGGCAGCTCATTGGAAATAACAGATATATGAGATGGAATTGTAGATGGTATGAATCCACTAAAATCACAAGAATGCTAAACGATAGACGTTCTTAGTCCCATAAGTTTAAATGTGCTTAACAACACAATCATCTTAAATGCCAAGTTCATACTTGTACATTGATGGATCCCTGCATATAAATCTATCCGATTGAACCCACTGCTTCCCGCTACGATATGCTCTCTATATAGGCCTATTTTAGAGGTTATTACAGCATACAGACAGGCATGACAACATGACTTAAACTGATGATCCTTTGATGGTTTCCAGCTAATATAAGTGATCTACTTCAAGCAACTTATTGTAACTAAAACAACTGCACTTTGTGATACACCAAAACTGTTGACGTATAATGTATTGTACACGTTACTCCGCGTGTAGGTTGTGTGTATCCTCTACAGCTACCCCTTTACAAAGTACATACTGACATACGTGCCTCGTACACTAGCTATATATATTCAGTGTACTCAACATCGCTGTCAGTGTATACACGCAGGAAAAGCTTTGGCGGGCACAATAAACTACCACCGAAGTGACGTGTACAATGCAGTATGAGTGTAAATAGGTGATTTGTAGATGACGTCATAATCCTGTTTTGAAAATAGGATTAGTATTGTATTGCCATCCACTAAAGGTGTTGCCGTCCAGTCAATACTATGGTTAAATAGTGTTGAGTTGAGCAATAGCAAACTATATATTGCCCCTTCAGTGTACAACTTTACTGTGCAAAGCAGTTTATCATCGAGTGTAACATCAACAAGAGGTATGTGACAAGCTAGAATGAGATAAACTTCGTCGGCGAGGGAGTGGCAAACAATAAGAAATTCACTGGCGAGGGATTGGCCTCCTGGCATTGTAGTCACCCTTACGTTCTCGAGTGAGAAGTGTTCAGTCACGCATTTTTGTGGGAGTGTGACCTCCTATTGATACTACACTCTTTGGTGTCACACCGCCACTGTCTTAATCGTACGATCGAGCATCCTGACATCGTACACGTGCTAACGTATCGTGTACCCATTTTTTTCGTCCCATGTGTACAAACAGGTGAAAACTTTATTGACGTGATTGTCACTTTTATTGTGTGTATGTCTCGTGTGCATTCAGCTAACCCCTTACCACGTACAGTGAAACAACAAGCTCAGTACACCAACGATAAAATCAGAGTACTTGCCATGGTCTCAGCGTGTACACACAGGTGCTACCATCGACATGCACAGTGAACTACCACAGAAAATGACTTCGATGTGCAAAGCAGTGTTCCGTTGTTCGGAACAAGCCTTTAGCTAGGATACCAGATACACGTAGCTTGGATGATGTGTTGTCTACGAGTCTGTTTTCGACCGGTGCTTTAGACTTTTTCAACAAAGGTCCACCTCTTATGAATTTTAGTTCTCAGGAAAGCATGTCTATGTCTTTTGCAGGGCGGTTCTAACAACGTAAACTTGATCTAAACTGCGTTTCGAATATGATCATACGTGTAAGCCTACATGTGGATGAAGCGAGCTAAGGGTGGGTTTCAGTAGATTCACACTTGTCATGTCTGTGTTGAAGGTGGTTTACAAACTCGAGTCTGTGGAAGATTCGGGTTGTTGGTGTCATCATCCTTGGAGATATGTACCGCCGGAGTCTTGTGAGCCGGGCATCCTGACATTAAGCCTTGGTTGTTCAGTCTCCCATCTTGAGTGTTCAACAAGTTCTTCTGTTGCAGAACGGCCATCTGTTTATTGCGGTTGCGGTTGACCTTTGCCGCTAGTTTGATCTGCCAAAAGAAGAGATGAGAATTTGTAAAATGTCACATTCCAATTGTTCAATCGTTGAACATGTACGCTACCATTTACGGATGACAACTAGGATTGCCCCACAAATGCTACTGGCCATTTTGGGGAACTTGTACATTGTATGAGCTAGAAAACCTGCCGTTGTCCACTATGTTCCGCAAACATGAACTCACACAGTACGTGCATATACATTAAGTATTCATCCATGGACGTGGAGATGACTTTATGACTTAATCCAGGTCCACGTTATGTCTCTCGCGATGTCTCGTACACTCGCCAGACCATTTTACGTGTATTCTATCACCACTGTACTGCGATGAACATACCTGGAAGTCTCTGGAACTGCCTCCCTCTCCCCCGGACCTGTTGATGATGTGAGAGAGGAGGTGCTGTCCCCTCGTGTTAGCTGCCTGTAGGACCGTGCTCCCCGAGTAGGTCGGGATGTTCACGTCCGCGCCTCGAGCTAGGAGCAGGTCGGCCACGAGGGGCTGGTTACACTCGAAAGCCAGGTAGAGTGGGGTCTTGCCGCTCTTCCCGTCTACAAGGTTGATGTCCGCGCCGTGCTCCAGAAGGGTCTCTATGCACTTCGTGTTGCCTGTTTGAACTGCACGGTGAAGCGGCGTTTGACCTGCAAGTGAGTTTATACGTGAAATCATCATCATAACGATTTGTACCAAGAGTACATAAAACATCTTGTACAGCACAGGGACATGTAATGGAACCTATATGTACTGCAACTGTTGGAATGTTCCTTCGATGTGATATGATACAAAATGTGGTTGGGGGCTCACATGAATAAATGCTGTTCTGTACTGACAAACGATTATGGACACACAAAAGACCCATAAGTCTCCACATCTGACGAACTGCAATCAGGCGTCCCTGATGGACCTACCCTCATAGTTCTTGAGGTTGATGTCCGCTGTGCTGGTCCGGGCGCCGAGTAACGCCAGAAGACAGTGGGTGGTGATGTGTGTGGCGGCCAGGTGGAAGCATGTCTGGCCCTTCCTGTCAGGGACACTCGGGGAGGCGCCCGCCTTGAGGAGACAGCGAACTATCGGCTCAGCCCTGGTGATCACAGCTAGGTGCAACGCCGTCTGGAATCATATAAAGGCCTGTTGAGTCTTGAGGTTCGGCAGCATGGTTCGAGGGCAACACTGTCTAACTTATGGTGGCTTCGGTGTCTAGAAGCGCATGCACATCCCCAGAAGCTAAATGATAATTAAACACAGGTTTTTTAACAAAGGTTTTTTCAGCATTTTCGAAAATGTGGCCATGTTGTAGGTGGTAGTTTGCTATCTGAAACTCCTCAAAAGTCCAGAAACGATCCTAATTAGGCTACCGTGCATGCAGAGGTGCAAGTCTACATAAAGCTCATGAAAAGTTTCATGGAAGACCTTGTTTCGTGGAAGACCTTGTTTCGACTTGATTCTCATCATGACTTGCTTGCTGGTTTATAGTTCTGAGTTAGTTCTGATCTTTTTGAGGTCGTCCTGAGGTGTTTTAGGAGGTTCTGACCAATCTCAGGCCTACCTATTGTTCAACATGTTTAATAAAGTTGTTTTCGTTTTTCTAAAGCGGTTCTAACCTGTTTAAGATGATTCTGGTAGTCGACAGAGACCCGGTTGGAGCACATAACGTCGACTAGGACTTGTACAGCTCTCAGTTCATTCTGGACAACCGCGATATGCAGGGGGCTGGAAAAGAGAGAGAGAGTAGAACATGAAATCGTGAATTCAATCGCACTCAGCTGATTCAATGATTCTGTTGGATTTGAATTTGATACCAAAAGTGGGCCTTTCACTCGAACTTCGAGCACTTTCGCTGATTTCATACGTTTATTTTCATATATTTCACGCAGTCTGTGACTTCGTGCATTCTGATTTTGTAATCTTTATGCAATGATTCACTCCTAGAATCTGGCTGCTAGTATTTCTGCCATGCCTCGTATCGGGCGATACTTACAGGTCTCCGTCTTCGTCCGCCTCGGTGGCCACTCGCTCCAAATCCGGGCCTGGGCTGTGGCTGGGACTATTATCCATTCCATCTGTCTGGACGTCCGGGTGTACGTCAGGCGGACTTGTGACGTCACGTGGCGCAGTTTTGTCGTTGTCGTTATTGTTGCTGGTTTCGACACAGCTAATTTTGGGCGGTGGCGTTGGGGATTTTACGAAATGATGCTTGGGATTTTCTTCCGTATCTGGGGAAGAGATAAAATTGGAGAAATGCGTTATTGTTGAGTAGTGTTTTTTGTCCGAATAAATATTCACTCACTCTTCAGAACCGGGAACTGATTATGGAAAAAAACCCGGCATTGAATATCAAAATGCGAAATTGATTTTTTCTCACTATAAAAATGGGAACTAAATATTAGAAACCCGATATTGAGTTTGGAAATGCTTGTTGCTCCTCCACATTTAGACCAAAATTATATGCCTGTTTTTATCTCAAATGATGCATGGTGAATGAGGAAGAAACAACAAATTATAATGGATATTAGTTTATGGAAAAACCGTAATTTTCGTTGCACACGTTGCTCTTATGTTCCATCAGTTGATAAATCTGCATTCCAATGTATCACATCGCTTTTCAATTTTGAATGATAAAGAAAATCTTCATTTTCCCGTTATACAATTATGTGGGTAATAAAAGATTTGTAGTTTACATTAACAGTGCACCCCTACATACACGTACATTATAATGTAATGTAGCCACGCTATAAAATCGATAATAGTGAATCATCGGCTGATATCAAAGACTTTTCACAATAGATCTCATTTCTAACACCAGAAATACATAAGAGAGCTGCTAACACCTTATTAGTCATACTATTTCGAACAACCCCTATTTTTGTGAACGGGTACATGTAAACAGGTACTGCGCCTACATGTAGCAAGAAAGATATTTCGTCACGGCCTACATGCAACAAAAACAATTATGACAATTAGAATAGTTATTGTGTATGCCAACGTCACAGAACACAGTTCACTGAACTTCAGTCGGCGGTCATAAAAACAACCATGGATTCGTCTGTCGGAGTAGGCGCTAAACACGAAAACAATCCGAAACCATGCTTCTCACTTTTCATGTACTTGAGCGAACCTGATTCCTATGTCTACCAATGTAGATAATATGTATGTGTATTTACACAGAATAGCGAATTGTGCGAATGAACCCGGAACTGCGCAACAATCACTCACGGTAAACAACTATAAACGTGTAATCTGAGAAGGAAAGGTTGGACGACCCCAGGCCAGTGACAGTGTACATGGCCCATTTAGTACTCGCCAATTTAGAGTACACTTGTAAATTATAAAGTCTACTTGCTTTATAATATTGTGTACTGGCTATATAATTACGTGTACTGGGTATACATGTACAGGGGGTACGGTCATGCACGCGAGTACATGTGCGGTCAATGTCCCAGCTTTTGGCCATTTGTCATGGCAACGTCCCCGCGCCAGGGTGAGGGCCCGGCTGGGTGATACGAGGCACGTTACCGCGGGGAATTCCACATCGGATCAGCCCAGTATGGCACTTGGCGCCTCACAGCAGTTGTTAATCAGCCGTTATCATATAATAAGTGCATTTATCAAGGGGATTTATGATTGTTTTTCTATCTGAAATTGCATACTTCGCATACATTTGGAGCCTGTTTTAGGCTATTTGCGAGAGAAAAAGTTCTTGTCCGGAGATTTCGTCTACCCGCACTTAGCCTACATGTACAATGTTCATTGTATATAAACTCCTTCAAACCATATAAACTTCTTAAAACCTACTTGAGATTGTTTCTAGGAAAATAAAATTCACTGAAAATGCTTCTCTATGTCTATAGAATATGCTACTACATGTACACGCATACTCTGATTTTTCTAGCTCGTTTAATTAAAGCCGGGTTTTCTTTCTTTTCTTCTCATATATCATTGCGATTCCGGATATTATCGCGTTGAATACATGTATAACTTTGCATATCTCACCAGGAAGTCTAAGTTGGCAATTCTCTGACAAATTCCAAACTTCTATCGCAAAATTTTTTAAAATGTAAACGAGTTTTTTTTTCCGAAAAAAAGGGTAAAAATAGGTCTAGACTACAGCCAAAATTATCTTTTTTTTTTTCAAGAGGTGCACGTGTATACACGAACCCTAGCAAGGATTGGTCGTGGTGTGACAGAATTTTTCTGCTATCTCTGCATGACCATGATAAATCAATGTACACAGATTGAGAGAAAAATAGGTTTGCCTCCATGACATGTGCATGTGCAATATGTATGTACAGCATATATATTGAACATGTTATCTATGATTCACCATTTGATAGGCCTATATATTCTTATATATTTATCATGTGACAATCGGATGTACACTTTAGATCATTGTTTTTCAATCGCTTCACAACCCATGATCAATGCTGGATTGTCGTTTGAAAGTGCTGTGACGTCATACATGTGATAACGCTGTTTACAGCACTTGAATGGGTTCAAGTCCGGGATTTTGTGGTATAATATTACACAGCAACAGATTATATGATACGCAAGGGGAAAAAACACTCATTTATCGGAGGAAAAAGCGGAAAATCTGATAAACCACACATATTTCCTGATTTCTCTGTATGTACTATGTATTTGGAAGCTGACCAAAGCAGATAACGAACAGTTGGAAATTTGACAATATACGCATTTTTTATCACGCAATTTCGAAGTATAAATTATGCATGGTATATTGGTCCAAGCATTATATATAGGCGTTTATAAGTAGGCAGCATATAGATATGTAAGATCAAGTGACGTATTTAGAGCCCTTGTCTGAATGTCTTGACAAACACTGTGAATGATATAGGAAATCCCCCCTTGCAATCAAGGGCAGTGTGGGAAAACGAAACCGATACGAGATCTTGCGAGAAGATTCAAATCGATCGTGCAAATACTCGTAGTGAAACAAAAAGTTAACATCAATTGAGGAAAAAAATATTTGTATCATTTGTCTATGATTTACATGTATGCAATTAGTGTATACACTCTTAGAAAAAAAGAGTTCCCAATGGTTATAATTGAAACCCCGAATGTTCCAAACTAGTTATAAGAGATTCTAAAATTGTTTGAGTGTTCCATATCCTGAAAATGACCAAAATGGTTCTATGTCGGTTCATGGGTAAAAGTAAGGTTCTTTAACGTGGTCCGCTACAAACATGGAGGTAACGGAGAGTCAAAATTTAAAAGTCATTTCTTGAACATTATCTCTTCAAAATGACATTATTTTATAGAGTAAATGATCAGCATCCTAATACTGAAAAGAAAATAGGGGGTCACCGTGCTCGTTACTTCTATATGTTCGATCAAAATCACACATATTTACCTAAAATGACATAAATTCTGGCATTTTTGCACATTTTTTGGTCCATATTCACATCTTGCATCGTGTTTTCGATGCGAACGGATACGGTGACCCCTTATTTTCTTTTCAGTTTTAGGATGCTGAACAGTTACTCTGTAAAATATATCGGTTTGAAGCTCTAGATTATGTTGATACAGGTATTTATTTTAAAAAAACTCTTTGACCCCCTTCCCTCACTGTTTGGAGCGGACTACCTCAAAGGCACTCAGAGACGATGGTTCTTTGGATACGGCATCAAGGTTATGTTACTACGCGGAAGTAAAAAAAAACCCATATAAATGCAGTAAATAATAACATACATGTACAGTATAAAAATTAGGCCAAGGGCCGAAGATAGGTTACCGGACAATGTTTAATATTTTAGATGTTAGCCAGGTCACTGGTTGAATTCAAGGTCAAGAGAGTATTCAGCATATATAACATTAAGCATATATTATGTCCACAGTTGATTGCTAAGCTGTAAATTTAATAATCAGAGAGATATCAGCAATTTTGTGCTGTGGCCTTGAAAATGAAGGGGCAAAGGTCAAATTCAAGGTCATCAAAATATTCAATGTATATCATTTTCTATATCATGTCCACAATTGATTCCCAAGCCATACAGTCAATTAGAGGAGCAAGATATGAGCCAGTTTGTCCTTGGACCTTGAAAATGAGGTCAGAGGTCAAATTCAAGGTCACGAGAATATTCAGCATATATCATTTCCTATATGTCCACAATTGATTCCTAAGCTGTAAAATCGATGATAAGTGAGATATTAGCCTGTTTGTCCTGTGACCTTGAAAATGAGGTCAAAGGTCAAATTCAAGGTCATGACAATGATCTGCATATATCATTTCCTATATGTTCATAATTGATTGCTAAGCTGTATTTTTTTTTTAGTCGATAACAAGTGAGATATTAGCCATTTTGTCCTGTGACCTTGAAAATGAGGTCGAAGGTCAAATTCAAGGTCATCAGAATATTCAGCATATATCATTTCCTATATGTCCACAATTGATTCCTAAGCTGTAGAGTGGATAATAAACGAGATATAAGCCATTTTGTGCTCTGACCTTGAAACTGAGGTCAGAGGTCAAATTCAAGGTCACGAGAATATTCAGCATATATTATTTCCTATACGTCCACAATTTATTCCTAAGCTGTAGAGTGGATAATAAGCGAGATATAAGCCATTTTGTGCTCTGACCTTGAAACTGAGGTCAGAGGTCAAATTCAAGGTCACGGGAATATTCATCATATATCATTTCCTATATGTCCACAATTGATTCCTAGTCTCTAATCTCAATATCAAGTGAGATATTAGGCATAATGTGTCCCATTACAAAACATAGGATAATTTAACATGGGAAAGTCCCATTTGGGCCAAAATGGCCCACTTCGAGCGATTCAAGCGCAACGAAATTTATAGACACCATAGGAGTACATATGAGGAGTCTTATGTATCAAAAAGAAAAAAAGTTACTGAACAGATTTTGAGAAAATGGCCGCCAAAGTCCAAAATCAGGCATTTTTCGTCAAAAACGGCCGCCATTTTGAAAAAAATGCGAAAATCGAAAAACTACAAAATACCTCCTTCTTGAATTATTTTTAAGTATTTTTGTGCAAAATTTCAGAAAAATTCGCCTGTAAACAAAAAAGATAAAAATGTGGACGACGACGACGACGGACGACGGACGACGGACGCAACGCCATGCCAATAGGTTATCGGACGATAGGTCCGGTAACCTAAAAAGGGATAAATAAAGTATGTATGTTGCCTAATATAATGACTCTTACAGCAGCTGATACTCACAATTTCTCAAAATTATATACATATTATATAATTTGTTATATGCATTCAATCACACGATGTAAATATTTGATTTGATTTGATTTGATTTGATTTGTTTTGATTAGAGACGTGATTATTAATAGAAAGTTATATTCACGTATTCATTCAACGGGAATATACCAATAAACATGAAGATACTATCCGTTGGCCTCATCAAGGAATGATATTCCTAATTTACTCGTATCCGTTAAATTACGATGATATTTGCTACGTTCATGTAAATATCTAGGCCTATGGCTGCGTGTGAGCTCATGTTCCATGTCAGCCCGAAAACGCCATAAAACATCCCATATAATTGAAGATTCATACAAAATGGAGTCAATAAATGAGAGTTGTTTATCACTCATATCTGGTATTATGACTAGTATATATCACCATGCTGATGATACTGGTTATCAGCCTATCAGTGCAGAAAACCACCAGCCGTGTGGGGAATTCCCAGACCAGTGTTGAAGGGGAATTCCAACAGATAGATATAGAACTGGGAAATTCTAGGCAACACAGTCTGTAAAATTGAGTGATTCGGCTCGCAATCCAAGAAGTGTTGGTAACTTGCAATTATACATAGCTTAGGTATTTATATAATTAGCAAAGCATGTTTTGCGGATGAAAATGCATTTGCTGATACCAGAAACACCGAGTTTGAATGGCTATATATATAGGTGTACGTATATGCCTGGGGGGAATAACCGTTTACATACGTCTAGACTATGTACACGGAGATGTCAATTACATGTATAAATATTTAAAATAATAATTTCCTCGAAAGAACTTAATTCAGTCTTGTGTGCAAATATATCAACACTGCAAAACCGATATATTAAAACCCCACCAACGGTCAACATAAATAAGGAGAACAAATTTTGTCACGATACTTCTTTCGAGAAAAGGAAGCGAAATAGTTTGAACGATTCCTACGTCTATTTCAAAAGTAATCGTATACAAATTATATATGGCCGCAACCGCAAAAACTAATCGCGCATTCTAAAGCCTGACACTGGCGAAACGCATATTTCTCGAGTGCATAGACATATAGTGATTATTTTTACACTGGGCTTTTCGAACGAGAAGTATATAAACCTCAGGCGTTTTTATTTCTCAATTTTAGGAAGCATCTAGAGATCTGTGTAGCTGGGTAAAGCTTCATATAGGCCTCAAAGCAAAGCTTGTTCTTTTACTTCTGCTTTATCTTACCTGTATGGGCGTTTCCACTCGGCGTCACGTGGTCTCCTGACGTCACACGCGGCCGTGACGTCACAGGATCCGCTGGCGGCGAGGCGTGGTCTTCAGGAATGCTCTGCCTGGGGGTGCGTAGATCTACGGGGCCCGCCTGGGTGTCTCGTCCATGGCCCATTAGAATATGTTGCGGGGGCGGATTGGGTGGTGGAGGCCGGTTGCAAGGGACATAGGGCGATCGTGCTGGGGGACTGGGAGCCACGGGTTGGTTAATGGGTGCGTGTATGTGAGGCCCCTGTATTAGATGAGCATGTTGTTGGTATGTTTGCTCCGGGGGTAGCGGACTGTTGCACAGGATGTGTGTTGATCGGCCTGGAGGACTTGGGGAGGGAGACGTGTTGCTAAGGATGTGTTGCGGTTGGCTTGGAGGAACGGGGATTAAGGGCCGGTTGCTAAGCATTTCGGGTGATTGGTGTATATGGCTGGCGGGTAGGGACCAGTTGCCAGGTAGATGCACCTGTTGGAAGATAAGGTCTGGGGCCGGGGGTCCGAGTCCTAGCGGGTGGAATGGTCGGCCTGGAATGTTCTGCACCGGATGTTGATGGCTCGAAGTACCATTTGGATTGGAAGAATAACTACCATCACATGGTCCGTCAATGTTCGTCGCACCGATCCGATTGCTCAAGTCATGCACGATACTCGGTGTAACACTGGGGTACATCTGCTGCAGATGCGGGAGAAGCTGTAAGCTAAGGAATGCAGGAGGCCACATCCAGGCGGGGACTGGGGATTCAGAGACGTGTGGTTGGGGTGGTGGTAGGTGGAACGTGGCGGGCGGGGTGAAGTCAGCTGGCAAGGAGCTCTGCTGTGGCTGGTCCGATGTCTCCCGATGGCTGACCGGCGGTGTGGGGTCAGCGCCGAGATCTTGCTCGTAGTAGAGACGACGCTTCTTAGGTGGCAGTCGGCTTTGACTCACGCCCGTGTACGAGGACTGGGCCGCCGCGGACGGGAGGCTCTGAACACGAGGTTCGTTCTCTGGAACGACCAAGAGCTTGCTTCCGCCAGTGTCATCGCCACGTCCCTCCTTGAGATAGAAGGCACTGGGAGCTGGACTGGGTTTCGACTCGTGCATTGAGGACTCGGCCGTCATGGAGCCGACTCCAGAATCTAACTGAGATAACAAGGACCTATTACTCTCTAGGTCCATTCTGTCTACATCGAGGCCAGAGTCCATTAAATCACAGTGATCGGCGGGATAATATGTGTTTCCATTGATATCATATTGTACTTTGTTGTCCGGGTTAGATTTGGATCTACTGTCTGTTTCCATGACAACCGGGCTGGGTGCACTCCTTCCCCTGTACGCGGGATTGACCATCTGAAGATCAGTCATCACTCGGTCATCACTGCTCCACACACTGCTCGAAAGTTTACGTTTCCTAGCCGTGATTGAATCTGTGTCTGGATAGGAGTGAACCTCCGTACTATCTGCTGGGGAATTCCGGTGATTGTCTTTTGAATTCATGGAAAGTCGGTTCGTAGGGTCTCCAGCGTGTTCTGGAGAGTGCCGTTGTGTCGTTCTGTCTGCAGTGTACGTGTTGTGTGTGGCTCTAATGTCTCTTGTGGCAAGGCCCCGATTTTCGGCGAGGTCTACAGAATCCCTGAGCTCCCTATTGTCAGTACTGGCAGGGCCCCTCGTGTCTCTGGGGCCCGATATGTTTCCAGAATCTGTAGTATGTTTGGGACCACTTATGTCTCCGGGATCTGTAGGGTCCCTTTCGTCTCCTGTGTGTGTAATGTCTCTGTTGACCTTGGGGTCTACAGTGACATGACCCCTGTGTTCTGCAGGGTCTCTAAGCCCTCTGTTCGCTGAGGTCGTATCCTTACGGATGGCCGAGGTCGTATCCTTACGGACGGCCAGTCGGCTGAGAGGAGGTCGCCTACAGGATGACAGGCAGCTTTCCACGACCGAAGGTGGAACGTGAAACCTGCCATCCTTACTCGGTAGCCCGACACTAGGGTCGATTTGCTGTGTCATGGTCTCTTCCCCTGACGCCAGCTCTCCAATGTATATTCCCGTCCCTACTATATAACTACTCCGGCAAAATTTCAGGACTCAATATTGACAATTTTAGTTCATAGTTCCATTTGTGACAGGTCCGTGTACAGCATGTACTTCCTAGTAAGGCTACCACCAAGCGGCCATTATCATGTACAGTACAATGTCATATTATAAAGTCCTTTTTCTGTATCCAAAGGAGCAAGATCTGCGCCTATGTTTGCGAGCCGTGACCTTTATGTGCTGCGAGATGACAGGTTCGCTCGAGAGAACGCTCTGCGTGTAGGCTGTTTAGGTGCACTTTGCTCCGCTTTGCCTTATCTATAAGTTTCGACAGAAAACACCCTATTCATATCCCCCCCCCCCCCCCGCCCCCAACTCCTCCCCCCGAGCTCTGGTATATAATGACGAGCTTATGGTTCACTTCTATCATTACGCTGGAAAACCCCCTTACGTTAAAATTAGACGGAAATTTTGCTGTGGACTGGCGGACTGCCCAATTGTGACGTGGGCACATAAAATAGATACATATTATAGTGGTATGACCAAGACCAAGATACACCATGGTTTCAGGCCACACAAAGTGATGTGGTAAAGTTGCTCACACACAAAAAAAAAACCTTTCTGTACATGTTATATAGGTGTTATATATACGGAGAAGAATTTTTTTCGCCATATAAGTAGCATATTCCAGGCAGCTGCGGCTTTTCAACCACGGAGAAGTGGTTCTATATATAAGAGATTATTTTCGGCACAATGAATTTCCTCAATCGCTAGGCTCCAATATCCACTTTTCTAGCTCCAATGCTATTTTCAGCTTACCGGATTATAAATTCAGACATTAACAATGACATATTTGAGCCGATAAGCTATCGCCGTGATAAACCACCCGTATGCTCGAGAAATAACTTTTATCGGTCTGATGAAAATTTCGATTAATTCACCACAACACTTCCCGGATTTAATCCTTTGACTTTTTATGGGCTCCGTTCGTGACTGTACGAAAAAAGTGTGAAACCATTGTTTAAGGGTGATATCAGAAATAGTCTTACAGAATGACAAGTGCGTATTCCTGGTGATGTACTTATGTTATATATCATTGGGAAAATCGCGTATAGTGCATCGTTGGATGACCTTGAACTTGACTTTAGATGATATTGAGGAATCAATTCAGGAGTAATATCGCCCTATAATGTGCAAATCGGTCACTGAAGACAAAAAAAAAGTTGAGATATCGAGGTGTAACAAATATATATATATTGCATCTTTTGGTGACCTTGAACTTGACATCCTATGTCGACACGAATTCTCCACCAACGTTAACTGCCCACTGAATGTGATAACAACTGCTGCTATTACGCTAGCTCGTGTTTGTATTATGAGCTCATTTTTGGGAATCACTTTGAGATCATCACTGGGATTGCCCATATTACCGAAGACGTCAATACTGCAAACTACAATCGAGCTACTTGAGCCCTGGTCCCATGTTATCTTTGTGCGCTATCATGTGTGACAAGTTTTTAACCTGACTATCTCCGGTCGTATTTTTTGAGTCGTTTTTGCCGTACGTGTTTCTTGGATCCGAAAGGATGAATTTTATTTGGAAAAGCACCGTTCGCAACTTCAGTCAGAGACAATTCGTAGTTTCTGTTCATATTAAACAGAGAGTGTCAAAATACGCAATATGGTAGCATTTTGATAAAACAAAGCTAAATTCCGTGTGTGTGTTTGTGTAGTGTTGCGTATATATATATAGACGATGTTGAAAACTCAGAGCAAGACAATCATACCAGTGAACCCGTGGGATTAAAGCTGCTGCCTTCGAATGTATGCAATAATTTTTTCAAAACCATTTTTTGTTAAACAGATTCAATGCAATATAACAAAAGATGTGCTCGATGATTTTGACCATTACAGTCCGTCCGAGTTGTTTTTCCATCCGTTTTAGTGCCCATTTTGTACCGGTTTTGTAAATAATCGAACGAAGTGTATCCATCAAACCCGAATGTAAACAAATGCTCAAATCGCGCTTAAAAGTCCACGTCGAGTACATTTTCCAGTTCGTATGTGCATATATAGTGTAGTTGTGAGAATATAATCAGTGGTATACCATGATGTGCGTGGAATTGTCAGTCTATCTCGCACTTCTAAGCTTTGTTTACATCTGCGTGTGATAGATAACCGCCTGTTCAAATGAGCAAAATTTCCCTGAGAACTGGTTATTTTCATTACATTTAATGTGAGTATGTCTCATTCAGTTAGTTTAGCATGTTTAGTATGAAATATGGTTTTCAAAAAATTATGACTGGTTTCGAAGGCAGCTGCTTTAACAGAACAACCCTGATTTCATTGCAGATGAGAATTCGATGATCAATTACCAAGGCGTAAATGGTACGAGCCATTATAAAAGATCTATCAATCGAACAGGTCAGCATGGAGTTCCCTCATAGAGATAAACTAAATGTAAATAACAAAAAGTAAGCACAGTCGAACACAGGCTATATTCAGTAAACCAAACTACATACATATATTTATCACACCACTCCATCGCCACGTTCACAACAACGTACTTCAGCTCAGCGATAAAAAAAAAACAACGTTGGATTCGTGTGATTGTACATGGACGTGAATAGTGTTATATATAAATGCATATTAATACATGTATGTAAAAAAAAAATACTATTTTTGTTCAGTAAAATGAGTTTTATAGCAAGTTGATGCCTCAAATACCTATAAATAATTGTTATATTTTATAATCACTGGGATATTTGCACAACGTTATGACAAAATTATCCTAATAATCATAAGAATTTAATAATCTACATCAGGATATCGGACAATAAATATGTCAGTGGCAGAGTCTCTTGTAGAGCGAGGGCTCTGGGTAGTATAGGGCTGACGTTGGGAATTGTTTTGCATATGAACGCTTATTTAATGTGGCAAAGATGCATTGTCACAAATTTTCAGTGATATTTGAACTCACAAGATAATATAGTATGTTACCTTTGGGGCTTGTCGATCTGTCAAAAGCCTTATGACAATATCAGAAAAGAAATTATCTGAACATACCATACCATAAACATGCAGTTTTAATTATGAAGGTGTTTTTCTCCAGCCAACAAGTTGGCGAAACCAGGGGATTTTGTAGTCTTCCTAAACGGAAGACCGTACCGTACCGTACCTGTACAGTATGCTGTACAAGAACCCACGAATCATGACCACATTTGTACGAATGTTTCGTGGTAACTGATTCACTCATCTATCAGTAATAACCCCGGAGACGAGCACGGAAGTTGTCTACTGGAATAATTTTTCAGTTTGCTTAACTTATTCTCATTGTATTGAATAAAGAAAGGAACTGCAAATACCGCGTAACCAGGGAATGTTCGCTGGCGTCGTCGTCAAAGCAAAAACAAGAAAGAATAAAAAAGATTGAACAATTCCGTTCTTGTGTCTACAATATTTACACATAGAGTATTTCCTTCCTCGATTGTGCTTATGAATATACTTGAAAAGAAAAGTTGATTTGAACAATATCGTATTTACACGTATATAAGTCAACTTTTCAGTTGACCCTTAGAATCACACTATTGAATTGTGATATAAACCAAATATAAACCATATAGCGTGTATTGTATTGTTCAGGAGGGGAATTTGCAAGAATTTACATATAATTCTGCATACATAATTGCTTATGTCTAAAATATTTTCACAATATGTAATTAGATAATAGATTAAATTCATGGCCAGTGATTAAAATAATGCGTCGATAAGTTTCAAGTTCAGAAATATGATATATATGAATGTTCTAAATAATATTGAGTTCAAGAACTCGCGAGCATTTGCCGAGTCATTATCTCAGCTTTTAGTCATAGATAACATCATATAAAATTCAATTATTGTACTGTGTAACAAAATTCCCCTGAATAAGAAACATCGACGTATGAATTTGCTTACATTTTATTACTTCCACGAATTATTCACACACACAAATTGCGTATGAAGAACAAACAAACACCCACGATATATCAGAATAATCCTAACAATCACTTTAGGATAGGTTGGTGTTGCTTAGTTCAACCAAAGATTTTATAGAAAATCTTTGGTTCAACTGACTACATAAACATTCCATTGGAGCATAACTATGTCAGGCCTCCGCCCGAATTCATACTCTTTTGTAGCACTATCAGCCATTCTGTATATATATACTGTACCATTATATAGGTAATATAAACACATGTGGAAATATCCTGGATGTGTTCCACGAATGCTAACCAGACATTCATGAATCCATACTATTAAAAAAAACCCATCAGGTCTGGTTCAAATTTTGTTACAATTTGATGGAAGAATATTTCCAGAGTAAGTGAATTATAGGGCCTACATGTACATATGTATTGAATATCTTGGATAGGCCTACAAACCGTGTGTCCTGAATTCGCCACATTTTATTCCAGAGATATTTTTAGGCATATATTTTATACATGCTACTCTTCTTATATATTGTATATAGCTTGTATTCTTTGGTGATAAACAATGCATTTTGCAAATTTATTTTGCGATTAATGCCTCATATATACATGGTACATGTATGTTTCCAGGAACAATTTACACAAATTTATTGATCTACCCATGCAAACATCAATGTAGCGACACTCTGTATGCTTCGGGAATTGCTTCAAGTAAACCTGGAATGGAAAATGTAAAACTCATCATTTGTGGAACATACATCCTAAAACTGATCTTGCAATCTTAAGATAGAATTATATCAATAACCTTATTGATATTTACCAACAATTTATCGATACTGTATATTAATCAATTTACCTCTCGTTTCCAATTCTTGTCTACTGAATAACCTTTTGTAATATTTCTGAAATTGAAAATCAAATGTCAAACGTAGTAAATAATACTAGTATAGATACATATATGTAGACATATATTTGCTTACTTCATTCCGTACCAGGAAATTAAAACACGCCATATTGCTACCTATGACGTCATACTCATATTTATCATAACTACGAACAATGGTCAATAAATACACAAAATGAAAATTCAATACATTACAGTATATGGGGTTATCACTAACATGGCCTGTATCACAGAGGGCTGTGACGATGGTGTGCCCGGGCCCCATCTTCCTTGCCAGTTGCACGGCCGCCTCGACATTAAGCCCTGAGGACGCGCCGACTAGAAAACCTTCCTCGTGCAAGAGTCGCATCGTCTGTACCGCGTCAGAGGTTTAATTACATGTGGTTGATAGGTCAGCTTCGTGTTGGAAAATTTGGTCGGTAATACAATTTACGACTGAGGAAGTTGTTTATTTCAGATTCCGTAGCAATATACGTAGCACTTATCTCTGTTACGACATAACTTTTGTTCAGGAATATGCTAATTCATCGAATAGAATGTGTTCAGTATATTGCATGTACTATTAACGTGCATCTTCTTTGTTTCATGCAGATGTTCAATTCTATTGTGAATAAAAATAATTATCGAGCAAACACGCAGCTGCAATTAAATCCTTTCCTGGTTTTGTGCACATATATAACTATATTTGTTTAATATGACTGACGAACAAGCATCCCTCTTTCTGAAGCAAGACTGTTACTGAAGTAATAACCAAATAATGCCCTATACGTGGTTTTATTCTGCCCGAGGTCGTTTCCAAGAACCAGAGATTGCGAGGAGTCCAGAAACGACCAATATTCGCTGTGCATGGCAAACATCGCTACGCGTAGAAAACTATTCGCTCCATGTGTAATTACAATATTCATGTTTGATATTTTAAACAAAAATAATATAATTGTGGGAGGAAATGATTATGATCATCCAACATACCATACAGATGACGTCAGTGTCCTGTATACAGAGCGCGCTGTCTATGGGAGCGCCCTGCATGTTCTGGGTGAGGCGGCCCTGTCCAATACCCTCAGTGATGGAGCTCCCGGGCGACCGCTCTATCACCCCACGTGTGAAGTAATTGTACAACACACTGCCCTGATTGTGAGTATGAATATGATGATAATAATAATGATTTTAATTTCGTAGAATGCAGAATTTATCTAAAACAATTGTGTTCAACTCCAAAGGGATGATAATGGCAACAATACCAAAAACAGTTGTCTTTTAGGTTTTTTTTTTTTCAAAATTACTGATGTAATTCGAGGAGAATAGAAAATTCATTTTGAGAGCTCGCGACATTTTTATATAATATTTTCTAGCATATGAATGTACATGTATGTGAACAAACCTGGGGGTCAGCAACGACGACTTGTATTTTAGGGTTCTTCTCTTTCAAATAGATTCCAGAACCTGCAATCAACACAACAAAGTAAATGTCACATGCAGTCCTCCGCAAAAGTCGTGGTTCAAAATTTTTTAGAACCCCGACCTGCATATTTCATCGAATTTCATCTGTGTGTGTGTGTGTGTGTTTTTTTTGTTTTTTTTTTTCCTCAATTAAATCTGTGTTGTATTTGAATTGTGGTGGTGGTGTTGGGGCTTTGGGATGGGAAACTTTATGTCTTAGTGGGAAAGGTCAGGGAATACCATGTACATAAGTTTTGAAAACTTCAGGTATTCACCTTTCAACATGTATACTTATATATTGTTTTAATTGTTATTGTTGAATAAACTGATTGATTGATTGATTGATTGATTGAATTTCCCGCCAAATTTGTCCAGAACTCCACCAATCAGTGAACGGTCCAATTATGACAATCGTTTTCGAAATATGGTCGAAAGGTGTAAATACTTTTGCACGCACTTTGGTATGGTCTTGTATGTACATGTAGGTACGATGATCATGATATTTTCAAGATACGTGATCAAGTTTTTTTGAAAGCCACGATATTCCTTGAGAAAAGCCTGTGAGTTTTGACATGGGGATAAACTACGAAGTTAACGTATTGCGTGTTGGAATAACATGTTCGAATAATCTTTCCATCTATTCATGAAAGCTGATGTGAATCAGATGTGCGTCAATAGGAATTTGTATAGATCTATCGTATATTCTATAGCTGTTACACAAAGCGGTTGTTGGAAGTTTTACTATTCCGTTTGACCGGGCAATTGTACAAGAATCGGGCTCACCTGCTAGAGTTCCACCCGTCCCCGTTGCCATGACGATAGCATCTACACGTCCATCTGTCAACAAAAGAAACTCCTCTGCTCTACAACAATTGAAAAGTCGACAAGCATACATTTAGTTACATGAAATTAATTTTGAATGTTGGCTTATGTGGATGTGGAATTACCCTCGTGTCAAGGCAACACGGTTCCTATTTATTTATTAAAAGTGTGTATCCTGTGCGAGACAGTGTTAATGTCACCACCAACTCAGCAGTACACTAGTTGGACAAAACGTTTCCTCAAGCACATTTCCCCCAGAATAGAGTAGTAATTCTACCACAATGACACCCTGCCACACTCACTGGTGTCTGCCCAGATCTCGGGTCCTGTCGACTTGTAATGCCCGTCTCTGTTCGCAGTGTTATCAAACTGGTTCGTCCAAACCGCATTGTCCAAGCTTTCTGCAAACCGTCGGCTCTGTGGACGCGTTAAAGTTGCCCAAAAACATGCCATCGTTATAAGTTTGTTCATTATTTACATTACACTACCGGATTTAGGATATGAATCCCGATTTCTGAAGTACGGCATCTTTTCGATGATGGACTGTATATTGCAGATGATTTCAATCAACTACCGTACTATTGTAGTATTTCAATCTGAGTATCTTGCTACCAAATTTCGTTTACGGTGGCTTATTTCTGCCACATCCATTGATATTTTTTTTTTGCAATAGGCCTAGTTTGTTTGGGATAAATATTGTGAATTTGACACAGATGAGCCACCGTACAAGTCGATGGTACCTGATGATTGTAGTTGTTTTCATCGTCAAATGGCACAACAGGGACAGGTCTGACTTCTGCCCCCAGCATCTGCATCACATCGACCTTCTCCTGTAGCGGGGGAATACAACGTGATTCCAACAGCAAATATTGAGAAGATTCATTAGAGCAGAGATTCTAACACTGGCTCACTCATCTCACTGGGAAGTGAGAAGATGAAGACGAAACAATACCAATGCCCATCTTCGGAGGTAGGCCTACACGTAATAGTAGGTTTTGAGGTTTGTAGATCTACACTATAACCGCCGAATATCGTTCGGTCTCAAGAATTAGTCAAGATTATAAACTCATCTGATCGTGAACAACTAAGCAACTTATCTAGTAAAATATGGGACCATCTTCGATGTAACAGTAGTTTTCCAGTGGTATTACCATAATGCACCGTTCGCTCTATCAGTATGTATTTATACATTTACAGTCAGTGTACCTGTTGCTATGGTTACCTGTGACTGGTTGTTAGGCATGTAGATGACACACTTGTAACCCCAGGCCAGACACATGTGGGCCAGCCCTATGCCAGTGTTGCCAGCCGTGCCCTCCACAACTGTACCCCCGGGCTTCAACAGACCTAAACATATAGGGCGAATCCTTAACGTCAGCAATGGCAGTTATGTTTTGCGGATGTATATGTAATCGTAGCGTTGTGACGTGTTGTGGCTATACAAGTAGTGACACCACATTTATAGCGCACAGATGCTGGTGCATTTATAAGACAGTCGGCGACACTCCAGTATACGTCTTTATCGTGGGTCGCCAAACTTTAGATTGGTGCCGTGACCAGGAAAACGTCACAACGCTGCATACGCATAATACATGGTAACTGGTAAGTCGAGACAGATACGTGTGGCCTACCTTTCTTTTCCGCGTCTTTGATCAAGTAGTAAGCGGCTCGGTCTTTCACTGACCCTCCAGCGTTACAGAACTCCGCCTTCGCTAAAATTTCACAACCTGGCCAAATATACGGAAATCTAAGAGCCAGGCAAAACTTTGCATAATGCACACAAAAATCTCGAAGCTTGGCAAATACTCCGATATATCCCACAACTACACCGATGAATACCAAATACACCAATTTCACAACATGAAGATCAAAATACATGAAGATCTGCCAACAAAATCGGCTGAATGCATAAGATTGATATTAGTTTATGTCACATGTCTATTCTAACGCGGTACGCTGAGAAATGATTGACGTGCCTGTTTCTTCACTCATGGTCTTCAGTCTGATCATGGGGGTGCTGGAAAACAACAACACGGGAACAAAACGTCAAAATATTAGAACGTGGAATAATAAAGTGGAAACGTTCATTGAATATTCAACA
The DNA here is from genome assembly GCA_949152475.1 of Terebella lapidaria. Classification (NCBI taxonomy): domain Eukaryota; kingdom Metazoa; phylum Annelida; class Polychaeta; order Terebellida; family Terebellidae; genus Terebella; species Terebella lapidaria. The sequence continues at coordinate 16,753,636 of OX424559.1, forward strand.
CATGTCAAATCTGTTAGCATAGGCTACATGTATAATGACTGATCAAGTTCTGTTGACTTATGTTTTATCATGGTGTGTGTGAATGGGCGCATGATGATTTGCCTATGCTATAACATTGTGATCAAAATGGCCTACGTTATCTTACATGTGTTCCTTTTCAATGTTTTAAATTTAACACAATTGTATCACTTTTTAGGCCGTTTTGCAGACATGTAAAAACAAGTACATACTGCGAACGTACAAAAAGAAATTAAACAACTTAAATATTTGATTTAATTATATAACTTACCGTCCCATCATTCCTGCCAGCCCAGCTCGCACCCCATCCTGACAAATAATTCGGGGGAATTGTATATACACATGATATTATGGCAAAGTAGACACCGACATAGAGGTACATTATGACGGGCTGCAAGAAAGCCCGTCATAATGTACCTCTATGGACACCGATGATCGATACTAGATCAAAGAAATTCAACCAGATATTTTATCATAATTGAATTTTTACTAAATATTTTACAGTAGATATGCGTGTACGACATACTGATGATGATGAAAATGAAAATACAGGAAGCACAAAAGCCTAGGCATATGTATTAGTGAATAAAACATACTATGCTATTAGTATATTGATATTAAAATAAACCAATTAAGGATCGAAATTATACCGATTAGGGATCTCGATTGGCACAGGGGAAATGATCAGAGCCAATTAACCAACGGAAAAAGTTTGATCCGGATGATCCTACTCCTATTCTGTACGTCACAATTTCACAACCTGACGATTTTTTAAGACCCACGTCCATTTTTAGATTACCGAACCTATGATCCAACACCCTATTGCCATGGTGTAAAGTTCGTCGTCCGAGCGTCCGTCTATATTTTCATATCTTTAAAGTTAATTACTGTCGAAGAAACAAGGAGAATAACTAGACGCTTCCGGTCGCCTACGACCGCTTGGGTGTATCCCCCGTAGCCCTATCATCTCTGTTGCCCCAAATATATCACTGTCAAGTGTGAAAAACTAGAGCAAGGGCTAAAAAAGATTACCAGAGAAATGTTAAATCTCAAGTCACAACTGTTTTCTTTTCCCCACCAAAATTGCTGCACTGATTTTCCGAGGTTATTGAAGGTCGAATTCAAAATCACCACTGAAATCTCTTCATATGAATTTCCATTTCGACATGTTTGATAAAATAACAAAAATACAGATAGATCAATCTTTTCACCTATTTATATTTCAACTCAGAATATTTTACAAACTTGGTTCCAAGTTGAAATTCAAAGTAAAATTTGACCAAAAATGCATTTCAAGATGACGAAATTGTAGCCAGATCGAACTTCTCACCATAAGTTATATTTCGACTCATAATATGTGCCAAACTTGGTATTAAGTTGAAATTCAATGTAAAAGTTGACCAAAACTGCATTTCAAGATGACGAAATAGGAGCCAGATAGAACTTTTCGTCATAAGTTATATTTTAACTCATAATATGTGCCAAACTTGGTTTCAAGTTGAAATTCAAGCTAAAAGTTTACCAAAACTGCATTTCAAGATGACGAAATTGGAGCCAGATCGAACTTTTCATCATAAGTTATATTTTAACTCATATGTGCCAAACTTGGTTTCAAGTTGAAATTCAAACTAAAAATTGACCAAAACTGCATTTCAAGATGACGAAAATGGAGCCAGATCGAACTTTTCACCATAAGTTATATTTCGACTTATAATATGTGCCAAACATGCTTCCAAGTTGAAATTCAAAGTAAAAGTTGACCAAAACTGCATTTCAAGATGACGAAATTGGAGCCAGATCGAATTTTCCACCATAAGTTATATTTTAACTCATAATTTGTGCAAAACATGGTCTCAAGTTGAAATTCAAAGTAAAAGTTGATCAATGTTTTCATAAAAAGCTATTGTGATCAATAATAGACTTAACTAGCAAGAAATTATGTTAACTTATTTGGTCACAGCCATTAAATCTCTACTGGACAAAGCCTTCACCTTGTTGAGCCCAATAATAAATATTTCTTGTCTTAACTATTTTCATTATGGTCAATAATAGAGTTTACATGTAAAAATAATGGTAACTTATTTGGTTACACCCAGAAATATCTACCGGACAAAACCTTAACCTTGTTGAGCTTACCTTGTTGAGCCCAATAATAAATATTTCTCGTCTTAACTATTTTCATTGTGGTCAATAATAGACTTAACATGTAAAAATAATGTTAACTTATTCGGTTCCACCCAGAAATTTCTACCGGACAAAACCTTAACCTTATTGAGCTCAATAATAATTGTTTCTCATCTTTTATTGAGGTCAATAATAGACTTAACTAGCAAAAAAAAATGTTAACTTATTTGGTTACAGACATAAAATGTCTACTGGACAGAATCTTTACCTTGTTGAGCCCAATAATAAATATTTCTTGTCTTAACTATTTTTATTGTGGTCAATAATAGACTAAACTAGTAAAAATAATGTTAACTTATTCAGTACACCCATGAAATCTGTACTGGACATACTTTCACCTTGTTGAGCTTAATAATAAATATTTCTCATCTTAACTATTTTCATTGTGGTCAATAATAGACTTAACTATTTTTATTGTGGTCAATAATAGACTTAACTAGTGAAAATAATGTTAACTTATTCGGTTACACCAATGAAATTTGTACTGGACAAAATATTTACCTTGTTGAGGTTAATAATAAATATTTCTTGTCTTAATTATTTTTATTATGGTCAATAATAGACTTAACTATTAAAAATAATGTTAACTTATTCAGTTACACCCATGAAATCTGTACTGGACAAAACCTTTATCTTGTTGAGCTCAATAATAAACGTTTCTCGTCTTAACTATTTTTTATTGTGGACAATAATAGACGTAACTAGTAAAACTAATGTTAACTTATTCAGTAATATTGTCCTGTTTTCACTGAAAACATCAGTTCTCCATTCTGAAAAAGAAACCATTGTCATTACCTTCCATTGTACAGGCTATTGGAATGATCGTACATCTCAGAATGGATATTTCAAAATTCTGTAATAAGTTAGGCTGTTAACATATTAATATTTATATGATCATTCCAAAAAACGACTGGTTTCGTGTGACAGCCCTTCCCAACAACACTTCCAAATATTATCGAGATTCGTCAAAAATTGCCATCTGTAGAGCGTTCACAAGCCATGTGTCTCAAACAGGCTATTTTCAATGCAAAATGTGTCCCCAAACGACCAATTCAGTTGCCACGGCAACCAAAATCGATTGGTGTCGGGATCTTACCATAATATATGTGCCTGCAAAAAATAATGGTGATCGGGTGAGAATTGCGGCCTGTAGCGCGTTCACAAGCCATGTGTCTCAAACAGGCTGTTTTCAATGCAAAATGTGTCCCCAAACGACCAATTCAGTTGCCACGGCAACCATAATCGATTGGTGTCGGGATCTTACCATTATATATGTGCCTGCAAAAAATAATGGTGATCGGGTGAGAATTGCGGCCTGTAGCGCGTTCACAAGAAAATCTCTGCGGACGCGGACGCGGGCGCGGACGCGGACGCGGACGCGGACGACGAAGCCAAATCCATAGTATCAGCCGAACTTTGTTCGGGGGATACAATTATACCTCGAGTAGGAGATATATTTTAGTTGTTGGGGGTGTCCCAATATAGGGTAGACCCCGTAACGGAAATTCTGGTGGGGAAAAAACAGTTGTGGCTCGATCCAAGGCTTACATTTCTTCGGTAACCTTTGAAATCCTTAGGCTAATTTTTTCTCGACCATTATGACTGTCATAACGTTGCGAATAAAACTTCCGTCAAGGACATGACAGCGTGATGATTTGTGCACGTACTCATCATTTTAATGTACCGATACTTTACTTACATTTGTTGAATGTTTCCGACATGCATGGCCAACCAGGATCTTCCCAGCTTCAACTAAGCGACGGCTTGACACTGCGAAATTAGGCATCTTTCTTATTTAGGAGTTGATATTCATCCACCACGATAAAATTGTTTACTGCATAGATCTATCAGCCATGTAAACACAACCCGTTATGGCCCTGCACTGCGACGACATGCGTATGGCACGTGATTCTATGTGTCGGCCCATGTTATGGCCCGGGCAATATCAGGGCATGGTTATATGTTTTGGTTATACACCACGTGAAGGTATAAAGTTCATGAATACAAGTGCACAGTCATTATGACTTTCCTCCAGACCTATAGCCGGGTCTATAGCTACCTATACAGTTTTATCGTCCAGGCATATTTCGTGGTTTTTTAGGTTACCGACCCAATGCCAATGGTCCGATAACCTATTGGCATGGCGTTGCGTCCGTCGTCGTTTACATTTTTATCTTTTTTTTTTAAGTTTACTGTCGATTTTTTTGTAAAATTCGCACAAAATCACTGAAACATACAAGTAGTAGGGAAGCTTATTAGGGACATTCAATTTTTTTTTATTTATGATTTAACTTTTTTTCTGAAGAATAATTTACTCCGTGGGAAAAACCAGAGAAACTGGGAAATAAATATTTAAAACCCGGAATTAAATATTAAAACCGGGAGTTAAGTATTAAAACCGGGAAATAAATATCAAACCCGGAATTAAGTATTAAACGCGGAATTAAGTGTTCAAACCGGGAAATAAATATTCAAACAGGGAAATAAATGTTCAAACCCGGAATTAAATATTCAAACCCGGAATTAAGTATTATAACCTGGAATTAAATATTCAAACCTGGAATTAAATATTAAAACCCGGAATTAATTACTCAAACCGGGAAATAAATATTCAAACCTGGAATTAAATGTTCAAACCCGGAATTAAGTATTTAAACCGGGAATTAAATATTAAAACCCGGAATTAAGTATTAAAACTGGGAAATAATTATTAAAGCCCAGAAACATTTATTTCCAGGTTCTAATATTTAATTCCCGGTTTTAATATTTATTTCCCGGGTTTAAATATTTAATTCCGGGTTTTAATATTTATTTCCGGGTTTGAATATTTAAATGTCTGCGCTCATAACTAAAAGGCAAACGGTCCGATCGATTTGATATTCATAGGGCGAGAGTGCTATGGTGGTGGCTCAGTCTCTCTAAAATTTTGCCAAAATCGGATAAAAACGGTTGCCATGGCAACGGAAAAAAGAAAATCACATAATTGGCTCTAACTCAGGTTCTACCTGATATTAATTTTTCCAACTATTTTTGTATTTTTCTTTGGCCAATTCCCAATCGTTCGGTGTACGACCGATAGTCGTACGACGAAAATTCTCCATTATCGCCCGATGTTGAAAAATTGGGGGTCACGATTTCGGTTATTTTTGGCCAGCGACGTTTCAGTGCAAATGTCTGCGCTCATAACTCAAAGGCAAACGGTCCGATTGATTTGAGATTTATAGGGCTGGAGTGCTATGGTAGTGGCTCAGTCTCTTCCAAATTTTGCCAAAATCGGGTAAAAACGGTTGCCATGGCAACGGAAAAAAGAAAATCACATAATTGGCTATAACTCCGGTTGTAATCAATATTAAATTTTTCTTTGGCCAATTCCCAATCGTATGGCGTACAACCGATGGTCTTAAGACCAAAACTCTCAATTATCGCCTAATTTTAGTTACTAAATCTGAAGGGCGAGGGTCTGCAATCTCTGATTGTCTCGTTCTTCATGTATTTCTCTGAATACGTTGTCTATACTAGGTAGGTCTAATACGAGGTCGAGTTAATATTCAAATATCAAAACTCAACCCAGGTTTTATCAAGATAATGTCGGTTTATTTCAGACAAAAAACAGATCCGTAATTGACGGGACAACACTGATAAAGATATCAATACGGCTATTATTTACATGACACGGTCACCATGGTTACGAGACATGTCCAGTCACTGGTTCCAGGACAAACACGCGCATCGAGTAACTAACACCAACACTAACCAATCACAATTGTGAAAAATAAATTATAATTTCTTCGACACAAGTTCGTATAAAATCGCTAAGTACGGTACGAAAGATGAACACCATCTTTTCTGCGTGGTTATGAATATAATGGCATCTTTGATGTGAAATAAATACACGTATGTACATATTTACACGAACAATGTCTGTACAAAACCTAAACAAAATATAATACTTAACAAGCAATTCTGATTTTTGAGACATGTTTGGTGCATGCGACCAGTGATTATATCCAATACATGTATGATGACCGAATATAGAACAACATGACAGCAAATATCTGATTTTCATGAGATCGAAGTCTGGGACCAAGTGACAAAATTTACTGTACTAAATACGATTGTGTGGTGACGTTTTCCTAGTAAATAAATTTGGGCCTGATGCTTTCTGTTACAAACCTCTTTTATTTTGAAACATGATCGAGTTCAATAATACTATTGAGCAGGAAAGCTCAATTATTATTATTTCAAATACTTCAATTCAACTTTCAATAAACGTTTCTACACTTGTTATGGTTAAACAATAATATCACTGAACAAATGTCACTACCGCGATATTCATCACAACATCCACACCATGATTTTACATACGATGCAATGTTTACAAGTACTATGGGTACAAATGATATAAGACAGGTGAACACAACATCTATAGCTTCTTTTAGCTCAAAGCTATAGCTTAGCTCGTCAGTCAACTGAGCGAACAGAACACCTTTACCGAATACATGTATCAAGATTCAATTCTGCATTGGTACTAACAACACATGTACAATATCATAAAGAATCCATCAGACACAACTAAGCAATTGGCACAAACGAAACTCTGACATATCGCTCTCACCTGCCGTGCAGTGTCTTGCCCGCTGCAGAGCACGTACGTTCTGTCACCACTATTATACAACGAATGACTAGAAGTAACCATGGATGCATCAGCAACCGTCGTCCGACATTTGCCATAATTCGAGATCCATCCATTGTCTTATGACCTCGACCACACAGAGGTACTGGAATATAGCTCAAAGGAGACGCCCACGGTCATGAGTCTATGCTAGCTGCTTGTTAACAGTAGTGATGATTCTGTGAAGAGGGCGGGCTGTTGGCATGAGGCAAGCGGATTTCATAGTGTTCACCGTCATCAATATTTTCTTCGCTGTGGTATCCATCGAGTATATCATGGTAGGAGACACTATCGGATTGTGGGAGGCCGCCGGGGTTTTCTTGATTGTCAAGGAGGAATGGTGGAGGAGGTGGGAGGTCCACCATCGGAGTCAACTCGTCAGGGCGGTCTGGGGGCGGGGGAGAAGGTTCTTCTTCCTGTAGTGCCTGCTTCAGTAACATCTGGTCCCATGCTCGGGCCTGGAGCGTGTCAATGGTGCCGTTGCTCGCAGGGGAACCCAACCGAGGCACGTTGCCGTTCTTGCGGATTTCGAAGGGCGACCGACATTTGTCCACGTGGGTTGGCTTGGGCGAGGGGTGCGCAATGGGTCCATCAGTGTGCGATCCATCGAGCCGCCGGATCTCCAACTGGATCTGATCAATGTCCTTGTTCTCGCTAATCTTGACCATTGTCCCCTCATGGTCACTGAGTGTCGGCTTGCGGCCGTCCCTAAACATCCCCTTCCACGTCTTTGTGTAGTCGTCTTGCTTTCTCCGGTTGCGGCGGCGGACGCTGATGGCCACCGCTGCCGTGATCAAGACAAGGACCGCGATGCCAACAGTGATTCCCACGGCGATGGCCACGGTCGGAGGCACTGCTGGGTCCGGGTCGGAGGTGTCGGACTGTACCTCCTGCAGCTTTACGTTGTACTTGGCCGACTCCTTGGAGGAGGATCCTGTCCTGTGAATCTGAGCCTCGTCGGTGTCTGCCACTGGCGGGTCTGGAAAACAACATCACAACTTTTTTCAACCCTGTTAGGATACAATTCCTCGGCTCAACTACATGTGCACGCAGTATGGGTGTTCCTTATCAATTGAGACCGCTCTGGAATGAAACTATACTGTCTCTAAATACTTCTTTGTATTCCAGAGGACCAATTTGCCATAGTCCCGTAATTTGTTCAGTGACGACGTATTACATACGTCATAATCTGATCTCAAATATCCCACTGAATTGGGTTCAACTGTGTACCCTTGGAACTACTCGCTCGAGTCGTGACTTTGATACTTACCGGCCTGCTCCTTGGGTTCACGAGTCTCCACCTGGAACAGGACAGGCTCGCCGTAACCGACCTCATTACCCGCGGACACGGAGAACGTGTACAGCACACCAGGGTGCAGTCCGTCAACGTACACGTCCTCGTCTGTGGGGGGAAGCACGGTACATCCAAATGAAAATACACGATTTATTGAATAGTACACATGGGCTGAGGTTACATCGCCGTGCATCCTATCCAACCTCCTCAACCCTGTTAAAGTTGGAATCAATTTTGAAATCAGCCAAATTTAACATTCTTGTTTGTCACGCAAACTTGAAAGTACATCTCGAGATAGTCAGGAATATATAAGAAATATGCACAGTTCGACAACAGATACTTAGAAAATTGCCTGTAATCGTGCATGAAAACAATGGATAGAGAATGATCTGCCTGTCTACACTGCCGGTTGCCACAGTATTTGAGAAAAGAATTGATGCGAGATTGATTGGCCTGATTTTGAATCTTGATTTGGCAACTCGATTTAGGCATGTAATAGGCCCAAAATTGTAAGATTTCTAATTCTATAGACAAAATAAAGCTACAGCAGAATGAATAAATTTTGTCAATTCTAAAAGTGATTATATAGCATTTAATATTTTGGCCACCCCTGAATAAAGTCAAATATGCCAGATCTCAATACATTTAGGTGAAGGATGACGACAGAAAGGTTTACAGATGGAATAGAATACAGATCAGAGGCCGAGCACAGCCCGTTCAAAAGAACCTGTGCGAGTAGAGCCACAACCAGAGGAGCGACGTACGTAGCACGTGTGTGCTGTCTTCTTTCGCTGAGACCGTGCTTCCTTGTACTAGGATAATTAAGTGTATGTTTGATACACTGAACTGTGGCAAGGAGGAAGCTGGCTATGCAACGTGTGATATCAGCAACACTGTCTAAAGCAGTGTCAACCGCTACATTTTCACTGTTTATTTTTCTACATTCAGGAGACTGGTGGCCACAATGATACCAGTTTGTTAAGTAACTGGAAAGCTTTGGGGATGCACGCCCCATGGACTGAAATGGCGACGATCTTGGCAGCAGAACTGCACATTTTGGTATATTTGTCACAAAGGTTTACAAACGTGAGTTGGATTATATTAGTATTGTAATTGGAAAAATTCTGGGAGCCAGAATTTTTCTGGAAATATGCACAGGTCGACAACAGATACTTAGAAAATTGCCGTTAATCGTGCATAAAAACAATGGATAGAGAATGATCTGCCTGTCTACATTGCCGGTTGCCACAGTATTTGACGAAAAAATTGATGCGAGATTGATTAGTCCGATTTTGAATCTTGATCTGGCAACTCGATTTAGGCATGTAATAGGCCCAAAATTGTGAGATTTCTAATTCTATAGACAAAATAAAGCTGCAGCAGAATGAATAAATTTTGTCAATTCTAAAAATGATTATAGCATTTAATATTTTGGCCACTCCTGAATAAAGTCAAGTATGCCAGATCCCAATACATTTAGGTCAAGGATGACGACAGAAAGGTTTACAGATGGAATAGAATACAGATCAGAGGCCGAGCACAGCCTGTTCAAAAGAACCTGCGCGAGTAGAGCCACAACCAGAGGAGCGACGTACGTAGCATGTGTGTGCTGTCTTCTTTCGCTGAGTCCGTGCTTCCTTGTACTAGAAAACTAGGATAATTAAGTGTATGTTTGATACACTGAACTCTGGCAAGGAATAAGCTGGCTATGCACCGTGTGATATCAGCAACACTGTCTAAAGCAGTGTCAACCGCTACATTTTCACTGTTCATTTATCTACATTCAGGAGACTGGTGGCCACAATGATACCAGTTTGTGAAGTAACTGAAAAAGTTTGGGGATGCACGACCCATGGACTAAAATAGCAACGCCCTTGGCAGCAGAACTGCACATTTTGGTACATTTGTCACAAAGGTTTACGAACGTGAGTTGGATATACTAGTATTGTAATTGGAAATCTCTGGGAACACTGAATCACATTGAGTAGAAATGTATCCTGCGACTTTCAACATAGGAGACAACCGAACTTCATCCTTCATATGAACTCCAGAACCATGCTCACCGATATCGAAGTAATGGGTCTGTTCACCCTCGTTGAGGTCATCTTCTTTAGCAGCCTCGTATTGAACCTTATATGACGTCACTGGGAAAACCCTTTCTTCTTTCGGGAGTTCCACAGTGAGTTTGACGGCGGTCGGGGAATCCTCGTCTAGAGAGGCACTCGCTACCATCCCTGGGGCCTCTGGGAATGAAAATGATTGTAAGGTTTACTGAGCAGAAACGATTTATTGAGTATCTCATCGAAAGACAAGTGTAATTGGTTCTTCTACTGGCACACCGGTAAAGACACAAAATATTCTACTTGATGATTACACAACGTGTTTCCAATCTCCTGGCCTTGTGTACGTATATCCATGTACACATGCATTTTGACAAGATTACCAGCGGCCTCGAAGAATTACCAGTACATGTATGGGCCTGCAATTCTAGAACGTAAGTCACTGGAGTTTTGCGGAACCTACTGGCTTCTATGAGGTCAACATAGGCCGGGATGTAGTTGTATTTGTTCTTTGCCATGCAGGAATAGCTGCCGTACAACCAACTCTCCTTCTCCCCAATTGTTATCTGTAAAATATAAACATGGTAACAACAGTCAACGGGAGATCTTCGTTAGACGCAAAGAACAGGCACCTGAAGAATCTAAATTTCCTTTTTCCATAGACATTTAAGCTTAGCCTACTAATTGCTATGCTCAATGGTATAAACTTAGTCAGCTAGAATAGCTATAGATTCTTCGTGAAATAACTCCAGAGTAATTCGTGGTACGGTGAATAGCTATGTGTTTTGACACTGCGAGTAGACTCTTAAACGAAATTTCTGTTCATCTTCACTATGGGTAAGTAAGTAAGTAATTTATTTCCAGTTTTCATATATAAATCATTCAATATACAATATGATACATAAATGCCCAATTATTTGAGGAGAGAAATAAATGATATAAGGTATTCGAGTATTTGGTATAGTATTAGTATTAACTTTATGAAAACTAGGGGACCAAAATAGCTGGATGCTGTTTTTACATTTGGCCCTTAAATGAATTTAATGATATTAATTTTATATTTGACATGATAATTGATAAAAAAAGAACAAAAACACAAATTAAAAGCTAGCCCTAGAGCTATAGGAAAGGTTACCGGAGAAAAGTGTAGTGCAGGACAGTCTGGTCAGAAAAGACAACCCAGTAGACCAAAATTACCATGTGTAGACCTATCCAGGTCATCAAAGATCGAATATTATATATTAATACTATATTGAAAATCGATTATCAAATATATTAATTACCACATATCATCGAATGTGGCAATAACTCGACTATATCAATATATACATGTAAATATATACATATTATGACATCAACAAATCAAGGTATATATAGATCCGTGTTGTATTCTATTATGGTATTCTAATACTTTTTTTTAAAAAATGATAGAAGTTGGTCTAGAGCTCCAAAGATAAACATGTGGACGGACAGACAACAGACGGACGAAACACCACGACAAAAGGTAAAAAAAACTGGGGGGTGTGTTGCGTGCAGGGCAGGGCCGGCACGTCGTGGGCCAGACAGATGGGTAGCAGCCGGGTCGTGAAGGCATCCAAATTTTGTTTACGTTTTTTGGCGGAGCCAGGTCGAGAGAAGCGTCATAATGCAAGGTGTAAAAACATTGGGAACATTATGATGTACAATCATTGCAGAGTGGGTTGTTGCACTTAACATTTTGGGAATATTCAGATAGTAGCAGGGATTTAACCTTGTGTTTAATTGTGCTTTTGAAAGGTATATTATCTAGCTTGGTGGTCCATTCATTCCAAATTTTGGGAAAATTAAAAAGAGGCTGTTTGCTAGCAAAGTTTGAGTTGCATTTTTTAACATAAATCAGGTTTGACTGCCTTGTAGTGTAACTACAGTTTATTTCATGGTTGTATTGGAAAGTGCCTGCAAAAGATAAAGGTAGTTTATTACAGGAGAATTTGTGCATGAAGATAGTTGCTTCATGGATATATTGATCATGAAGTTTAAGTATTTGGCATTTTTTAAATAGGGGATCTGTGTGACTGTTATAAGTCGCTTTGTTGATATACCTAATAGCGCGTTTGTGGAGGATATTGGTTTTTTTAAGTAAACTCGGATTTGCATTACCCCAGGCTAAAATACCATAATTTAAATATGGTTGTATCATTGAAAAGTATAAAGTCCTCAAGGTTTCAGCTGGGAGATAATTTCTAACTTGCTTAATCTGAAAGAGAGATTTAGATATTTTGTTGTTAATGTGGTCAATATGATACTTCCAAGATAATGAGTTATCGATATGTAAACCTAGGAATTTTGTACTTTTTTCATCAAACTTAGTTCCTATCTGAGAAAGAGGGGTATCTTTTATGTACAAATGAAAGGTGTCGGTGTTGATCGCGTGTCGAGGGTCTTGTATTACAATAAATTTAGTTTTATTGGCATTCAGGGATAATTTGTTTGCACAAAACCATTCATACAGATTATTGATTTCCTTATTGCCAAGGTCAAAAAGTTTATTGATGTCATTGTCATTTAAAATCAATGATGTGTCATCGGCAAATGATAATATCTTACTGTTTGTGGAGTTATGGATGTCATTCACATATATCAAATACAGTAAAGGGCCTAAGATTGAACCTTGTGGAACTCCACAAGTTATTGGATGGGGATCAGAATTGATGTTGTCGATATTTACATATTGCATACGATTTGTTAGGTAGCTTTTTATCCAATCCTTTGCTATACCTCTTATACCATAGTATTCAAGTTTGAAAAATAGTATGTCATGATTTATAATATCGAAAGCTTTAGATAGGTCACAAAATATTGACATAGTTAGGTTCTTAGGTGATTTATGTACAGAGTCGGCTATTTCGTTTAGAAAGTGTATTATAGGATGGATGGTGGAGTGTTTCGGCCGGAATCCATATTGGTGTTGATAAAATAAATTTTGACTGTCAAAAAATGATAAAATTTTTTTGAACATAATTTTCTCAAAAATTTTTGAGAACGCAGGAAGTAAGCTAATGGGCCTATAGTTATTAATAATGTCAGGTTCACAGGATTTGTAAATTGGAACAACTTTGGCTATTTTTAATTTATTTGGGACAATTCCATATTCTAATGACTTATTTATGATGTGTGTCACGGGACTAATTATGTTTTCAATGGTGTCTTTCATGATTTTAGAAGATATGCAGTCATGTCCAGAGCTTGATTTGCTCTTTATATTGTTGGCAGCTTCTATAATATGTTTGGGGTCTACTGGTTCAATATATATACTATTGATATTGGGCTTTTTGAGATATTCTGTGAAATGCTTGCTAGAAGCTGGCACATTTTCGCTTGTTTTCCTTCCTATATTTGAAAAGTAATTATTGAAATGTTCAGCTATGTGTTTTTTATCAATGATATGTTTACTATCAATCAAAAAGGTGCTCGGCAGTTGTGGTTTACCATTGTCTTTACCCAGGATGTTTTTAATAATTTTCCATGTTTCCTTTATGTTTCTTTTATTGGCTTCTATAATGTCCCCATAATAATTTTTCTTCAGCGTATGTCTTATTTTGTTGTAAATTTTGTTAAACAATTTGTATTTGTTAATACTGGAAGGAGTAGGGGATTTAAGCTTTTTGGTCAGTAATTTACTTTTTGTCTTTCTTGATGCCAGGAAACCAGTGGTTACCCAGGGTTCTTGTTTTATATATTTTTTATTTGCTTTAACTGTAACTAGGGGAAATGCCTTTTCAAACTGTTCATTATATATGTTCATAAAAGTATCATATGCCATATCAGGGCAAGCAATTTCATTGACTAATGAGAAATCTGTTTCTGAAAGCAGGCTTTTAAACAGGTGTATTTTATTTTCAGTGATGATTCTTTTTTGTGTGGGAGCGTTCTTGTTTATCATGTCTGTTTTAGCTTTCTCGGTCATAATATGAAAAATTCCGAAGTGATCAGCCACATCTGTAAGAATAATACCTGAAATAGATTTTATTGTTATATTGTTATTATAAATATGGTCAATTAGGGTTGCAGATGATTCGGTTACTCTGGTGGGTTTGGTAATTGCTGGGATGAAACCCCTGGAAAAAAGACTGTCTACATAATCATTTGTTTTAGTGTGGATATTATACTTCAGTAGATCTATGTTTGCATCTCCCATGATTACACATTGTTTTTGTTCATGATTTATTTTATCAATTGTTTCATAGAGAGTTGTCATGTATAGGTCCAAATCTGCATGGGGTTGTGTATTAGGGCGATATATAACACCAACTATTTTATTTGAGTAGGAAGCTGTACCTGTTGTAGTTTCTATAAATAGTGATTCATATACATTATCAATAAAAATACTCAAATCAGCTCTAACTTTGTAATTTATGCTGTCTTTGATGAAAAGTCCTACCCCACCCCCTCTTTTTCCTTGTTTTCTAGTATTTAATAATAATTTATGATATCCATGTAGTTTCAATCTTTCATCATTTTCGCAATTGAATACTTCGCTCAGTCCAATAAAGTCAAAAGAAAATTTTTCTGAGTGGATTTCATAAGTTAAATCACGAAACGATTCCCAATTTGACGATAAACTGCGGCAGTTTAAGTGGAAGAAAGAGACTGCATTGAATAGTGGCTCAGTAGTTGTTTTAAATTGGTTTGTATCATAGTACTTGCAACATGTTGAGTTATAAGGTGAGAAAGAATTTTCATCATCCTGACTTGAGAAAAGTGTCTCAAAATTGTAATGGATATCATTCTCGACCTGGTCCAGTGAAATAGGTGTATTCATCATCTATCATGGTACCTCCACGTCCAGCTGCGTCCACCCACTGTCACACGATTCGGAAGCTCCATACCTACAGGCAACACATCCCCCACACATGGAAATATATTGATATTTACATGTAACACATAAGAATTGAAGATATGAAGATAACAAGCACACAGGTCAGCAAAGTTATATACACTTGTTATATACATATTCTACAGACTTTAGCTAGCTCATGGATTGGTCTTCGTAAATCTAGATCTATTTTAAATAGGTTCACCAGAATTTCTGAGAAAAATTTGTGAGGTTCATATTCACTTATAGCTGTTAAATATTAGCTGTCAAATATTGGAAAAAAATTTATTGATATGATTATGGCATCGTACTTTATGACTTAGTACAGCAGGGGTAAGTACCAGTAAAAAGGGGGTAAATAGTAATACCAGTCCCACGTACAGGAATCCAATGTTCCATGCGAGGGATGGGCGATAATACCGATTTTTAATGAGTGTCAGTAATTTATACACATTATGACGTTCACATATCCTGACAATAACAAAGCAATACATGGTGTATGATTGTTTCGATACATGTAATGCAAAATTACCTGCAACAAGCGTTTATCCATTTCTTTTTTGGTCGTGGACTATGTCATGTCAAAACATAAACAAGTATGGCAAGGCTATTGAGACTTACAAACTGTGGCCGGGTCTTTATAAAATGCAGATGTCATCGAGACTCGGATACAAGCGGTTTAACTAGAATCGTATTAGTGTAACAATCAGGGAATGAGGTTCTGAACACACACACCTACACGCACAAATACACCGTACACCCTCACATACACTTTTTATATACATAGGCATAGATATATATATTTCATGGGTCTGGTTTGGTGGGCATGATTAGAATCTAACAGTTTATAGCGTTCCTCGAATTTCCTCCAGTAATTTTCCCATCGTATTTCGTCCTTTCCACTGGGTTGAGTTCAAAATGTCAGGGTGTTTGAGGCCCTTTCCGCACCCCCAGTAGCTGTCCCGGCTCGCCTCGGCGATATTCTTGTCTCCCGTGGCCTTGAGAGCATCACGTGCCGTCTGGGACTGTTCGAATTTGGATGATAGAATAGTTTTCATATGAGCAGCGGCCTGCCACTGTGGGTGTTTGATATTAATTTTATCACCGATGTTCTTCATTTGGACGGGGTCAGAAGTAAGCATTATGTCGATGGCGGCTTGACTGTCTTTGGCTGTGATTGCTTTTTTGTGTTGATAGGCCTGTTCGGCACATGAATATGTTACGTCGTCTATCGAAATGACACACTTATTGAAGTTACTCAATGGCGATAGTCTTCCTAGGAAGGCGATGGCATGATCGTTTTCAGCTTGGTTCAGATCGGCGGTGTCGAAAGGAATGTCCTGGAGATTGTCTAGGGTGATTAGTGTACCGTCTATGTAAAGTTGGTCTTCTTTCAGATGAGCTTTTTTCTTTTCTTGTTTGGCTTTTTTCAGGATTGGTTGGAGAAGTCGTCTTTTTTCTGTCACTGATGTGGGGTACTGTTGGTTAATGTATATGGCTGGTCTGCTGTCTTTGAGTTTCTTGCCTCTGCTCAGAACCAGTTCTACCTGATCTTTGTTCTCTAGGCGCACAACTACATTCCTGGGTTTTTCAGGTTCTCCTTGTCGTGGTTTCAGTGGTCTGAGGCGGTGAGTTGCGAGGATGTTGATGTCCGTGGCATTGAGCTCAAGCTTGTCAGTGAAAAGTGTCTTCAGTTTCTGGACTATGTCTTCATCAGTCTCCTCTGGTATTCCAGAGATAATGAGGTTGTCCCTCATAGAGCGACATTCTAAGTGTGTGAGACGTCTGTCCATTCGTTCCTGATTTAGTCTGATTTTGGATATTACAGAGTCCATAGTCGTAGCCTTCACCTCAAGTGCTGATGTTCGGTCCATTAGGGTTGTAATGTCAGCTTTGATTTTTCCTAATGCACTATCTAACACATTTTCCATAAGTGTTTTTAGCTCACTTTTGAATTGTTCTGCCCAGGTTGGTAAGCTGTCTGTGTTTTGCTTGCCCTTGGCCATTTTGTCGTTCGGTAGATACTTGATGTAAGGGGAGATGCTCAGTCAAATGTTGTTTTAGTAATCTCATACAGTGTTGCCACCGAAGCAGTCACGCTTGGGCGACCACGTCAAAAAATTTGTTCACGGCAAGTGTCTTATTATCACAAAGTGGATCCTTGTAAAGTGGATGGAAAGGGATGTACTCACACTTTTTCTATCAGATCGGTGTTTGTTATCTTGATTTGATCATTTTTAACTTAATGTGACCAGTTTTTTCCAGGAGCTTTGCAATTGTTTTTATGTCGCCATTGCTATGGAAGGGTCATATGTGTATTTGAGAGCATTATCTGCACCCGAGCCAAAGGTCATCTGGAGTTGCCTTTTTGTCAGCTTTTTTCAGAGATCCATGAATTTGTAAATGAAATTGAACTTTTCGAAAGCCTGTGTCTTAAATTCCCAGAGAAATACAATTCCCGGGAAAATTTCCAATATATTACTGTAGATATCCTGATTAATTTAGTTAATCTATTAAAAAATTTAGTTGCTAATCAATTTAGGTACTCGTATAGACACCGTAACTTGATACGACAGCACATTATTAATAGGTGGTCGCTGTACATGGTGGTCCCCCATGAGAGGTACTCTTTAGCACAGGTTTGACTGTACATGTAGTCCTACCTGCAGAGTACTGACAACCGTTTCACCGGTCTGTGTGTACACTGTGTACGTGTCACTGTCGGAGATGTACTGCCCCTCCAGGAGCCAGCTCAGTGTCGGCAATGGCCGGCCATACCCCGAGCAAGTGAAGTTCCGCACCTGTCCAGGCCAGCCATACTTGTCCCCATCCGTCATGTTTATAGATGGGCTAACTGTAAAACAAGATGTGTCTTACATGTTTACTCATACATGTATTTGGATGATCCCCTTCAATTTTTGTATCGTAACGTAATTTTTTTTCAAATCTTCCGAATTGAGATGTTCGCCTTTAATTTTAATTTTTTTACACAAATTTTTATAAATCTTCCGAAGATCTTCGCCTGTAATTTTAAAAAGAATTCTAGAACTTCATTTAAATGCCCATAAACACAATGGCATAGAATATAGCCGATATACAGCCGGATAGAATTACGTGCTACATGACATACAAGTATGATTACAAAATACGCACACTCGACGGCGATGTCTGACGTCTTGGAGTCGTTGCCTGCCGAGTTGCTAGCCGAGCACGTGTATTGACCACTGTCCGAGCGCTGGACCTCCTGAATAATTAGCTTGCTGACCCCCGGCAGTGTGCTGTCAACGGTAATCCTCGGCTCCGTCTATCAACAACACACGGTTTATCATTACGTATACTCGTTTTTGGAATATTATTTTCATCACGATCATCAGTTAATTTGTTATTATTCTCTAATCGGATGAGACCCCTTGTAGTGACTTATGTTGGGGAAACTTCGTTAAATAGTCACACGTAAGATCTAGATAAACTGTTAGATAAACTAGAGATAAAATACATAAGATGTTCAAATAGTTGGAACAGACATGTATAATTGATAATCTTGTCATTGCTTTATTTGTTCCACTGAGGAAAAAATATTTCATTCAGGCAAATATATATAATTTAATACATTTGAATTTCCTATTTTTATATGCTGTTTTGTATCGTTGTTGTTACTGACCGGTTGCTCGCCCTCTTGGAAGACTGGGTGGCCCAGACGTTGCCAGGTTACCGTCGGCTCGGGGTCCCCACGGACGGAGCAGGTCAAGATAACTGCGGATAGCTCCAGGGGCTGCAGGGAGGGGAGGGGGTCTACCTGGGCCGGTACTGTCGGGGGGAGGGGGTGTAAATTAGAATCTATTAGCTTGGTATTAACTTTGATTAGTAATCACACGTAAATGTAAGTGACGATGAGTTTCTCACTACGTGTATATGTGTGTACACTACACACATAGAAAGTCCTAAGCAAAGTAATATTCTCGTTATTAATACTATTTCGATAGCATCAATTTTATTCGATTCTACATGTACATGTCTTATCATGCAATATGGAATACGTGTCTTCCTTCAAAATGTAATATCTCAGTCAACAAACATTAAAAACAAATTTGAAATACATGTAATTCATAACTCCTTTTCCACCTTTGTATACATGTATAACTCAAAATACAAGCGAATCGTTACATATATGTACTTATTTAGTACAGTGTATACCATGTATGTATACGTATACACGTAGCACCTTGGTGATCACCACGCATAGCACCATGCTGGCACCTACCCAGTACAGTTATTCCAGTGTGCGCCTCGACGGTGCCGAGTTCGTTGCTAAGGCGACAGAAGTATTCCCCGCCATCATCTTTGTTCGGGCTCTCGATAACGTACGTGTCGGATTCCTCCCTGAGTTTGACCTTGACCTTGGCAAAGTCTCCAGCCTGAAGCTCCTGAAATACATAGCAAGTGAAAAACGTTTTTATTTCTATTATCATATTTACAAGGGAATCTTCCAAGCTTATGCCTTATCCGACGTAGATGTACATTTATAGTTAACTAATATTTTCTAAAGCCATCCATATACACTGTATTTATCATAAAAAGTGGTCTTTGGTCACATGAATTCTCTCGAAAGAAGTTTAATTAAAATTTGGGTCTCTGAAAACGAGCTTCAACTCCATGCTGGTCCTTCATGGTGCTCTTTTCATGCATGTTTTACTGTATATCTCTGTGGTAACGGTTGCTATGGTTACCTGGAACCACTCGTATTTGGGCGGGGGGTTCGCCGAGCCCCGACATATGATCTCCGCACGACTGCCTTCGATCAGACTCAAGCTCTCCGGTGGCTTCTGACTCAATATGGGCGCATCTGCGGGACAAATTATTGTAATTCACCGATGTATACACATAGTGATCGTAGCAAATAATAAATAAATAGATAACTGAATAATTTACGAATGTATACATGTACAATAATGGTAACTATACAATATCGTATTAATTACTAGTGAATAATCGCCCACTCACATCTGACATCGAGGGTGATGACTTTGATCTTCAAGTTGCCATGGGAACGAACTTCCGCCTTGCATTCGTACGTCCCGGCATCTTCCGTGCGTACATTGTACAACCTAAGTCCGCGTGCCTCGTACTGGTAGCGTACGCCATCTGAAGAGTACACAGGTGATAATGTACCGGTACATGCAGCGTACTGGTAACAAATTAATTTACGTCGTGACAAACCTTGTCTGAAAATTACATATATTTCTACAATTCATATGTTCATACAATAGAGATATCATACTCGTAAACAATATTATTCGTACAGCTTTATGTACATGTAGGATACAATTATCATACTGGAATCAAATTTAAATTTGTACAATTTACAACAGTACAAATGATACTGGTGAGAGAACTTTGTCTTCACAATTCGCATCCACAAAACGAGTTTATTTTTACACAATAGTATATCATACTCTCTAAAAAAAATCATTCCATAACAGAAATCTTACGCGGAAATCATATTGATGTAGTACCTGAGATGATGTGTTTACGGTTGACGCGCCAGGAGATGGTCGGCTGAGGTCGGCCTGTCGCGGTACACTCCAGCAGCGGGCTGTCCCCGACCTCGACTTGTACCACACTCGGGCTCTCCCGGATTGTAATGTCCTCTGTGAAGACACGTTTGACAGGATAAAACATTTTGTTCGGTACAAATCTAGACTAGTGTGCCGTGCGTGTATTTCATGTTATTCGGGTTGTCTACACAATAATATCAAGCTCAAAACTGACGTTTTTCAACACCGATTTTTTCAACACTGAAACAAAGCCAATGCTTCACAAACAATCTATGATCCAAATTCGTATTTTTGCTTGCAAGATTAACTGAACTCCCACGACTCGTCTTACCGTATATCTCGAGCTGGACGTCCACACTGAGTGTTGTCCCGTTGATGACACACTCGCACGTGTAAAGTCCTGCGTCGCCCGCCTCCACCCGAGAGATATACAGTTTGTGAGTGAGCATCGAGTTTCGCTCAACGTGTAACCTACATGTAGGGGCGCAAACAAGTACATGTAAATGGTAATATTTCATAATTTTGTGTGTTAAAACGTTGGCAGCCTACCCTATAATGATTTTCAGCCATACCAGCCCTGAATCTGATCAAGAGACTGAGGCGAAACTTCATCTTTAATATTGTGGCCGACAAGATTTGTACCAACTGTTTTTTTTTTTAATCAGAAAACACATTGAAAGCCAGTCTACGTGTACATGTAGGCCTATATCCTCTTTTCGAAGCACTGAGGGAAGCAAGTATCGACTTATTTGCCAAATTGTTCTCGGATTCATACTAAAGTATCGGATAATGTTCACAGGATAACTGCCGAAAAACAGTCGAGAAACATGAGAACTTTCGGATAATCGAAATTTCGGTTAATCGGGTATTGCGGATGATCGAGTTGCCCCTGTACCTGCCGCTGTTGCTGGTGACGCTGTCTCCACTCGGTGTCTGCCAGAACATGATCGGTCGCTCCTCCCCGCTGTACTCCTCGACTGCACACGTGAAGATCGTCCCCCCGCCCAGGGGCCTGACGTGGGTGCCATCAGAAATCGGGTAAATCGCCAGGCGCTGGCACACTGCAATATTTATAACACGCTGCAAGTTAATCTCAAATTCTGATATTAGGCTTACGTGTAATTGAGTGTGTTATGTGTTGAGCGTGCTGGAAGTTCACACAAATAAGATGTTCAAGGCTTATGAAAATTATAGAAATGATATCTTGTACGTGTGAATGTGTTCGTCCTTTATAATTACAAATGCGTGTTTTACGATGCGTGTTCACGTTTATGTATACTCGGTAACTCAAAATAAATTAAGTTGCATTTATTACATGCGTATAGTTGTTTGTTCAGTACAAATACAGGTAGACGATTTGGGTTTAGAAATACACAATACAGGCTCCGCCAAAAAAGGCAATTGTACACCCAATGGCTCAAGCGTATCCCAAGCCAGTCGTTCTATAGGCTCCCAACAAAACTGAAACAACGGTCATGCAGAAACCAAGGCCGTTCCCACCTTTATCACACAATAATTGAACGATAAATCCCTGGTCATTCAGACCCCTGAATTGCCATATGGGGGCCAATTCATAGCTCGTTGAGATCGTGCGATTGGTCCTGCGATATTGGGGAACCGCTATCTGGTCTCAGAGCACACAAATGGCCCCGCGAACATCGTGAACGATGTTATCACAAGCTATGCTGGGACCCAGGCAAGGTCGCGTCTGATGTAGATACAGCTACGGAACACATACACGATGTAAAACATGACCATGCGGGGACTATCTTGTGTGTATATATGCAAATGCGTGTACCCCTAAAATGGTTCAGAAATATTAAGAGTTCGTTTGGTTGGTTGGGTTTCACGAACCAGAAATGTAGGCCTACATGTACGAGTAGGCTGCAATCATTTGCAATTCCGAGAGGATTTTTTTTCCTTTCCAAAAAGGCTGATATTTGATTGAGGGAAGCAACCATTCTCTATTGAGCGCGAACCAACTCGAACAGTTTGCTCTTGTTCCTCTTGGTATAGAGATCTTTATGTTCTTATTTTGGAATGGACACCAAAAGCCTTTTCGAAGGTTTCCTCTCCTATGACAACATGTTGGCAACCATAAGTATTACTTCCTTGAGAACTGCTCTTTCTTGCGACGTGACCTGTCAACCCCGTTTCCCAGCCCATACCCCACCCCCTCCGCTCTCTCCCACTCTCCCCGCGTGATGACTCATGCTCAATACTGCTCCCGGAGC
Source organism: Terebella lapidaria (assembly GCA_949152475.1). Taxonomy (NCBI): domain Eukaryota; kingdom Metazoa; phylum Annelida; class Polychaeta; order Terebellida; family Terebellidae; genus Terebella; species Terebella lapidaria. The sequence continues at coordinate 16,776,508 of OX424559.1, forward strand.
CCTCTCTGGGGGCTCAAACTTGGCCGGGATGCAGGCAATGCGAGACTCTTGCATTGGGCCGCGGCATTAGCGGGAGACATTTGCATGCCACCCCGGTCAGTCGGCGCCTTATTGCCCAGGCTATGACTCCATCGGCCGCTGTATTTCATGTGTAACATTCGCTGGATTTTCTTTCATTGTCCCATTTACATAACAATGTATTGCGAACGCCTGTTTTTCCAAGTCCATTATATTTCAACGAGCATGCAAGTCAGAATACTACCGATTGTTGTCCCAAACGAAAACAATTCGGGATGCTGTTCACGGATAATGTACTGTACAAATAATAACATAAAAAGTGCAATTAAAATGAATAATATTCTGGCCATGTCAGTTGCGTTTCTATGCTGAAAAAAAAACATGGACAATGGGAGACCGAAAAAAAAATGAACAGATTGCGTCCGGGATTTGCAACTCCATTTAAGTCCAGAAACAAAGAGCAAGTCTAAATTGTTGCCAGTGATCTATTTGCTCGCCACGTGCGGACTGCGCAATCATAGCCAGGCTGTGTTTTATCCTCCATCAAACAAGGGTGTCTCTCTGTAAATGTTTACTTATGATTAGGTGAGGCCCGAGGACCATCGATCCGCCATAGTATAGAGACCCATGTCGTCAGTGGCTGATAGCTAGCATTTCCATAGACAGGCTGCCATGTTAACTCGGGTCGTGAACTTTGTTAAAGGACGGAACAATTTTATGATTTTTTTGTGTGTGTAAAACATGAACTATTTGTGGTTGTACAATGTACATGTGTGTATCAAACCATAACCATGTAAAACAATATAAGGGCCAACTACGTGTATCAAGTTTTGGTGGTATTTGAGACACATCCATAGAGGTGCCAGTTGTGTCATGGTGTAAAATTAAATCTAGATATTAAATGTTATCACACAATCTTATATGTCAATCGGTACTGATAAACAAAAACCAGAGAATCACTGTTCTAATGTTCAGATACGTTCTGTCAAAATTTGTTTCGCAGACTAATGAAAATCTAGAAACCCTCTAAGCAGTCAAGGTGACCTCACATCACAGTAATCAGGTAATACAAGGCCCATATCCGTTGGTCTTGTGAGAGTTCGCCTCAATTACGGGTTAATTACATGTGTGTTGTATGGTTTCTCTAATGTAAACATTCTGTAGGACTTGGAAGATAACAGAAGAGAAAACAAAAAAGGTCATGATTGAGGTCAGCGGTTGTAGGTTTTCTGAATGTCACCATGTATGAAAGTGTGGTTGACTTAAATTTCAGTGAGACTACATTGTACATGTGTTTTGCACAATAGATATGGAGTATATGTAAATACTGCAGCAGCTGCATGTACAGTAAATACGGGAATTATTAATGTTCGTTCATTTAACTTTTTCTAGCCTTTTGTTTAAACGCTAATATTAGTGGACGCTTATAGAATATTGTTAATGTGTTAAACACAACATATGATGACAAGATAAAAACGCTAGGTTGAAAGGTCCCTAATATACCAGCACAACTAGAAATGCTAAATATAACGGAGCTACCGGGGTTTTCCGTAATATGGCCCTGGGCGATCTTTAGGAAAACCCGTTTTCCACCAATACATCGCCAAAATACTGAATATATGACGGATATACATGTATGTTTAGTTTTGAAATGCATGCCTATATCAGAGAAACATCAGACAATAGAACAAGAAATCTCACCGATTGATAAAGATTGCGCATCGGTGCCTCTAATATGAAAATATACACACCTCGGTATTACTTTTCAATTATTCCAGTTACATATTTCGTTCACACGAAATATTATAGTACAAGGAATACCTGTATATAAAGTCTAGGCCTATAGTATACTGTTTTTACTTGAAACTTTCCGCGGTGCAAGTTACTCCTCACATTGAATTGAGATTTTGACGCCCCTATTTCAAGCCAATAAGCGTAACAGTCACCCCGTTGTGATTTTGTCGCCCCTGTGACAGTTTCATGATGTAAAAACTTGAACCATGTTTAATGGAATACATCCATGTTCAATACATCGTTTACATTTCCATCGAAAATACTTTTTATAAAAAATCACTTCACCAAAAATTTTTAAAAAATAAATCCGAATTATCGCCCATGGGTCATCTTTTGGGATTATTTCCCGAAAGATGGCCCATGGGCCATAAATCGGGTGGGCCATATTACGGGAAACCCCGGTAATATTTCAGGGTTCAGAGTATGCTACAGGTACCTACGTCACTTGCATTGTAACTTGCAAACATCAGTATCTGTGTACAGATCATTACAGTAACCCCAAAAAGCATGTTGGTTACCATGTAGTTGAATTCTTATTCCCATGGATTATTCCCATGGATGTTCTATGCATGGATCATTCTACACTGCTTGGCTATTAACCTTGTTTATCGAGGATATGAGAGATGTGGCCAGCCACAGACACCCTTGCAATACTCTTCATGCTGTTTATAAAGTGCTTGAATGTTATTTCACAAAATCATATTGATTCGCACGTTCCCAATTACATAGCCATTTTACTTCGAAAAAATGAACTGTAAATTGTACATGTACACATTATTCAGATTCCAACCTACATGTGAAATAATGTCGTAAACTCTAGATATAACTGTATAATGCAACTTCTCTGTCCAAACTCTAGGACATGTGTAGGTCTTATCATTACATGTTTTATTACATGTATATGAAAGACATGGCTCAAAAGTTGAGATATGTCAATATTCGGCTCAATATTCACAAGGAGATTACGTATGCAAGTTAGCCGTGGGAGGACAGGTCTCATGGCACTCAATGTCCTGATATTATGCACAAGTTGTTATGGTACGCTGAAAATATTAACGCGATTGCTACATTGAACATGATCAAGAATTATCGACCCTGATAACATAAGGCCTTTGATGTTCCGTCAAAGTGACAATGTCATCAATTATAGAGATCGTTAATGAATATTATGTGACTGATTGTTAGAACAGACCACTTCTGTATGCACGATCTAACCCTGAGTGGTTTACCGGTATTGATATTCAATGAATGGACAAAGTCAATACCGCTGAGATGGACATGTTCATGGCTACCAGTAATAATATTACCTATAACAATTTTTACACAACATGTATTGTGTATTGATCATGCTTTATGAGGTATGTACATGTACTTGTACATGTCCATAGCTTTACTGATTGAATCCAGAAGCCTATAATTAGTTATCTATACAAACAAAAGACGCCACAATGATATTATGGGTATAGATCTACATGTATATTATGACTCAATCATACATGTAATTTACAATTGCAGTGATAATTAAATTTTCTTCACCTAAACAGTCTGTCTGTTTTTGTGATTGTTCATTTTTTGTCGGCGAACAATTCCAGTCTTTCAGTATTTGAGGATGCTGAGGGCATTGTGTTATCAGATAAGCGGCTCAATGCTAACAATGGAGACTTCAAGCGTCAAATTGCCAGACTTTTGTCCCGATGTTTAGTTGCCCCGTGTGTGGGAGCCGGTTGAAGAGCCAGATATTTTCACCATAATGTGTCTTGATTCTTTCGACAATTGAATAATCCTAGGTGAGTGTTGTTTGACTCGACGTGGTTGGGTTTTTAAGGTATTAAAGTATGGTGAAGTCTTTAAAACAATGTTTAGTATCAAAGAGCTATTTAGTGAAACATAAAACAATTTGCACGGGTTTCAAGATTGCCAGAGATTTACTAATTACCGCATCTGTAGTGCGAATGCGGATATGAAGTGTTCGAATGAACATATGCGAGATATGTACAATGGAAGTCTATTCATAGAAGTCGCAAAACTAACATTTGTTGAAAAGATACACGTATATATAGCCTACGTGTATTACTTTTAAAAAACACACACACATTTTTACAAAACATTCATGTGAGATTGCCCCAATATGGATAGGAAGTCGACCTTGATTCAATCAAAATGTTTTTCATTGTAATGTTAACTCTCCATTATCCATTGTTATCAGAGCCAGACAAAGACCCGATCTCGTTGACAAAAGGGCGGATCTCAACCGCGGTAATTTATTCTCCCCACGTGCCATTAATTGTGAACATGCGCAATACTGGCGCCATGCCCCAATGGTCCCGTTGGTTACAATGGCGACGAACGATACGTGTACTGACTGGGGTAGCAGTTTCCAAGGTTACATTGTCACTCAGCGATGCGGCTGTACATGTAATATGCAGTATACTGTGTGTATTTTAATGTTGCGAATGTGGTTAACCAGAATAATGTACTACATATAACAGTCTACATGTATAAGAATTGCATGATTATCACAATATATTATCTGAAATTATGAGATACATATAGACAAGAATGACACGGGGAATTCCAATAACATAAATATAAACCTAAAGAAATAACATATCAAAATATAATAATATCATTAATCTAATAAAGAAAAGTACCAAAGTGGTGGAAAATAAAGACAGCACGATCTACAGTCACAGACGAACCCATATCGAGGCATTGTCATAGTTACCTGTGCTACTGAGCTGGGTGATCAACGTCACACACGTGACGAGAACCGGTAGTGAACCCATCTTGGCAAGCTGCCAACGGAAGCCCGCAATTCTTCCGGCTTGTGAAGCAGTTGAGTATTGGCTTCTAGGCGTTCATCTCAAATATATATCCGAAATATCCAGACACTGTGGGCTATAACTGGGAAATATCCAAACGGTTATTCCAACGTGTTCGTATCCGAGTTGAATTCACTTATTGGAAAAATATCCTAGAAATCGTTTCATGGTTCGATTGATCTGAAAAATAAAGGTAAGCAGAGAATTGCCATTAAACATTTGTTTTTGTATGGCTATGCACGATTAATTCGCTATAGATTGTCGTATCTCTCATTGATAGTACAAGTTCAGTAAGTACACAAACTGTCCGCACTGATCCAAACACGGCTATCATACAATGGCCGAGGGTTTTTGTTTAAACACAAAACCATGTCACATGGCAGTTATGGCTCACAATTCATAACGCACATACAAGGTCTTCTTTTTGCCCACATAAACACATAAAATCCCTAATGCCTATATCTATCGAAGCGTATATCCATGCATTGACAACGTCCATATAGTTACCCCTTGACGATATAGTGTACGTGTGTCCTATGCCTGCGATGATATTGAGAATACACAGGTATATGGATAATGATCTTACCAAAAACAAAACTCGGATCGATCGATATTTATGTACTATTGGTCGGTGATTATCAGGCGGGACATCGCTCACTCACTTACTACATACCGACGACTAAACTTTCACGATATAAATATCGACATTTCATGGCGCCTTTGCATGGTACTTCTGAAGGTCAGATGTTAGAATATAGCAATTGCAATGTGAAAGCTGCAACATTTTTAGCAATAGATCGAGTGTTGATTGATCTACTTCACTATATGTATGGCACGTCAGTGTTTGAGACATTATTCAATAAAATCGATAGTGAAACCCCGTTCTAGTATTGATGTACATGTACGAGAATTCTTCGCATGTTTATTGGGTCGAAGATGTGCTCTGTCACATTGGGTGGTCTTTGTATACAGGAATATATACTAGTTTTGCAATTGAAACACTTACTCGTTCTATTTACTATTAATAACACGACTTCACAGAATTGAAAAACGAAAGTTCAATATGAGCAACCAACTCGAAACATTCTCATAACAACACACACACACAAACTGTTGACTGAACCTGTAAAACCATTACATTGTTTTATATTTCTCGAGCTCTAATAAGAAAAATGAAACGATTGTGTGTGAATTTACGGTTTTACCTGCTGAGCGATGTTTAGATGACACTCTTTATCCAGTCTCAAGTAATCTGAAGTGGTCATCAAATATGTCCAAGAGACATGTCCTGTACGATGTCTTACAACTCTTGTTCACAGCTCAAGATGTACAGGTGCAGGTCAACTCGGTACTGAGTTAGATTGATCGTCCAGGCGAAATCTGTAGAGGAAATATAAATTTTCTACATGTACACAATATTTATCAAACAGTTAGAAGAAATATGTATAGGTACAAAAAAAATTATCCGTCCCTGTACATGTACATACATAGGTATACTTGTATTACTGTACTTATGCACATAATTATCAAAGTCCCAGTCGCGTCATTATCATGGTCGATTTTAGGATTTTAATTCGCACGGTAGCAAAACACTTTTGTCTGGTTTTATGTCACTTTAAATGTCACTCTGTCTGTTGTATCAAAAGTACTTGTACGTGTATGCCACACAAAGCACGTCTGGAAACTCCATGGAGCTTGATCTTGTGACGACATTTATGTACAGTAGACAAACACTTATATTATAGGGGCTTGGCTGGCTGTCGGGGCGAGAGAGGGCTGGGCATAGGGTATGGGGGGGGGGGGGTGCAGTGGTCTACAAGCACCTAATACGTTATATCTAAATGGTACTTATGTTGGCAGTGATTTGATGTTAACATCTTAATCTGATGTGTCGGTAATGTGTCTCACATGAACATCTGCACAATTGTGTTGACTCTTCAGCAAGAGCGTCGGCGTTCTTATCTGATTTGAGATTTCTTATCAAGAAGAACGAATCATAGATGTACGCATTTGAAATGAAATTCTAGCAATGAAATGTTAGCAATAGCATAATCGTGACTCAATGAAACCGTACAACTACACATACTTGTGTGAATACAGGTAGTAAATGCGACTGCAACTGGCCTGCATCTAAATATGCAGGGTTTACCCAATTAATAGAGCACACAAAGGGCCACGCTGCCAACAAGAATAGCGTCAATAACCGTATTACTCGCCTTGCTCGCAAAAAATGAACGCCACAAAATGGGCCAACAAGAATGGATTCTAAAAGTCGGAAGCTATTTGCTGGCTGCTTGTTGTAGGAATGATCGCGAAGAAAAAGCTCATTTTAGACCCGTTCTTATGTGGTCAAGTGCTAGTATTGTCTGGGTCTTATTGTCTGACAGCATAGTCAACATTACTGGCAGGAGCACGGGGCTTATTTTTCGTCGAAGATATCATGGCCATGAAATGGATGCAGTGCGTTTACAGAATAGCTTATACGTGTATTAGTACTGATGTCAGTAAATTACCAGTCGATGCAATGTATTACATGTACATGCAATGGTGTGTCTGTGGTTTGGGGCAACTGATTTCCCAATGGAATTTTGTAAACGGCAATAAACAGGTGTATTATTGTCATTGTAAATGTTGTCTTCTTCATTCTGGTCCAGTTAGTAATAGGCCATGGCCACCTCCCCCACCCCACCCCTACCCCGCGACAAATCCCTGGATCCATCCATGGGTACACATACATACATTTACTTGTATGTTCTGTATAGTGAAAGTAGTCTTAGTACATGTATTATATCTAAGAATAATGACAGATAAGATCGGTTCTCACTATGACGGGGCAAATGTTCTTTGCAGTGCTGCACGTGTTCCTTTGCCTATCATTGGGAGATACATGTATCATTGTACAACATGCAGGCAGACGGCAGTGGCATTAATTGATGGGTTTTTACCGGGCGGTTTCAATGGGGAACGTGCTTATTCTCTCGGTGAATCTGTTATTCCTGTCTGCCATGCGTGGACTCGCATGGGACATCGCAACAACGTGCAAGACACATGCCGAGGCAATATTATAACGTGGATGGGCTTATAGAGAAATGCATCGTGTGATGTGATTTATAGTGCTGCATGGCAACAGCATCGCCCCCCCCCCCCCCCCCTGGACCAACGAGATGCCATTGCGGGTCCTGTGCAGCCCGTGGTCGCAGGTGCAGCAGCACAGATCCCGCAATGGGTAATGGAGGAATGTTCCAACGGGGGTATTGGTCGTATCCCGCTTCCACTTTTGTTTTCGTCGAGCCACGTTCATCATCTGTGAGGGGGCGGGATAAAATCTGCGGCGTCTATTATAGGGCTCCACTTAGGCGGAGGCATCAAATATAGATCGTTGGTGCATCGTTGGCCCGTGCACCAACGAGTTTTGAGAGACTGACTGTGAGAGTATTCGATTGGGGATTCAAAAAATCCATGCAGAGACCAATTATATTTTTCATGGTTTCGCTATCTGTTTTCACTTTCTTCTTCCAGTCGGGAAAATCTTTGACCACGCTGGTCAATCATGATGCATCCGAACATGATTGACTACATGTATATTCATATGATTGGAGATTTCCACCTTATTTTACTTAAATTACTCTTGTTTGGAATCACTTTCATGCCTGCAACGGCAAGAGACACGATTGCAGTTCTGAAAAAAATAATGAAGGGAGAACAGACTGCCCTGGTGCACCAATGAGTCAATAACGTGATCTTATTACACGCAAGTAACTTGTTAATTATATTGGATGAGCACACGCCCTGAATAATGACGTGCTCGAGTCGGTGTTTGACTTCTGACTAGGGCCAGGAGTTGAATGGGGTGGGGGATCATGGGGTATGCATGGTGTAGGTGGGGGGGGGGGCTGTCTCGTGCAAGGAAAGCGTCTGAGGCAGGTCGCATCACATCTCAAATCAAACATCACTCACTCCCGTCAGGTCAACAGCCGGCTGTCACCCCACACCCCGGGGAAAAATACCCCCCCCCCCCCCCACAACTCCCGCTTCCAAACACACACGCGCGCACAATGAAATGTGCTGCCACAGAATATCGCATACTGCCAACATTGCATGTTGATAAATTCCAGACTGCAAATATGGCTTCCTGCGATAATTTATTTGGTCAACATGCTTCCCCGTGCATGTATGCAGCACGAGAATTGGATGGATTGATACATGGCCCCTCAAATGTAGTCACCAGTTCAGTGACAGAAACCTTTCTTTGTGCGCACCGCACGCTCAGTCCAATGCATGGGACCAGGCAGACAATAAAAAGGAGACCAATGATGAATGATGACACAGTAATTTGACTGATTTGCTTCCTCTGCGGCTTCAATGTTCCAATCAGCCGTAGGATCTGGGGGATTTTCAATATGGAAGAACATTTCGCAGCAAGTCGCCAAAGTCATTTCAAGTCTTTGTGTTAAAGTAATTTCAACGGGATCATTTTGTCAAGAAGATGGCAACTTTTGCCACCGAATGGTGCAGTTGCGTCTGACATAAGGTCATATGTATATCGAGCCCTTATATAATATAGTACCCAATTATGGCATGCTCATTGCAAAAGGGATATCATTTCTGAAAACAAACAGCGTCTTGGCTTCAGCATCGTGAATAGAACCGGTTTTTTTTAACTGAACAAATGGCTTTCACACACAGAAACTACCCATGTAATATTACGTGCACCAGCCCACTAGCCTATTCATTTGTGGCCCCAATAAATCCGTCAACACCCTCGATCGGCAATCGATCACGGCAGAGTCCCAGACAGTCTTCTTCACACACTTGTCAATCGCCGCCCGTCTGGTGACGTTCGCTCTGTAGCGGGACGTCTTCTTTCCCCAAACGGAGGTCACAAACCGCCAACCATCACCCTAATCTATATTGATTTTGACGCCTCATCTTGTCACAAGCAATTACTGGTTGTTTGGGAAGATGCCGTGTCCAGCAACAGTTTTGACCTTAGCTGACCGGTCCACAGATGGTATAAGGGGAATCTGGGAGGGACATGTGGGGGCGGGATGGATATGAGAATGAAAAAGCATATGGATCAGCGGGGTTTATGAAGTGACAGTTGCATGGGGGATTTAGGATTGGACCCAGTCTAGTCGGGAAATTGGAAGCCGCGCTTTACTGGGTGCAATTACATTGTAGAAAAAGAAGGCCTTTCTTAGACGGGGTTTTACTCAGGTGCGGGTGGATGCAGATGAAGTATGCAACCTACTAATTGGGCTAGGGATGAATATCAAATCAATGAGAATAGCGACGCTCGAATGCAACTTTCTATTTTATTGAACTAGATCCAGTCCTTCCAATGATACAAAAACGAGATGCTGTGTGCATCTAGAAAATCTTTTCACTTATCAATCAGTTCCGGTAGACACATTTCATCAACATGGTCATTTCTGTAATATACAGTAGTAAGATTTATCGTATATACACTATTATCTTTGTGTATATAAATTATGAAGAAAAAAAATAAGTGGCACGCATCACAATATTCATCACTCTACCTCAGAGGAAATGACATATACAAGCATATGCGTGTACTATTAGGAACTATTACACGTATATGGAATATATTTACTAACACATTCCCTAAGTCAAATCTGGAAATTTCTTACATAGACATACTTTAAGATTGACGACAGTTGATCAAAAAAGCTTCGCTGATATTCCTTTCTGTTTTATCAGAATAGACTTAGAATAGACAGAATAGAAAATCCTGTGAATATTTCACAAATCTCTGTATTTTCTCGGGTCCTTATAGTGTCAGGTTTGACACCGATGACTGGACGATGTCACAGATGTTTACAAATAGCACAGACTGACCCCAGTAAACATCTGGCCTGATGTCTCTCGGTTCGTTTTCTCCTCAACATGTGAATGATTGTGACTCATAAAATTCACGGAACACAGATCAACTTGAATTAATCATTAGTAAGATCCAAGGGGGTATACTTTGTTCCATCTTAATGTCAATAAAAAGTGTAGACCTACCATAATTCCCCTGCGTTAGAAGTACGATTATTATTTTAATTTACCCTGTGTCAACGCATATTTTAGTATCACACAAATATTTCCATTTGAGACTGACAAATATATCCGCTACTGTCACAATGTTATGTAGAAATTCATCATCCAAATCAAATGCTTTCACTGTCCAATCAATAATAACAATTAGGCGGAAATTTACCGGTAACATGGTATAAGTATCCAAGCCCAAGGACGGTCCACTCATTGCGACACTCGGGGTAAAAATAACGGTGTACAAGTAACCTACAGTGGATAGAATTATTTTTGTGGCCAGCGGAAATATGTCAAGTTTATGTGATTAATAACCTTAATTTATTGGATTATATTGCTCATTATTCTCCATATAATAAACAAAGAAGAACATATCTATCGATGTATATCCGAGCACAGACATTCAATGGTTTTAATGATGCCCAATGTTTTCGATCAAATTGATAGTTTATCCGTCTATTTTGGTGTAAAAAAAACATTTGTCCTCACATTTTATCACTTTTATATCTTAAACTATAAAAGTTGGCAACCTTTCGTAATTGTTCTGTCAACATCAGAAATTTAGCTCGATATTTTGGTTGCGCTACTATATGCGTATGTATTACGGTAAATCAACAAATATCGCAAAGCTCTCACAGTATTTGCGTTTATTCACAAGATTCAAATGTAAAACCTCATGGAAACAATCAGAAATAATATTTTTGAAAGTGCTGTGATCCTTTTGTTGAGATTACTGTATTTAACCAAGGATAGCAGCATGAGCAGGACCGGGCCCACTCATATCTACCCTCCGTGGGTCTCATTTGAGGCAAACTTAGAAGACCAGCGCGATGCGCTGGCCAATGACAGAAATATCGATTGGCTGGGGTCGGACAGCAAGACAGGTACAGAGGCTCAGGGAGATATTAAGCCTCCCCCCCCCCCCCATCTCACATTCATTCCCGTGTGGAGGCGTTTGGGTGCAACACTCCGGGTCGTGATCCGACTCAATTCCATAGCTTTATGTCTTTATATCATGAAGCACGATCTGTATAGATGAAAACCAACTGAACAGAAATGCCAGGGCAGCCTAGTACATGTCTAGGACTTGTAGGTATCTCAAGACTATAGAGCCTTCGCTGTATTGCGTTATACAGAAAACAATATGATTCTACTTGTGCCTGAGGAAGAATTGTATTCCACCCCGTATATCCCATCCCAGACAGGCAATATCATTAAAGAAGCCCCACAGCCTGGACACATGTGCAGTTAGCACGCTATAAACAGACGCGAAGTTACGGTATTCACCGCACGTAAAATAGCGAGCTGGGAGCCATTGCGGGTAATATTGATTGGAGCATTGTCTTTGATGGGGAACAGCATCCGTGCAACTGAGTTCACATTTAATATGAATAGTTTTGTTGGGAAATCAGGGAAAGAGCGTGCAATGACATGGTGTTCTTTATCATATAGTATGTCGTCGCATCTGCTATGATTCAACGGTATAACTGTACGTCACGTTCAGTATGCTACTAGTACTTTGGAGCACGCAAAAAGGTCAAGGCTGACTTTAGATAATGTTAGCGATTGAAAGTGATAATATTGTGTCAGGGTGCACTTTTGTGGATGTAGATATTCCATTGTCTTTCGTATTGAACCGATGGTTAGCAATGCTAATTTGTTTAACTTGTTTTGTCAGAAAATTTTTTTTTCTTCGTTTATTCCTGTACATATATCTACGCTACATGGACCACACACTGAGCTTTGTCAATATTAATAAATCGGTACTATGTATGATAACTGTGTCACCGAACTTATAATCAATCAACAGGCGTGGAATTGTGGCATCTGAAATCTGATAAATATAAAAGAAATTGGAAAATATAGTGGAAAAATAGTATAAAAATGTTTATTCGCCTGGTTGGGCGAATAGAAATACGTTTTACAGCCTAATATTCCGTTTCAATGTTCCGTTGTAATGGCCCAAGTTCTAATTACATACATGTATAAGCCTAAGCATATTCATTGAAATTTGTGGCGAAATTAGATGTGAAAATCAGTACAGTAAATGAACGAAGCTGACAAATAGAGCTACATGTATCGGGCTGATCACGAAGAAAATAACATCAGCCGATTTAATTAGAACGAGTTCTAGGAATAGAACACACCATATAGGAAATGATTCCTGCTCCCATGCTGTTAACTCAATACCCGGTCCCTCCAGGCAACATACATGACATGTATTACGCCGTGATTGAAATGTGATGTACAAAACACTAGCTAATCAGAACATTGCACGGAATGTTTTGAGGTAAAGATTAGGTAGGCCTACAGCCTAGATGTATTTATATGGTGCGGGCACATTTGTTGTCACCGCTTATTTTGAATTACGTCAATCTACATATCTGGCTGCACACATAATGTAACATTAATTTTGCGGCAATATATATATTTATTATTATGAGAGAGAGAGAGAGAGAGAGAGAGAGAAAACATTAGGCACATTTCCTCTTTAAAGATGGATGCTGATTGATCGTAGATGTAGTTCTGGCCGACAGATCATGGACCTGTTTTGGTTTCCAATGTAGCAGTTCAGTATCACCTCGATCAATCTCTTCCAACCGGGCTCATCACAGCTGAGCATAATTTCAACATTAGTAACGTCGCAACCTCGACTGCGAAATACCGACCTTTCCCCACTTTCCAAAGTGTGTAAAAATGTTGACCTGCTCAACTCTGAGCCGACTGATAACACAATACACGAGTGTCCTACACGGCAAAGATCCAATATCTTCGCAACACATTACACATGAAAAACATGGTTTTGCACTAGAGCGCTAACGGGGAAAATTGTACCACAAAATCCCCATCCACGTGTAGGATGGGGCACCAGAGCTCAAACCTAGTCAATACATGGGGATTTTTGGGGTCGCCGCAGAGGCATTGAGGACCTCACCAATGGGACAGGGACCAGGAATGTTGGAATCCATACTGAACAGCACTTAAACTGATGTACAACTCGGCAAAAAACATGTGGTTATACATGTACATATGCATGCTTGGTGGTAGTATGAAAGATAAATATGGAGAACCTGCTCCGTCGCAGATCTATTGGATTTCCTCCGATCGACAGCACTCAAGAGATACGTTTAGAGAGGCAACTTTCCACCTTGTTTTCTGTCTAAATATCGAGAAAGGTCGTTCCACAACAGAACTTCATGTAATAGAACTTAATATAAATGAAAGCAACTGAACAGAAATGTCAGGGTACCCTAGTATACATATATGTCTAGGACTTGTGAGCATCTCGTGCCTAAAAAGCCTTCTATGTGTTGCCTTATACAGATAACAACATGATTCTACTTGTGTCTAAAGTAGAACTGTATTCCACCAAGTATCCCATCTCAGTCAGGCAATATCATTAAAGAACCCCACATCCCGGACACATGTGCAGTTAGCACGCTATAAACAGACGCATACTTACGGTATTCAGGTAGCGAATTGGGAGCTATTGCGGGTAATATTAACGGAAGCATGGTCGTTGATGAGAACATCATCCGTGCAACTGAGTTCACATTCAATATGCATAGTTTTTTTTGGAAAATGAGGGGAAAAGCGTGCAGTGATATGGTGTTCTTTATCATATAGTATGTCCTCGCATCTGTTATGATTCAACGATAAAACTGTACGTCTCATTCAATCTGTTTTGTTCTCTGGTACATGCTACCTTAGAGCACACAAAAAGATGAAAGCTGACTCTAGATGATGTTGGCGATAGTAAGTATTAATATTGTGTCAGTGTGCTCTTATGTACGGGGTACATATTCAGTTGTCTTGTCATTTAACCGGTGGCTAGCGCCGTAAATTACATGTTTTGGTCAGAAAATGGTTCATTATTTTCATTTATCGTTGTAATTATCTACGCTACATGAACCACACATTGAGCTTTGTCAATATTAATAAATCGGTATTATGCGTGATTAGCGATGTTAATTTTTTTCACTTGTTTTGTTAAAAAAAATGTTTTTTTTATTCATTTCTGTATATATTCACGCAACATGGACCTCACACTGAGTTTTGTCAATATTAATAAATCGGTATTACATGTGATAACTGTGTCACCAAACAATAATCAATCAACAGGCGTGGAATTGTGACATCTGTTGTCTGTAGTCTACACGCAGTTAGACTGACATCGTGTGATTATGATTCTGATATCGTAGAAATCTGACTAATGCATTGGAAGTGAGTGTGCTGTCGTATAACCGGGCGGGAATGTAAAACAACTTGCAGATATTCAACGCAAATGACAAAATAAAATCTGATAAATATAAAAGAAATTGGAAAATATAGTGGAAAATATAGTGGAAAATAGTAGAAAAAATGCCTATTCGCCTGTTTGAACGAAGAGAAATACGTTGTTCAAACTAATATTCTATTTCAAGGTATATACGTGTAATAGCCCAAGTTCTAATTACATATAAGCCTAAGCATATATTTCATTGAAATCTGTGGCGAAATTAAATATGAAAATCAGTACAGTAAATGAACGAAGCTGACAAATAGAGCTACATGTATCAGGATGATAAAATAGAAAATAACATCCATGAAGTCGATTTAATTAGAAGGAGTTCCATGAATAGAACACACCATATAGGAAATGAGTCCTGCTCCCATGCTGTTAACTCAACACCAGGTCCCTCCAGGCAATATATACATGACATGTATCACGCCAGTGATTGAAATGTGATGTAGAAAACACTATCTAATCAGAAAACTGAACGGACTGTTTTGAGGCGAAGATTAGGTGTAGCCTATTTGTAATTACTAGTGTATGGTGCAGACACATTTGCTGTCACAGCTACATGTAATCCTGAATCATGCGAATGTAGCTTTCATGTCTGGCTGCACACATAGATGGAATATTCATGCTGATGCAAAATACAAAGGCCTATTTCTATTACAGAGAGAGAGAGAACATTAGACACATTTCCTCTTTTAAGATGGAAGCTGATTGATCGTATAGATGCAATTCCGGCCGACAGATCATGGACCTGTTTTGGTTCCAGATGTAGCAATTCGGTATCACCTCGATCAATCTCTTCCAACCAAGCTCATCACATCCATATATAATTTCAACATTAGTAACGTCGCAACCTCGCCGGCGAAACACCGACCTTTTCCCACTTTCCAAAGTGTGTAAAAATGTTGATCTGCTCAACTCTGTGCCGACTGATAACATAATACACGGATGTTCTACACGGTAAAAATCCAATATCTTCGCAACACATTACACATAATAAACATGGTTTTGCACTAAAGTTTTGTCGAAGAGAAATGTACAACAAAATCCCCATCCAACGTGTAGGATGGGACACCAGAGCTCAAACCTTCTCAATACATGGAGGTTTTTAGGGGTCGCCGCAGAGGTATAGTGGACCTCATCAATGGAACAGGGACCAGGAATGCTGGAATCTATAGTTTAAAACACTTGAACCGATTAAAAGTGAGTAAAAATGTGGTTATACATATGCATGCTTGGTGGTAGGCATATGTACTTGTCAGATTCTCGCTTGTCAAGGGTCCTCGCAGTGTCAGGTTTGACGCCGATGACAGTTTACCGCTGCAGTTGTCCTGCATGCTGTTACAGCTGTTTACAAATTACACAGACTGACCCCAGTAAACATCTGGCGAAATGTCTCTGGGTTCGTCCATGCTCACATCAACATGTGACTCGTATAATTCAAGGAACACATATCACCTTGGACTGATCATTAGTAAGATCCAAGGAAGTGCGTTGTTCAGTTTAATGTCAACAGAAAATGTTCTGTCATCTTTCGGCGTCAAAAGTACGATTATTATTTTAATTTGCCCTGTGTCAACGCATATTTTAGTATCACACAAACATTCCCATTTGAAGCTGACAAATATATCCGCTACTGTCACAATGTTATGTAGAAATTCATTATCCAAATCAAATGCTTTCCCTGTCAAATCAATAATAACAATTAGGCGGAAATTTACCGGTAACATCCGGTTAGCATAAATATCCAAGCCCAAGGACGGTCCACTTATTGCGACACTGGGTAAAAATAACGGTGTATGGCATGAATATCGATTGGGTGGGGCCGGGTAAGCAGCAAGACAGGTACAGAGGCTCAGGGAGATATTACCCCCCCCCCCCCCACCTTTATTCCTGTGCGGAGGCGGGTAAGTTCATCTCTTCAGGTCGTGATCTGACTCAATTCCATAGCTTTATGTGTTTATATCATGAACCTACGCGTTTGTACAGATGGAAACCAACTGAACAGAAATGCCACTTGCGAGCATCTCATGACTAAAGAGCCTTCTACGTGTTGCCTTATACAGAAAATAAAACTTGTGTCTAAAGTAGAACAGTATTCCACCAAGTATCCCATCCCAGGCAAGCAATATCATTAAAGAACCCCACATCCCGGGGCACATGTGCAGTTAGCACGCTATAAACAGACGCGAAGTTACGGTATTCACCGCACGTAAAATAGCGAGCTGGGAGCCATTGCGGGTAATATTAATGGGAGCATGGTCTTTGATGGGGAACAGCATCCGTGCAACTGAGTTCATATTTAATATGAATAGTTTTGTTGGGAAATCAGGGAAAGAGCGTGCAATGACATGGTGTTCTTTATCATATAGTATGTCGTCGCATCTGCTATGATTCAACGGTATAACAGTGTACGTCACGTTCAGTATGCTACTAGTACTTTGGAGCACGCAAAAAGGTCAAGGCTGACTTTAGATAATGTTAGCGATTGAAAGTGATAATATTGTGTCAGTGTGCACTTTTGTGGATGTAGATATTCCATTGTCTTTCGTATTGAACCGATGGTTAGCAATGCTAATTTGTTTAACTTGTTTTGTCAGAATTTTTTTTTTCTTCGTTTATTCCTGTACATATATCTACGCTACATGGACCACACACTGAGCTTTGTCAATATTAATAAATCGGTACTATGTATGATAACTGTGTCACCGAACTTATAATCAATCAACAGGCGTGGAATTGTGGCATCTGTTGTCTGTAGCCTAGACGCAGTTAGACTCACATCGTGTGATTATGATGCTGATATCGTAGAAATCTGACTAATGCATTGGAAGTGAGTGTGCTGTCGTAAGCGGGCGTGAATGTAGAAGCACTCGAAGAGATTCAACGCAAATAACAAAATGAAATCTGATAAATATAAAAGAAATTGGAAAATATAGTGGGAAAATAGTATAAAAATGTTTATTCGCCTGTTTGGGCGAATAGAAATACGTTTTACAGCCTAATATTCCGTTTCAATGTTCGTGTAATGGCCCAAGTTCTAATTACATATAAGCCTAAGCATATTCATTGAAATCAGTGGCGAAATTAGATGTGAAAATCATTACAGTAAATGAACGAAGCTGACAAATAGAGCTACATGTATCAGGCTGATAACGAAGAAAATAACATCAGCCGATTTAATTAGAACGAGTTCTAGGAATAGAACACACCATATAAGGAATGAGTCCTGCTCCCATGCTATTAACTCAATACCCGGTCCCTCCAGGCAACATACATGACATGTATTACGCCAGTGATTGAAATGTGATGTACAAAACACTATCTAATCAGAACACTGCACGGAATGTTTTGAGGTAAAGATTAGGTAGGCCTACAGCCTAGATGTATTTATATGGTGCGGGCACATTTGTTGTCACCGCTTATTTTGAATTACGTCAATCTACATATCTGGCTGCACACATATGTAACATTAATTTTGCGGCAATATATATATTTATTATTATGAGAGAGAGAGAGAGAGAGAGAGAGAGAGAAAACATTAGGCACATTTCCTCTTTAAAGATGGATGCTGATTGGTCGTAGATGTAGTTCTGGCCGACAGATCATGGACCTGTTTTGGTTTCCAATGTAGCAGTTCAGTATCACCTCGATCAATCTCTTCCAACCGGGCTCATCACAGCTGAGCATAATTTCAACATTAGTAACGACGCAACCTCGACTGCGAAATACCGATCTTTCCCCACTTTCCAAAGTGTGTAAAAATGTTGACCTGCTCAACTCTGAGCCGACTGATAACATAATACACGAGTGTCCTACACGGCAAAGATCCAATATCTTCGCAACACATTACACATGGAAAACATGGTTTTGCACTAGAGCGCTAACGGGGAAAAATGTACCACAAAATCCCCATCCACGTGTAGGATGGGGCACCAGACCTCAAACCTACTCAATACATGGGGATTTTTGGGGTCGCTGCAGAGGCATCAAGGACCTCACCAATGGGACAGGGACCAGGAATGTTGGAATCCATACTGAACAGCACTTAAACTGATGTACAACTCGGCAAAAAACATGTGGTTATACATGTACATATGCATGCTTGGTGGTAGTATGAAAGATAAATTTGGAGAACTTGCTCCGTCGCAGATCTATTGGATTTCCTCCAATCGACAGCACTCAGGAGATACGTTTAGAGAGGCAAGTTTCCACCTTGTTTTCTGTCTAAATATCGAGAAAGGTCGTTCCACAACAGAACTTCATGTAATAGAACTTAATATAAATGAAACCAACTGAACAGAAATGTCAGGGTACCCTAGTATACATATGTCTAGGACTTGTGAGCATCTCGTGCCTAAAAAGCCTTCTATGTGTTGCCTTATACAGATAACAACATGATTCTACTTGTGTCTAAAGTAGAACTGTATTCCACCAAGTATCCCATCTCAGTCAGGCAATATCATTAAAGAACCCCACATCCCGGGGCACATGTGCAGTTAGCACGCTATAAACAGACGCGAAGTTACGGTATTCACCGCACGTAAAATAGCGAGCTGGGAGCCATTGCGGGTAATATTAATGGGAGCATGGTCTTTGATGGGAGCAGCATCCGTGCAACTGAGTTCAATATGGATAGTTTCGTCGGAAAATCAAGGAAAAAGCGTGCGATGATGTGGTCGTTCTATCATATGTCCTCGCATCTGGTATGATTCAACGGTAAAACTTTACGTCACGTTCAATCTGTTCTGTTCTCAGGTGTTCTACTTTGGAGCACGCAAAGAGGTCAAAACTGATTTAAGATGATGTTTGCGATAGAAAGTGATAATATTGTCTCAGTATTCTCTTATGTACGGGGTACATATTCCGTTGTCTTGTCATTTAACCGGTGGCTAGCGCCGTAAATCACATGTTTTGGTCAGAAAATGTTTTTTTTATTCATTTCTGTATATATTCACGCAACATGGACCTCACACTGGGTTTTGTCAATATTAATAAATCGGTATTACATGTGATAACTGTGTCACCAAGCAATACTCAATCAACAGGCGTGGAACTGCAACATCTGTTGTCTGTAGCCTACACGCAGTTAGACTCACATCGTGTGATTATGACGCTGATATCGTAGAAATCTGACTAATGCATTGGAAGTGAGTATGCTGTCGTATAACCGCGCGTGAATGAAGTTTGCAATGCAAATAACAGAAAGTAAGCATTCATATAAAATTCGTGGGAATTGGTAAATATATTGGCAACAAGAAATAATAACGTGGGATGAATGGCTATTTGTCTGTTTTAGCGAAGATAAATACGCGTTCGGGCAGTTATTCCCTTCTAATTTAATGGCCTGAGTTCTAATTACATATCAGCATATTGTGAATCATATTCATTGAAATCTGTGGCGAAATTAGGTGTAAAAATCAGTACAGTAAATGAACGAAGCTGACAAATAGAGCTACATGTATCTGGCTGAACAGGAGAAAATAACATCAGCCGATTTAATAAGAAGGAGTTCAATGAATAAAACACACCATATAGGATATGAGTCCTGCTCCCATGCTGTTAACTCAATACCCGGTCCCTCCAGGCAATATACAGGACATGTATTACGCCAGTGATTGAAATGTGATGTAGAAAACACCATTTAATCAGAAAACTGAACGGACTGTTTTGAAGTAAAGATTAGGTGTAGCCTGTATGTAATTACTAGTGTATGGTGCAGACACACTTGCTGTCACAGCTACATGTAATCCTGAATTATAATGTAGCTAACATGTCTGGCTGCTTTCATATGGAATATTCATGCTGATGCAATATACATATATAGGTCTATTTCTATTACAGAGAGAGAGAGAGAGCCTTAGACACATTTCCTCTTTTAAGATGGATACTGATTGATCATAGATGCAATTCCGGCCGGTAGATCATAGACCCTTTTTTGGTTTCCAATGTAACAGTTCAGTATCATCTCGATCAATCTACCAAGCTCATCACATCCATATATAATTTCAACATTGGTAACGTCGCAACCTCGACGACGAAATACCGACCTTTCCTTACTTTCCAAAGTGTGTAAAAATGTTGACCCGTTCAACTCTGAGCCGACTGATAACATAATACACGGTTGTACTACACGGTGAAAATCCAATATCTTCGCAAACCATTACACATGGAAAACATGGTTTTGCACTAAAGCGCCAACAGGGAGAAATGTACCACAAAATCCCCATCCAACGTGTAGGAAGCTCAAACCTACTCAATACATGAGGATTTTGGGGGTCGCCGCAGCGACATCGAGGACCTCACCAATGGGACAGGGACCAGGAATGTTGGAATCCATACTGAACAGCACTTAAACTGATGTACAACTCGGCAAAAAACATGTGGTTATACATGTACATATGCATGCTTGGTGGTAGTATGAAAGATAAATATGGAGAACTTGCTCCGTCGCAGATCTATTGGATTTCCTCCGATCGACAGCACTCAAGAGATACGTTTAGAGAGGCAACTCTCCACCTTGTTTTCTGTCTAAATATATATCGAGGAAGGTCGTTCCACAACAGAACTTCATGTAATAGAACTTAATATAAATGAAACCAACTGAACAGAAATGTCAGGGTACCCTAGTATACATATGTCTAGGACTTGTGAGCATATCGTGCCTAAAAAGCCTTCTATGTGTTGCCTTATACAGATAACAACATGATTCTACTTGTGCCTGAAGAAGAACTGTATTCCACCAAGTATCCCATCTCAGGCAGGCAATATCATCAAAGAAGCCCCACATACTGGGGCACATGTGCAGTTAGCACGCTATAAACAAACGCATGGTTACGGTATTCACCGCACGTAAGGTAGCGAGCTGGGAGCCATTGCGGGTAATATTAATGGGTGCCACGGTCTTTGATGGGAGCAACATCCGTGCAACTGAGTTCACATTTAATATGAATACTTTTGTTGGGAAATATCTTCATCATATAGTATGTCCTCGCATCTGCTATAATTCAACGGTAAAACTGTACGTCACGTTCAATCTGTTTTGTTCTCAGGTATGCTACTTTGAAGCACGCAAAAAGGTCAAGGCTGACTTTAGATGATGTTAGCGATTGAAAATGATAATATTGTGTCAGTGTGCACTTTTGTGGATGTAGATATTCCATTGTTTTAGTATTGAACCGATGGTTAGCAATGTTAATTTGTTTCACTTGTTTTGTTGAGAAAAAATTGTTTTTATTCCTGTAAATATTTACGCTACATTTACCCCACACTGAGCTTCGTCAATATTAACAAATCGGTATTACATGTGATAACTGTGTCACCAAGCAATAATCAATCAACAGGCGTGGAACTGGAACATCTGTTGTCTGTAGCGTACACGCAGTTAGACTCACATCGTGTGGTTATGACGCTGATATCGTAGAAATCTGACTAATGCATTGGAAGTGAGTGTGCTGTCCTTATAACCGGGCGTGAATGTAGTTTGCAGATATTCAATGCAAATAACAGGAAAGTATGCATTCATATAAATTTCGTGAGAATTAGTAAATGTATAGGCAACGCGGAATGAAAGGCTATTTGTCTGTTTTAGCGAAGAGAAATAAGTTTTTTCAGTCAGTTATTCTCTTTTGAAGTAATGGCCCAAGTTCTAATTACTCATTCATACAAACATATTGTGAATCGCATTCAATTAAATTTCTGGCGACATTTGATGTCAAAATCAGTACAATAAATGGACGAAGCGGACAATTATAGCTAGTATGTTGGTAAAGGAGAAAATAACATCAGTTGATTTAACTAGAAGGAGTTCTATGAATAGAACACACCATATAGGAAATGAGTCCTGCTCCCATGCTGTTAACTCAATACTCCAGCCAATATACAGGACATGTATTACGCCAGTGATTGAGATGTGATGTACAAAACACCATCTAATCAGAAAACTACACGGACTGTTTTGAGGCGAAGATTAGGTGTAGGCTATATGTAATTACTAGTGTATGGTGCGGACACACTTGCTGTCACAGCTACATGTAATCCTGAATTATAATGTAGCTAACATGTCTGGCTGCACTCATATGGAATATTCATGCTGATACAATATACATATATAGGTCTATTTCTATTACAGAGAGAGAGAGCGAGCATTACACACATTTCCTCATTTAAGATGGAAGCTGATTGATCGTATAGATGCAATTCCGGCCGGCAGATCATGGACCTGTTTTGGTTCCAGATGTGGCAGTTCGGTATCACCTCGATCAATCTCTCCCAACCACGCTCATCACATCCATATATAATTTCAACATTAGTAACGTCGCAACCTCGCTGGCGAAATACCGACCTTTCCCCACTTTCCAAAGTGTGTAAAAATGTTGACCTGCTCAACTCTGTGCCGACTGATAACATAATACACGGATGTTCTACACGGTAAAAATCCGATATCTTCGCAACACATTACACATGGCAAACATGATTTTGCACTAAAGCGCCAACGGAGAGAAATGTACCAAAAAATCCTCATCCACGTGTATGATGGGACACCAGAGCTCAAACCTACTCAATACATGGGGATTTTTAGGGGTACCGCGCGGTACCTTAATGAAAGATGGCGGGAGGTAGGTTATGCTTCGACCTTTCATCGGAGATTTCTAGCATATACATTAGAAATGCGCGTATATTTTTATGGTTTCTGAGAGGGAGTCACATCATATACACTGTGGATAAGTTACAAGAGATGTTATACTGGCAGTCGCGAGTAATTTGAGGGAGAAGAAATCGGCTTGATTATGGTACCGCGTGAGGCTGATTAAGGTACCACGAACAGCCTTGAATCGTGGATTATGGTACCACAACTACCCAATTTATCCATAAATTAATGTTTTTTTCTGTTACTTTTTTGACACACAGTCACCCGAAAATGGCAATATTTACGAGGTTCAGTCTGTTTAAGTGTTTAATGTTTAAAGGTGTTTAATGGTGGTTACCAACTTTGTCATAGATGAACATAATATATGAAATAGACATGCTGATACCACCGGCCTCAAGGTAGGGCTCGTTTCCATGGCAACAGGTCTATTTCCCATGAAATGGCAAAAATATTGAAGATCGGGCTGCTTTAAAGTGTTAATGTTTAAGGACAGATCAACAATCTTGTCTAAGATGTAAAACACCTGTGGGACAGGGATGGAATGCTACCAGCGTGGCCCCTGTGTGGGACTCGTTGCTATGGCAACAGGCAGTCTTAACCATCCGTGCCAGTTCTATTTTTCTGCACAAAAGGGCAAAACAATGAAGATTGGGCTGCTTAAAATTATTAATGGATAAATAGCCAGGATAATCGGCAAGAATGAAATACATTACATACAGTTGTAAATGACAAGTTTCCGAAGAACAATATTCTACATTCAACGCAATTTTACTGCAATATCTCTCAAATTTTTGTTTCTATTGTGAGCCAGTTTTGTACAGCTAATAGTCAGATTCAATTCATATGACTCAAATGATTACTGAGTACAGGACCATTTTTAAACGATAAAGTTTACAGAACAAGTAATCATACAGACCCCAATAGAACAATTTATGTGCATTTCATAAGTACATCACTGCACAGTGCACCATCCTATTGTATGCCAGTTATAAACGTTGTATGCCAGTTATAAAATAGTATCAGCGGATTCAATTGATATAATCAATTGATTGACAACGCGGCTTATTTCACATGAACGGTTCTGCTGGCAATCCCTAATATCAAAATCATCTTTCATTAACACCCTGCAGCAGTGCTAGACAAGAAAAAAGTCTCCAAATTTCCTGACACAGATTCGGAGGCTAAGTTCTGTGATCGTTTTTGGAACGTCTTCAGCAACAAAATTGCCAAGATTACATTAACGTTCTCTGATGATCACCCAGTGCTAAATAGTGACAATCAGATCACATACAAACTCGAGAACTTCAAAAGGCTAACATCAAACGAAGTGTGTAACATCATCAAATCTTCACCATTGAGATCATCGCGAAGTGACCCCATCCCAATTCCGCTGGTGAAAAAATGTCAGGAGTTTTTTGCTGAACTCCTTGATCTGCAGTGGTGTATTTCCGTTCTCAATCAAACAAACCTTGATCACACCCATTTTGAAAAAAAAACCCAACAACATGGGTCTGACACTGAAGAACTGTCAAACTCATGAAACTATAGACCGGTATCGAACCTCCGATTGCTATCTAAAATTTAATATTTTTGAAAAGGCAGCCGATGAACAGGCACGACCGTACACAGTGTCTGGTCTCGATGAAGCACTCCATTCGGCAATATACCAGCGGCACCATAGGACGGAAACTGTATCGGCCAAAGTACACACCGGATTCCAAAAAAATTGATTGAATCCCGGCTTTAATACGATAACAGTGTATATATTATGGAGGTAGTAATTTTCCAATGTGATGGAAACAGAAAATATATGCTCTTCTTACTCTATTATCCCACCAAGACGAATTTATGTTCGAAAGTGCACACATTTTTCTGATGTGGTACCATAATCTTTTACGCGTGGTACGGTAATCACAGGCCGCTCAACTCTGTGTGGTACCGTAATCAAGCCGATTTCTTCTCCCTCAGATTACTCGCGACTGCCACTATAACATCTCTTGTAACTTATCCACAGTGTATATATTGTAACTCCCTCTCAGAAAACACAAAAATATACGCGCGTTTCTCATGTATATGCTAGAAATCGCCGGTAAAAGATTGAAGCATAACCTACCTTCCGCCATCTTTGATTAAGGTACCGCGCGGTACCTTAATCTGTGTAAGCACTGTGGCAGAGGCATCGAGGACCTCACCAATGGGACAGAGGCCAGGAATGCTGGAATCTATACTTTAGAACACTTGAACCGATGTAAAAGCGGGCAAAAAAGGGTGGTTAATACATATGCATGCTTGGTGGTAGAATGGAAGATAACTACATGGAGAACTTGCTCCGTCGCAGATCTGGGTGGGTTTCCACCAATTGACAGCACTCAGGAGATACGTGTGGAGAGGCAACATTCCACCTTGTTTTCTGTCTAAATATCGAGAAAGGTCGTGTCACGTTAGATGTTCGTGTAATAGTTATACTGGCAACATCGGTGTAGCCCCCTAAACCACATGTATAGCTGACATCCTATGAATACGTTAAACAGACGAGTTCTCGTTATGAGCATTTCATCATCGTGTTAAGTGAGCCATGTCCATATATTAGGCTTAAGTACATGTATGGCAGAAGCTGCAATAGACATAGATGGACACGTTATTTGTACATGTCATGGGTTGAATATGTGTTTTGTATGTAGGCCTACGCTATTGAAATTCAGGAATGAAATTAAAATCGGCGCACTCGAATCAAACAAAATTACAAGTACTTTCTGTTGATTTGAATTTTTCTGGATGCATATTCAGTGAAATACGAATTCTCATTCATTTTACATGTATTTTACGAAGAAACCCATTAGATTTCGTAGTGTTCAATGGCATTTTTGTCAACACTCTTTCATCACAAAAGAACGCAGAACAAATTTAATGACCACCCCACTCGATGACCAGCCCGTTATTACCCCCCGCCCCTCTACTTGACCACTAGGAATGTTGTTCCTCTCAAAATTCGCTCTGAACAAAAGCCCCGACAGATGTGTGAACCATTAGCGAATCCGCGGTTATTTCAACGTGAAAATTCATCCAGGCACAAATTATTCAGTAAATTGAATTTTCAACGACGGTACATCGTTACCATGACTCAGAAAGCATGTTAATTTGCTGCTATTCGCCTCAAGGTGTTGTGCTATTTCTGCTCTGTTAACAAAGAGCCGAACGTTATCATTACATTTTCAGACATAAATTGGAAACCAAGACATAGTGTACCATAAATTGAAATTTTGAGTAAGAGTAATATTTACTTCGAAGTATGCAAGATGACGGTGTTTTCAATGTCTACATGTATTCTACGAAAAATGAATGCGCCAGCAATTATGCTTTCAAAATTTCGATGTATAATGCATTTATGACTATTGAATGTCCTTGAATATCCTTCAATTAATGGAGGCCTTTGTCGCACATAGGCCTATTTATTATCGAGTACAGAGAAAATTTGACAAGCAATGATAAAATATTGCCAGTCTGAATAAACCCTCAGCCTGTTCTCAAAGAGATATACAAACACATCAATAGTACGAATATGAAACTATAAATATGCCTTCAGTATTCTACATACGCTTATAAAGAATCCACTCAATTGAAATCCCGACATGCAGGTCATACATTAGTACTATACCAGCAGCTGTTGTCAAGGCCCGGGGGTGGGTAGGGGCGGGGGTAATGAGCGGGGTGGGACAATTATGGTTGTCATAGCATTAAGTATGGAGACGGGGTACAATAACGGGTGAGAGCAGATGGCTGGACACGAGGCGAAGGGGCAGTGATTTGAGGCCATTAACTCCATATTAATTACCGTTACCTGGCTTCGAAAGATTATATTTTACACTGAGGCCTTTCAGTATAGCCTTCTTCCTCACATGAGGAAATATAGCCTTCTTCCTCACATGCCTTCTTTCCATGAGGGGTTATACATGTACATGTATGCGTATTATAGACACTATTGCGATATTAATATGAACGGACAGTATGTGGCCCCAAACATTGAGTTTGAGTTTTAATAATGAAAATAATTATATATTATATAATGCAAACAATTATATACACCTTCACAATGCACTAAATATTTTGATTTGCTGGAAAGAAAATTAAGAATAATTACTCAGCATGGAATATTTGTGTTAGGCATCACACTGCATTCAACATAATGCATCTGCCGTATAATTATAATCGCCCACCTGTCCAGTTGAGGGTCTATATAGGCATGACCGGCAGCTGTTGGCATTCTGTATATTACAAGAGATCAAATAGAAATACCTATATGTAAAGTGACACGTGCTCGATCAATTTCCCTCCATCTCTCATTGAAATCAATTTCCTATTCGGACATGTGGTCGTTATTTAGTAGCTGAACCCACGGGATAAATCAGTAGCGTGTTATTGGGTCTATGACGTCATAAAGTAAATATTGACAGAGCTCGCTTAATTGCCCTCGCTGAGCATTCTGGGAACGGTTATTTTCCAAGGGGAGTTTCGGATAAGTGGGTTTCTACGGACGGGGTACAGGGCGCAAATACTGAGTCATTACTTCGGGGTCTCTATTGTCGATAAACTTCGAGAAGGGTTCCTCTGAATGCTCTTATTGAAGTAGGTTTTTGTGCAAGAGCCGCCCAATTTATTGCGATTTATGAGAACTACTCGGTTGGAAAAAACCTGCATGGGCGCTAATATTTCATCCGTGGCTTTGGAAAAAGCATATTAATACAAGGAATGTGCGTGCATACGAGGTGTTAACAAAATAAAGACTCGGTTTATAAAGATGTACATTTACCATTGTACGATAGAAACATGTACGTGCATTACAATTATATTTGATTTTAATTTTGAAAACTAGACGTTTGACGAGTAGACTTTCGGTCCGATTCAAACGATTGAACACTTCCATGGGTGTATTCTTCTTGATAATGGACAAAAAATGGGACCACTGTACTCGGCATTTTCATGTAACCTATGTCCATATTTATTGAACCCCCTTTGGTATGTCTTTCTACACACTGAAATGTCATTTGTTACATTACATATTATGACTATTCGTGCTTTTTGCTGCTGAATGAATTGATGGCTATTCTACGCTTCGACGTTCTCGCAATAAATTAGTCACGCTCATGAATATTCATGACTTGCTACATTAAGGTACGTGCTCTTACGTGTGTCAACTATAGAACCAATACTGGCATTAATCCGTTAAGGCATCCCCGCTTCATTAATGTCCAGTCTATTGAGGCCTGTAGCGCTTGGAACCGCGTTTGTTTACTTAGAGTGTAGAGCACGCAAAAGGCACCTAAACCCCAGGGAATGGTGTTGATACTTGGCCAATCAATGGCTGAATCTCGCTGCGAATATTTAATGCACGGTGGGAAAGACTGGTGGGTGTCAGTAGGGAATATGAGAGTGACTCAACATTGCAGGCATGTAACATTGACAATAAATAAGTCAAGAAGGACCACTTTAGATGATAATTTTTGCTGGGATGGTGACAACTTTTTTGCCGTGAGGATATAAAAGAGGAGGGGAGGGGGGGGAGGTGTGGATGCTCTGGACTCGATGCGGGCTGGCGTCAGACGGGAAATCAAATAAATCACAGGGATTCACCGAGGTTATTAATTTCTGAATAATCGATGAATTATTCATCACAACTGAATATTAGACAATACTTGTCAACAAAATGTGATCGATAAAAACCAGAGTATTTGCCCAACGGTACGTACTATGGAAACTGGGCTAATACATGTATGTTTCAAATGTCAAAGCTATGACATAAAACGTTACATCTGTCCAGTAAAATTCATAATCATGGACATTTCTCTTATTTTCTGTCTTGCATAAAGTCCAAATTCTCCACATATGGTAGCGGGAATGACATGTAGGCCAGACAACTCCTGATATTACCCGGGGCATTGTAGCCCCGTACATCTGAGCTGTCCCCAGACTGGCGCCGACATCTCCAGGCCTCGGACTCCGGTCTCAGCGTGCTGTGTAAATGTCAGAGACAAGAGTTTTGTTGTTATACCCCCCCCCCCCCTATCGGGCCCTATCCCTCGTGGGGTATTACGTGAATCATATCGTGTTTTGTAGAGACATCTAGCTCATGAGGTAAATCCTTCTGTTTTATCGTCTTGCTATATGTATCAAATTGGGCTTACAATATATGGCAAAATAGATTGGCAATACAAATTGACATTGGAATGTTATTATGTATATTTCATTCATTAGAGAACTTCGAGCTGAGGTCTATTTAACCATTATTCGTGTGTAATATACAAGTATATTTTAAATAAAAATGTTATAAGCCATGTATCCATTGGGACGTTAACAATAATTATCATATGGACCTGCTATCGCTATGCATGTCTAAAGGGTCTATACGCAACTTACTTTAATATCCAACGTAACATGTCCGAGTTTGATTACGTCATTGACAGCCATTGGGTCGTATAGATGGCCAAGGTCAATACCCCGCTTACTGTGGCAATTAGGCTTGGATTATTCGTTGATTTGGGGATATACAGGGAATTGGAGCCGGTGACCTTCCCCCTTAGTTCATTAATAAACTGACAAGGTTTAGGTTAACCACATAATCAAGCTTTTTCGATATTCCATATTGAGACATACTTAATATTACAATCACATCATTGTGAACTCATCTTCTGGAGTACACGCGCATGCATATGGTTGCCAAAAACAAACATTTTTACTGTTTTAAAGGGTATAAAATCATATAATTCTTCCCAATTGCCATAAATCTATACAAGTAGTCAAAACAAGTACTGGTACATGTACAGTTTCATTGGCCAGGCACCACCCAAAAAATCACATGGATGATGAAGTTGCCGACCTTTTTTTTCTTTTCTTTTTTTGTATTTACAAGTCGTGGGACATTGCAAACACGATTAATCTTCCCGTTTCGACATTGGTTTACACAAAGGCTATCCGCAGTCCGTGGACAACTGAGAGCCGGATCCCCACGTGGCCGCCTGCGACATTTGGGGAGGTCTCATTGTCTGGAATGGTCGGGGAGCAACCGTTCCCATGTTTGCCTTTGCCAGAGAAGTCCAACGCGGTACCATTGCAGTCCGTCGAGCTGTGCAATTGTGAGGATCAGTACAACTCAGTCTGGACATATATATCGCCTGTGTTCCATGGGGACTGCAAATGAAATGTATTTAGGCTATGCATAAATGCAGTTTTAAAGATTTATTTTTATATGTATATACATGTAGGTCTTCCAAATCGATATACCTAAAATATATCGGTTAGATAGCCAGTTGCTTAATAAAACATAATTAACACAAAAATAAGATCAATTTTGTAGTTTCTGTATTAGTCAAAATTCAGGTACGGCCTCTTATCGAGAACCCAGGGAACATAAACTTTCTAAAGGGATTTCACCTGTCTTGTACATGTAGCCTACAGTGCGAAATCCTCCAATTCATTCCCAAATATTATTGTTTATACACTGCAACTAAACACATGGCTCGTCGAATTTCTGAAGTAACATAAGACGATTCCGATACAGCCAGCAGGCAATCGACGAGTTGCTTTGTTGTGGTGCCAGCAAGAATTTCTTAGCTATCGTATGCTGCCTCGTCAGGAAATCCCAACTCAAATATTCTAGGTGGACACTTTCTAGATGGATCGATTCTATTTGCAACATTAACCTAAGCTGAAAAAGCTGGGCGTCCTGTCAGACTCGAACTCCACAAAGTGTCGGCTTAAAGTGGGCTACTACAGTGACTTTCCAGTACACCGTCTGTTGTTTATTCCGGACAGGTTCTTCAACCGGATATACATGTAGTTACCTATCCTAGATGAACGTTTACGATTGTCACCATAACATGCAATGTGGACCTGTATGTACATGTATGCGCCATATATCGGTCTAGTAAATTGTACATTATATTTCAGTGTGATAAACCATTAGCAACAATATACATGTAGGATATGATAAAATAAATTCTACTAACTGCATTGCGACATATATTGCTACCTATGTTCTGAAATGCAGTGCCCATGGCAGCGGGTTTTGAGCAATAGGTGACACAGGTTCCCATGGCGGTCGCAAGAGCAGACACCGTCTCCCACGCAGATTGAAGCCAGCGACCTTGACGACAAGAGCCAGCGCTGATGAGGTCTCGACATAAATCGGCCCGCGTGGGGTGTAATGTCTACAGTAAATGGCCTCGTGAGTGGATGGGCAGACTCTGCCATATATTGTCCCACCAGTGACCCCTGTTGCTTTTTCCGATGTCGTTCTCAAGTGCTAACATTTATGTTCCTATGAAGGGTGGCTGGCGGGAGGATGGGTGTTGGGAGGGGGTAGTGAGTGGGTTTGGCACTGGAGCAAGGTGGCACCGACGCTTACATCTTTGCTGCCTGGCAACCACTGATATTTGCTGGAATCCGCCCGGGGGTAAATCTAATGTAAATTGGCCCCTTTGTCCAGTAGCAATTTGGGGTCTGACATTTTCTGGGTTGTGTTATGCTTGCATACTGTCCATAGCGCATTGCAATGCTGTCTACATGGGCAGTGTTAATGGCTTGTTCTGTTACTGTGTATTGGCTTGTTGGCGAATCATTTGCTCCATATGGTGATTTTGTGTGTGGAACTTATATTCACCCGAGACGTTTCATCGCCTATGTATCCACGTCTTGTTAAATGTATAGTAGATCGTAAATACATGTGGACATGCGACAATACATGTTACATTTCGCATGCTTTCATATCAACACAATTATACGACAACGACTCGATTTAAATATATTTTATTCATGTGCATAATTTCGGGTTCACTTTGGAACACTCACTCGAAATAAATTAAAAACCATCAAATCAGATTGTTCAGTGTCGTTCAATGACATATTTACACACGAATTTATTCCGCTGATCGATGGAATTGCTTTTCGTGGGGGTTAATTATAGCAGAAAATCCTCGTAGATGCACAGAACATTCGCGGATGGAAATTATCGACAAAATTTGGCCTCGGCTCTGATCTAGCATGCAAGACATCCCAGCGAAAGTAAACAAAATCAACCCTTTGCTACTGGCCTGTAGAAAAAAAAATACGTGCGCTTTAAAGAGACGATTGAAATGGATAATAGCCTGTCGCTCAAAACATTATCCCGCATTGCACCAAGCCGTTCCCTCCCCGAAGGGGCTCATCCTTAAAGCTTTGCCGTAGATTATTGACATTGGGATTAAATAACGGAGGGAAAAATTGTCCATCTCTGTCGAATTTCACATGTGGATTCCCCGGGAAAAATCGATCAGTGCTCATAAGACGATTATTCGCTACACGGAGAAAAAAAATTGTTGTTGGAATGGTCGAAGGCATGAACGTAGGGAGAGGGGGGGGGGGGCATAGGAGTCCAAGCAACAGCTGTACGCCGACATTCCTTCACTTGGGTATTTCATGTCGCCACTCAGAATGTAGTGTTTATTCAAATGCGGTAATATAAACAAACGATGCTGAAATGTTGGTGCAATATGATTTCAAGTCCGAATTCAATACCAGAACGAACACCCATTTCAAATGTACATTTATTCTTGCTTCTATTTCGAATAATATTCATACGTGTAAATGGACATGTAACAGTATATTATGATATCAAGAAAGAGTCTGGTTCATGTAATGATATAGGCCCAGATGTACACGTAATTATGAAGTGTACTGGTGAATTCTTGAGAAACAAGTAATGTTGATGCACCGTTGACGAGGCATGATTTGGTGGAGAATCCGACGCGTGCATTACCAGAGATAGGCCTACTCAATACGCCTGCGTTATTATGTGTATTGTTTACATGTTCGGGGTGGGGGCATGAAAGCATGGTACTGAATTGTTAATTAGTATGGCGGTCATAGAGTCCGTCAGTCCGTCACTATTGCTGTCAGAACAAAAATAAAAGCTATCTTCATGAGTCATTTAACACCACTTTAGAACTGCAGTATGATATAGACATGTTGCCGCGAAATGCTAAAGTCATGACCCGATAGTACTTATACATGTAAGGTGCTTTTTTTTGCAATATATCGTTGTTGATACTCAACTAACACCTCTGAAACTGCTAGGAAGGATTTAAATATTAAATATTAATACCGTGTAACTGGTGAATGCTTCATGTATTACAAGCCTCGCAGCGGCTACACGCATGCGCATGGGTATACATGTACCTTGATCCAAATTAATCGACCTTATGTCATGGTATTTATCGTTTCCAGGATTGTTCAATATGTCACACAATGACTGGGCTGTTTCGATCATCACATCTAGGCCCACACACTAATATAATACATAGCCAAGGCACATACCTGAAGCCGGAATCCTTCTGAGTATATCCCTTGGGTTTCATCGATGTTCGGGGATATTTCTAATCCGAGCTATTCGTCCGGACTTGCTGTCACACATGTATCCAAATTGAGAATTTCTTTCTGATAAGATCCTTCTCACCATTCAAGATTCGATGGTTTTCCAATATCCTTCCGACTATTCCAAACGGGGTGAATCAACCTGTGTCCATGAACTGGCGAGTATAAGGTGTGTGTATTGACCGGCCAGCTAAGAGACGTCCATAGAACCAGGGGAACGTCACGTCGGGCGGCGAGAAAGGAGAGGCACGCCTATCGATTCCCGCTGACGCCGCCGTGGTGCTGAGCCAGGTAGCGTTGTGTCAGGCGGGGGAGGGGGGGTCGACTTAGGAAGAGACTAGGCAGTGTCCCCGTGCAATATTGAGAGACTGTGACTCACGTGCCGTCTCTGTCGCTTCCCGACGTCTACACTGTATCTCCCTTTTCACAAATTCCGCGTTTGGTTCTAGATCTATTGCTTGTTTTGCCACCAAGTCCGGGGAAATAAAACGTCCGCCTACTTGTCGCTTTTTTGTCTGAGTTGTGTGGTCTTTTGCTTTCAAATCCGAGGGAAATACTGTGATACTTCTGTCGGTCGCACGGAGAGAGTCTGCTATTATTATGCCCGTCACTGACACGGAGAGGGGACACGGCGGGCGGTACCTTTTCCCCTTTGCTGGCGGGGAAAATGGAAATAGAACAATACAGCGGGCGTCTGTCAGGGAAAAGACAACGAACGAACGAACGAACGAACGAACGGGAAAAAGGGAAGCGAATAAAATCTTGGTAGAGAACGGAAACTCAACACTTCACCGTCCTCTAGCTGTGTGTGGTGTGTGTGTGTGTGGGTGGGGGGGGGGGGCAGGGGGGGGGGGGGCGTTGGGAGGAAGGGATGGGATCGGGGGAAGGGAGCAGTGAAAAATTTGTGAGTCTTTCTTTTTGTAGCCTGTATGGGTGACAAATACTCAAGACGCTGGTGACAGCTTTGTGACGGACTGGAATACGGGTGGCGGCCTAGAGCTGAGGCGTACGTGTGGCCGCGCTGCCAAAACACCGCACGAGGTTTCTGTAACATCATGCATTCATGGACATGGATCGAATACACCCCATATATGTGAAATGGATCGAATACACCCCATATATGTGAAATGGATCGAATACACCCCATATATGTGAAATGTGCATACATGTTCATTTAGATATTTGCCATAAAGTAACACTGAATGACCTGTAACAACCGATGTAGTGTCCAACAAGGCAGATTTCATATTTATTGTTTAGTTCCTATAAAAAGCCCATATCCTTAATGGTGTTCTAAAATGCAATTTTAGAGTTCGAGTTAGAGTTCGTTTGTTAGCTTTTGTTCGAATGGTCCGTATTTCCTCAACGCCACGAGACATATGCTACGATTGAAAAAAAAGACACAGTATGGCATAATTTTTATTTGAACCGGACAAAGTGAACGCGTTCCTGAAGTTCTACATGTATATTCCGCGAGCGAATGTGTGCTGGGTCTGGCGGAGTGTTCTCTGCGCGCTGGCCACTGCTCACTACATTCTGACGGCGTGCACACTGCGCGGACGGCGCTATCATAACGTTTTTTCACAGCATGTGCGCGGAGGGAGCCATTCAAAACTCCCTTTACGTCTATGAAAACTCAGACATTCAATACTTCCTGATCAATTCGCGTGTAGCAGCTCACATAAAATATGTGTTGTCATTGAATTGAAAACGAATCAACTAGTCACTCTACACGTACCAAAGAGTGTG
Organism: Terebella lapidaria; assembly: GCA_949152475.1. Classification (NCBI taxonomy): domain Eukaryota; kingdom Metazoa; phylum Annelida; class Polychaeta; order Terebellida; family Terebellidae; genus Terebella; species Terebella lapidaria. Next base: position 16,812,278 of record OX424559.1, read on the forward strand.
TCTGTATATTTTGGGGAATTTTCACGAGCATTATCATAGGTCTAGTATAGGCCTATTGTTGAAGGGGTGGTTGAGGTGTGATTTAAAACATTTTAAAAACTATTTTTAAAACAAAGTATGCACGAGTGAAATTCACTCTGAAATTTGTGTTGTCGAATGCACCTTGCACAATGTCACACTTGATGATAGTTTGAAAGTTCTGGAATAATCAAAGGAATTCGTCGTTTTAAAGTTTAAAACTAGTATTATTTACTATACTTACCTCCATAATACTACACGGGTAACTCCTAACAGCCTACTTAAATTAGGCTCCCCCATAGAGAAACCTCTCATATGGGGAAGAATAAAGAATGACCCTTCCATTGCTGCCACCAGGGGCAGCACCGTAGCCACTTCCTCCATTCCCAATTCCTTGTCTCAGGGACGAGTACAAAGGAAAAGGGGTAGGTTGGGTGGGCACTTTGGTAGTATTATGGAGGTAAGTATAGTAAATAATACTAGTTTTAACCTTTAAAACGACGAATTATTGTCCTATACATTACCTCCATAATACTACACAGGTAAAATTCAGAATAAACATTGGAGGTGGGATTTGAACCCGTCCCTAGAAGTGTACCCGAATAGTATCACGGAGGTCATTCTTTCATTATATATATAAATATATAAAAATATTAGTGCAACATACCTTGTGAAGGAGGCTTCAGTCTTGAGTCCTCTTCACTTCCGCTAGACTTGAATTTCCATTCCATGGTAAGAATCCACTCATTCACGCCATGCGTGTAAGAGTCAAATCAATCCAAGTCCAAGGTAACAATGGTACTTAAATTAGGAGAATCTGGGAAACTTCCCTGAACAATATATCCGAGTGAGTATACAGTTCACAATCCTTTGCACTAATATCCACAGAACTAAGGAATCCATCCGGATCAACTGAAGCGACACATAGTCCGAACAATCCTTGATGTTTTTGTGTGGTTTTCTTTGGGTTTTTTTTTTTTTTTTTTTTTTTTTTTTTGTAAAAAAGTTTTTCAGTTTTTGCACAGCCATAACAGAAAAACAAAAGCTCTCAGTGGAGCAACTAAGGTAACCAAAATTCCTCAATTGGAAGATGCTTGTCCAGGGATGACGTGCTGACTTGCAACGACCGGCCCCAGATGCATGCCGTCCTCAGACGTCCAGGCTATGTCTCTAAGGTAATGAGAAGTAAACGTGTTATGGCAAGACCAAGAACATGCACTCATAACCTGAGATAATGGTGTATTACCGATATAAGCCAATGACGCAGCCATGGCCCGTACGTCATGCGCCCGTACCCGAAAAGAACAATCGGTCGGCTGATCGCCGAGATCGTAACAGAGCCGAATGCACTTCTTAATCCAAGGAGAGATAGTCGGAGAGCGAATATCGTTCTTGAAGCTTTTCAGATAAGAGACGAAAAGAAGCTTTTTGCCTTGTCGAGAACCTTTAGTCTTGTCAAGGTAAAAGCGCAACGCACGTACTGGACAGAGCTTCGCGTCACTCTCCAAGTCCGTGCCAAGAGAGGCATCGAGAGCAGGGATCACAATTGCCAAATGAGGAGCCGTAGAGAGCTGGGTTTTCGAGAGAAAAGACGGGAGAACACCCAGTCTGACCTGAGCGTAGTTCTCCTTCCAGCTAATCTTTGACGCATCCAATGCGTGGATCTCACCTCGACGCCTGCCAGAGGCGAGGGCAAGGAGAAAAACCGTTTTCCAAGTGACTAACTTGAGTGGCGCCGACGCCAGAGGCTCGAACGGAGCTGATGCCAGACGGTTCAAGACTAACGACAAGTCCCACGCAGGAGTGGGGTTTCGTGCCACAGGACGATCTACCTCGAAGTTTCTAAGCAATAAGGTCAAGGCCTGATCAGTCCCATAGTCCACACCCTGTCGCGGCAAAAGCGTCTTAGCAATAGCCGTTCTGTAGCCTGCCAGGGTAGACGGCGCCAGACCTTCATTGAATTTTAGCATTAGAAATTCAGCTATTAAGGGGGCATCGGCAGTGAATGGATCAGTCTGCCTGCGCTCACACCAAGTACTGAAGACGGCCCATTTCGACTCGTAGACCGCCAAAGAAGACCGTCTATTTGGACGTGCGATCCGAGAGGACACTTCCTCAGAAAAACCTTTCTCGCGGAAAGATCGTTGGACAACATCCACGTGTGAAGGGCCAGCTGGCGTGGGTTCTGGTGAAACACCGGAGACCGTGGCTGCCTCAGTAGATCTCCCTGAAGAGGTAACGGCCTCGGAAAATCGACGAGGAGATCCAGAAGCTCTGGAAACCACGATTTCTCGGGTTGCCGAGGCACAATTAGCAGGATCCGGCAGTTTTGTGCTCGAACCTTGGCAATCACTTTCGGAATCAAAATGGCTGGAGGGTAAGCATACGCAAAAAGGTCTTCCCAGTCCATGGACAGTGCATTGACACCCCAGGCTAGGGGGTCGGAGATCGGGGAAACAAAAGTGGGGAGCCTGTTGTTCCAGCGGGTAGCAAACAGGTCCACATGAGGTCGATCCCAGAGAACACACAGCTGTCGAAAGACCGCTGGTGACAAGGTCCATTCGGTAGGTTGTACCTGACCCCGCCGAGACAGCATGTCCGCCAAGACATTGAGACGGCCGGGGATGTGTTGGGCCCGGAGCAGAATCGATCGGGCGTTGCACCACTGTAGCAAGGCCGACACCTGACGACTGAGTGTCAGGGAACGAGTGCCGCCCTGCTTGTTGATGTATGCCACTACCGTTGAGTTGTCCGTGGCAACCAACACTGAGTGTCCTGTTAACTCGGATGCCCAATTGGCCAGGGCCCGTGATACAGCTTCCAACTCGAGAGCATTGATGTGCCATGACAAAAAAAAGGTCGCTCCATAAACCCGAAATCTCTTGGAACTCCAAGTGGGCGCCCCAACCCTCCGTGCTGGCATCCGTAAACAGATGCTTGGATGGCAGCGGCAGACGGAAGGGAGAACCTCGGGATAGGTTGCCTATCTGGAACCACCACTGGACGCACTCGCGAGCCGCCGGTGACAACATGACCATCGTAGAGTCGGGGTCTGTAGCTTGACACCAGCCCAGAGTCACATGTTGTAGTTCTCGCATATGGAGGCGGCCGAGAGGCACCAGCTTCTCCGTCGTTGCCAACAGACCTAGCAGAGACTGCCAGGTGGCTGCCGACTGACGCGGATGAGCCAGAAAGGAGGCTAGGAGAGGGCGCAATTTGGTAATTCGCTCCTGCGGTGGGAAGACCATGCCGGACGTGGTAACGAACCGGTAACCTAGGAACACGAAATCTCGAGATGGAATGAGCTCCGACTTCTCGAAATTGATTACTAGGCCCATTGTTTGACACGCATCAATCAACCAATCGCGGTGCTCCAACAAGGTGTTTTGAGACTGACTGCGCAGTAGCCAGTTGTCGAGGTATTGATGAAGGAACAATCCCCGCTGGTGAGCTAGGCTCTGGATCTCCCTCACCACCATGGTGAATATCCAAGAAGAAGGTGATAGGCCGAAAGGCAGAGCACGGAACTGCCACACGCGGCCCCGGTAAGCGAACCTCAGATACTTGCGAGAGGCTAAGTGTATCAGAATGTGGAAGAAAGCATCTTTCAGATCCAGCGAGATCGCCCATGCATTTTCTGGAAGCGCCAACCGAATAGATTCGGGCGTCTCCATGACGAACTTGGGGGTCTGCACGAACGGATTCAGGGGCGACAAGTCTATGACTGGGCGCCACCCACCGGAACTCTTTGGCACCACGAACACGATACTGTAGAAACCCGGAGTTCGCGGGTCTGCGGATTCTACGGCCCCTTTCGCAATCAATTTTTTTATCTCTACATCCAAGGCTGTTCGCTTCGCCGGAGCCGACGGCAGAGTGAATGACTTGGGGATGGGGGATAAGACAGGCTGAGTTATGAACTGAATCTGGAATCCCTCCGGAGTACCCCCACGATCCAAGGGCTGGCTCCCATCTCTTGCCAAATAGGCCAGAAGAGATTTAAGCGCCCGCCGACTGGCGGTTCTGCGTGACCAAAAAGAGCGGGAGTCGTCATTGGTGACGCGTGGTACTCGGAAAGTTCCCTGGCACAGGTACTTACTGTCGTGACTGGGCCTGAACGCCCCTGCTCCGCCCTTGGACTTGCCGCGGCGGCTGGGCCCTGAGTGGCGGCCACCACGCTTGGTTGTAGAGCTCCTGAAAAGGGCTTCTTCTTCTGTTTCTTGGGCTTGGAAGAAGAAGAGGTGGTCTGAGTCTGCGTATGTGGCTTCCAGGGCTTCTGCTTTGCAAGCAGTTCGAAAACCAGCTGAGCATTGGCCGACTGCACACGATCCGAGACTTGTCGCTCCTCCGTCGAGAGGGCCCCGTCCTCTCCGTGGAACAAGGAGTTGATGTCCTGGTCCTTGAGAGCTTCCTGAGCACAGGAAAGTAGCATGGGAGCAGAGCGGAGTCTGGACTTCAAATCCAGGGACGGCTTGAACGTCAGGGACTTGAGGAAAGAGTCTCGACGCCACTGCTCCATGGTGAACGCTCCATAAGAGAGTTGGTGCAAGCGGTCTCTGATGGATACTCCAGCACTGGACAGAAATCCGATGGCCGTGGAAATCTGATCCTGGAGGGCAGCTTGAGGGATGGGTCCCGTGGAGGCTTGCTGGGCAAGGTTCTCGAGGAGATCCCGCGCGGCGGCTAGAAGCCAGTCTTGGGTGGAGTCGATGAGGACGGCGGAGCGAATCAACTGCTGTACGTCTGCCACTTGGGCAGGAGTAACCGAGATCTTCGAGGGGCCGACATGTACTGAAGGGTCCTCTTGGAGGGCTCCCAAGATTTCTCCGTAAAGTCCTTGTGAGAAGGTAGGTACGAAGAAGAGAGCTTGAGCCTCTTGATTTTATCTCCCTTGGCCTTGATAGAGGCTTGACGGCGGCACTCGAACGCCTGCCGCACACTGCGGCTGAGAGGAAGTGGCTGACGCGTGCTTGCTGGCTGAGACGGCTGGCCACAAGACACTGGCTCCACAGAGGAAGAGGTGTCCACAGGGGGCTCCGGTGGGAACTGGGATCCAAGACGAGAGCGTGTAAGGATCACTTTCTCCCGAAACTGGAGGTCCTGAGACGAACCACGGTCGTCCGCCAGGGAAGGGTGTACAGAAGCTGAGTCTATATCCTCTTCTTCCTCCTCTTCTTCCGAATCGGAATCCGTGTCTGGAAGGCGCCGCTTCCTTGAAGCAGAAGGAAGTAAGCTGGAAGAGGGAACACCTGCAGCACCTGCGCCAGGGTAACGCCCCGAGATGAACCGGGAGTAGGGTCGACAACTTGAGCCGGAGTGGCGAGGAGCTGTTCCGGAGGCATAAGGTCGGGTGGCTGCAATGACTGAGTCCGCTGAAGCGGCGTGGAAAGTCCGCAGGAGGCCTCACTGGCACGGCCCGCGAGGGGCAAGAATCCAGGAGGAGGAGCAGTCGGTGGGCGACACTATAGGAGACCGTGCTGCACCTGAGTCGAGAGCTGGGAGAACATCGCTTGCATTTGTGCTGAGATGCGAGAAGATATGTCCAGTTCTAACTGCCGAAAATCCTGTGGCATGGATGAGGCAGGCGAAGGCAACACAACGGACGCCGCTAAAGAGCAGCCTGACGCACTCACTGCTGAGAGGTGGCCCGAAGGCCCGGACGCCGCTAAAGAGCAGCCCGCGACAGCAGTGGTGAGGGGTTGACCCGAAGGTCCGGACGTCGCTGAAGAGCAACCCGTGAGTAGATTGCCTGAAGGCCCGGACGTCGCTAAAGAGCGACCCGCAGTCTGGCCCGAAGGCCCGCACATCGCTGAAGAGCGACCCGCTGTGGCAGGGTCCGCAGAGGGCATCCCGAAGGAGCTGTCTGAAGGTGAGGCGATCCGCTGAATCGGCGGCGAGGAAGGCCTGCTTCGCTGGGACATCGACTGGAAGAGAGAGTGAGAATTAGACATATCGTCATAACCTCCTCCCCCCTCCCCCTACTTTCACCGAAACATCGAGCCCTGAGGCGATCAGATGCGGTGGACGACGAGGCAAGCACTCACTGATAGCGTTAAAGCCATTAGTCCGACTAGGAAACTGAGACTGGTCGGATCCCGGGACCCGATGGGTACCCGGATCCGGGGCCCCTACAGGGGCCGGGAGCCGAACCAGACACGTTACGACCTCGACTAGCCCACTAGCGTCGGTTGCCAAGGCCCGAGGTGGGCATGGAAGCAACGCCGTGGTATCGAGGGATAAGCCTAAGCTGGTAACGGAATGCTGATGAGGACGCAAGCATGATCTATCAGCACCTGGTACCTGACCGAGGGTCGTGATCCTGTCGGAATCCGGGTTCCCATTGGAACCCGGGTTCCCATCGTGCCCGGTACCCGAGCGCCAATGCACCGCTGTATAGCTGGCAATGACTCGGAACCCGAATCCGTATACCCACTGGGACCCGGGTCCCGATCGGAACCAGGGAGCCGAGCACCGGCATCTGACGTGTGCGTGACAGATGAAGGCGCAGGAACGGACGGAGTGTTCCTACCGGATCCCGGGCCCTGATCGGGACCCGTGCTTCGAACGCCCATGTGAGACATGAACTTGGAAACACGATGCTCGGAGTGAGCAGAGCGAAAAAGATTAACCAGGCAAGCCGGGAAATCCAACAAACTCCGCACACTCGAAAACTTAGGGCGTAAAGCCAGAGCAGTGAGCGGCCCACCACATCACCCACTACACCTGACGGAGCCAGAGCCGCACATACAGGTGGGGGAGAGGGAGGGACAAACATAACAGTACAATCAATTTTATTACAAAATTCCTGCGAGTCTAAGAGGGACATGGCGTCTAAACTCACTGGGGATTGTAAAGCTAGATTAAGCCGAGCCGACTCGACGGATGGCGGCGAGACGACGCACCCGGGCGGACTGAGAGCAGTTAACATCAGGTGGGGAGGGACGTGAACGTAGTTGAAGTAAATCCCTCAACGCCCCATACACTGTCGACCAGTCTTCTGGTGAACGAGATTCACACTTGTCGCACGGAAAATCGTCGATGGAGAACGAATCCACACACCGCCAACAGAAGTCGTGTACCTCCCACGCTGGTAAGAACACGTGGCACCGGCCACACACACGCGTGGGCATGGTCAGCTCAGCTCAACACTCAGGAAACCTGGGCGTGGACTACCGTCTCACGTGTTAAAAGGGACACCCCTAACACTAATAGTCCTTTCCTGCCAAGTCTCCACGAAGGTGGAACAATCCAAACAACAAAATTAAACAAAAAGTTAGAGTAGGCATAAGTAGGTCTGCTTCCTTCAATAGGAGAATTGGGAATGGGGGAAGTGGCTACGGTGCTGCCCCTGGTGGCAGCAATGGAAGGGTCATTCTTTATTCTTCCCCATATGAGAGGTTTCTCTATGGGGGAGCCTAATTTAAGTAGGCTGTTAGGAGTTACCCGTGTAGTATTATGGAGGTAATGTATAGGACAATAATTTCTAATTCTCAGCCCCTTAGGCTGCGGCCAAGACAAGTGTAAAGTTTTAACGTCGTCCGCTATCCGGGATCCTCGAGGATAGTCCTCTCATCACAGGTCATCGTGGACGCGCACCCGCTTTCCCCGGATCCTCGCGGAAGTCCGCTCACCGAGGGTCACTGCAGACGCAGTCATTACTCTATCATCAGAACTTTAACCAGGTAGCAGCCCGCTCAACGAACGGACACCACTCAGATACAGGATCATCACCGTGGTGTTAGCTTGTGAGGCTTGGCTCACCGCGGTCCGCCTCGGGGATGGAACCCCGGACAGCCCGACATTCTGCCAGAGCCTGTGTCACACCATCCCGGGTGGAGAAGACCGGTGATCCAGAGGGCGTGCGCCCCCAAGTCATCAAGGTCTACCCCAGCCCGGGCTCCCCATTGAAGTCATCCCCAGGGCCCGCGAGGGCCTTAGCCGCGGTGCGAGGACGTAGAGCTCATGGTTGAGCTCCCCGTCGTCCCTCTCGCCTTGCTCTGAGACAACTCACAGATCAAAACGGTACCAGAGTATATAAACCCCAATACACGAGACACGAAGGGAAACTAGGTCAAACCATTGTTATAGTTTACTGCAACATGTCTAAACACATGAACCAGATGATGCTTACAAGTATCAACGGGACAAATGTTACCGGCAGCACGTCCATCGATGACTCAGATGGGCCCAGCCCCGCCAATCACTAACAACCTTCAGTAATTTCAATGTGCAAGGACGGCAGCCTCGAACAGTCTGCAGTAAGGTTCCTTACATTCAAGAGATGTTCTGCAAGCAACCAACCAACTGTTAATTGTATTGGCAGAGGCTTTGCTCAGAGAAAATAAGGATGCTGAACTCAATATAAATGACTACTAGTATACTTTATTCCGACAGGATCCAGTCATCGTGGCAGGAAGAGTGGAACAGTGGCATTTAATGTACGAGATGACATGGCTGCAGACACAGAAATCAACCTACAGTACTAAAACAGTGTCTCATCTGACTGCATATAAGGACCTGATCATCTTGAACATTATTTCCAGACAACTTGACGATGTCAGTGATGGACATCGGTCCACCAGCTCACAGTTCAACTAAGCACTTGCCAAAACCAACTCTTGACATAGTTTTGTGTGGTGATTTCAACCTGTCCTGTGCATGGTGAATGATTGACTGATGAAACAGGAAAGCAAAATGGAAGAAAAAGTTATGATTACAGACTTCATGGACCTATCACATGAGTTCTACCTTACCCAGTGCACAAAGGAGCCTACGCATACGGTAAAAAGAGGAACACTCTGGACCTGTTATTCACAAGCAACCTAAAACTACTACACAGTTTCCGATGCGATGAGACATTCTACTCAGGCCATTAAACCGTGGAGTGCTGTACTACATTCAGGGTCACAGCAAGGAGCAGGGAACATCCCAGTGCAGATTTCGAGTTACTGAATTTCTCCAGCAAAGAGCGGGTATCTGGAGAGAGTTTAGCATCTACAACTGGATTGGCGAATTTTGATCTTGCACTCCGGAATAAATGATCGACCGATTTCTTCACTTCTGCTTTGAAATCTCCAGGGAAAATTAACCTCTCCAGAAACGGGGCGACAATCGTGGCAGCAAGTCCAAAAATCAAGAAAGAAAAATTTTTATGCACAGGCGAGGCTATGTTTACAAATGTTACAGGATTCGGAAAAATCCGCTTGCCCGAGAGGGAACTCGAACTCAGGACCCCACAAACGGTAGTCCAACACTCTACCAAGTGACCTAAAATGATATCCCACAAGCCAGTCCAGTAGGAATGCTGACTACAAAATTGGGCGAACCCCAAATGGGCCCTGGCACATTTTTCCCTCTTCGGAAATCTCGTCTCTAAGATTTCGGCAAGTCCCCCATGTTACGGAGTTCGAAAAAATCCGCTTGCCCGAGAGGGGATTCGAACCCAGGACCCCACAAACGGTAGTCCAACACTCAAACCAAGTAAGCTAGTAGGAATGATGAATACCAAATTGGGCGACCCTGAATGGGCCCTGGCCCACAAGCAAATACAGAAAGCCACAGAATCTCGATGCCTAAGCTTAGAAAAGAAGCCAAGAATATTGGGAAGAAGCTGAAAAATCCTATGACAATGTCATGAATGCCTGTGTACATGAAGCCGACTCTGCCATCAGGAACAATTCCAAGTACTTCTTCAGCAATGCCAAGCAATTAAGCGAGTTACACTGAGAAAATTCAAGAACGTTTGCATCTCTAGAATGCTAGGAAGATGGCTTCATGCCTTCCAAGTAGACTGCTCCCAACGAGTCATCGTCAATGGATCCAAGTCCAAACCTTCAACGGTAAAATCAGGTGTGCCTCAAGGATCAGTGCTTGGGCCTCTGCTTTTCCTGGTTTTGATGATAGACATTGACTCCAGAGTGGCGACATCCTTCATGTCCAGCTTTGCGGTTGATACTCAAGTCGGAAGAAGCATCCAGACAGAATCAGATGTTCATCAACTTCAATTGGATTTTCAGTCTATTTACCAGTGGGTTGTAGACTGGAAGTGGGCTGTAGACCGGACCGGAAGACCAGAACAACATGAAGTTCAACAGTTTGAATATCTATGCTATGTTCAAGACAAGGACATACAAGCCCACACTGCATACACGTCAGAGCCTGATGATCAAACTCTGACAGTGTTATCATTGTCAAAGGCAGTGTATATGATCTTGGGGTCATCATGAGCAGTGACGAAAAATTAAGCAAATAAGGAAAATTTACAGATTGCTCCTGTAGTTGAATCTGCTAACTCCATATATGGATGGATTCTCAGGGCTTTGAAGCTTACCAGAGATCTTTCATTAGGAAGATACTTGGAACACGTGACCTCAACTACTGGCAGCAACTTCACCTGTACTCGCTTGAGAGACATTCCATCATCTACAAATGGCGTATTCTGCAAAATCTGGTGCCAAATTCCTCTCAAACAGGTCGATAGAGGAATCAGAGCCATTCAACATATACGAAGGATTCGCACCTGTGTGGTTCCCAAGGTGAACCCTAATGCACCAAGGCAGATGCAGAACCTACGGTAGGCCAGCCTTTCTGTCTGTGGTCCCCGACTGTTCAACACACTCCCGCTGGCAGTTAAGTGTCTCAGGTTGCTCAATGGACTCGTTCAAGAGAAAACTGCCCAGAAAAGTGCCCGATGAACCACAGATACCAGGATACACATCAATTAGGGGGACCCGACACCAACAGTCTACTGGATATGGCCTGGTTCTCTAGTGACTCACGTGGATTCATGTGGGAGGTGAAAGTTAATGATACCCTTGAAAATAGGGTAAGAGGTCATATTCAAGGAAACGACAATATTCAGCACATATCATTTCCAATATATCTTAATAATTGATTCCTATGCAGTAAAGTCGATAATAAGCAAGACATAAGCCATTTTGTGCTTTGAGCTTGAAAATAAGATCAAAGGTCAAATTCAAGGTTATGAGAATGTTCAGCATATATTATTTCCTATATGTGCACAATTGATCCCCAAGCCGTGAAGTCGATAATGAGCATTAAATTAGCCATTTTGTGCTTTGACCTCGAGGTCAAAGGTCAAATTGAATCTCATCAAAAAATTCGGTATACATCATTTCCTATATGTACACAGTTTATTCCCAAGCTGTAAAGTTGATAAGCGAGATATTAGAGATTTTGTGCTTTGACCTTGAAAAGAACTTCAAAGGTCAAGTTCATGGTCATGAGAATATTCAGCATAATCATTTATTATATGTCCACTGTAAAGTGGAGAAGAAACGAGATATTAGCCATTTTGTGCTCTGACCTTAAAAATACGGTCAAGGTCAAATTCAAGGTCATGAGAATATTCAGCATATATCATTCCCTATATGTATTCATTGATAGTTCAAGGTCATGAGAATATTCAGCATATATCATTTCCTATATGGGCGCAATTGATTCCTAAGCCGTAAAGTAAAACAAAACCGAGATATTAGCCATTTTGTGCTTTGACCTTGAAAATGAGTCAAAGGTCAAATTCAATCTCATCAAAATATTCGGCACACATTTCCTATATGTCCACAATTTCTTGCCATGCTGTAAAGTTGATAATAAGCAAGATATTAGCCATTTTGTGGTCTGACCTCGAAAATAAGGTCAAGGTCAAATTCAAGGTCATGAGAATATTCAGCATATATCATTTCCTATGTTTACACAATTGATAGTTCAAGGTCATGAGAATGTTCAGCATAAATCATTTATTATATGTCCACAATTCATTCCCAAGCTGTAACGTGGAGAATAAACGAGATATTAGCCATATTGTGCTCTGACCTTGAAAATACCAGGGTAAGGTCAAATTCAATCTCATCAAAATCTTCGGCATACATTATTTCCTATATGTCCACAATTTATTCCAAGCTGCATAGTTGATACTAAGCGAGATATTAGCCAATTTGTGCTTTGACCTTCGAAAAGAAATTCAAAGGTCAAGTTCAAGGTCATGAAAATATTCAGCATATATCATTTACTACATGTCCACAATTGCCCTGAGCTGTAAAGTGTATAATGAACAAGATATTAGCCACTTTGTGCTACGACCTTGAAAATAAGGTCAAGGTCAAATTCAACATCCTGGGAATATTCAGCATATATCATTCCCTATATGTCCACAATTGATTCCCAAGCTGTACGTAAAGTCGATAATAAGTGAGATATTAACCAGTTTGTGCTCTGACATTGAAAATAAGATCGAAGGTCAAGTTCAAGGTCATGAGAATATTCAGCATATATCATATCCTATATGTGCACAAGCTGTAAAGTAAAAAAAAAAAAACGAGATATTAGCCAATTTGTCTTGTGACCTTGAAAATGAGATCAAATTCAAGGTCACAACAATATTCAGCATACATCATTTCCTATATGTTAACAATTGATTCCTAAGCTGTAAAGTCAATAATAAGCAAGATTTCAGCCATTTTGTGCTATGACCTTAATAAAACAATAAAATCATAGATCAAAATCAAAGGACAGCATATACGCGTACGACTTTGTATACGCACAACATTGCACATACAACAAACCTTTCGCACTATCCCTGGGCAATTACTGGTCTCCATAACGAATTTACACACAACCCCTTTTTTGAGCACTCAAGGTCACCAGAGATCAATTCCCTGTCACCAAAAGATACACTACATAAAATTCCCCACATATTCATTATACTCATCGAACTCATCTTTGACAGTTTTGTCTCTGATGAGCAATGTACACACCCTGAGGTAGCCATACTTTTTTACATTTAGCATATAGGTCAAGTTCAAGGTCACCAAAAGATGTACTACACATGGCTTGCTATATTTTAGTATGGTGATGCTCATCATAGAACCCCAGACTCCAACTCTCAGCTTATAGTAACGTAAAGCACGTAACAATAAAATGGTAATACATGTTTTATTATAAATATTCAGCCACATCATGAACATTGTATTTACATAGAATAAAATATATGTACAACATGTACACAATTATGTAGTAAATTTATACGAAGCTGCAACAGTGATAAAAATACATTTAAATAGTAAGATTTCTTGTCGCACCCTCTGACAAGACACCAGTTGGTTGTGCACAAGTGATATAAATATATATACATGTATGCACTGTAACACATCCACAATTGAAGTACAGGGCATATTTAATACTGAGTGTTCGGAAACAACACTTTTTCTTGGAAATACAGATTTGTGTGCATATAGTGAGCAGTTACAGCCCAAAGATACCTTTGAAGGAGCTCGATAGATTTGCCACATGCTCTTAAACAGTTGTCTGTACAATTAACAAACTGAAACTGGTAAAACCATTCTACTTCGCGTCGCATACAAGCGGCAAATTTCGCTAATTGAATAAAATTTGCCGATATATACGGACAAATATTCATGCATGTTTACCAAAATAGCTAAATTATATGGGCTTTTTTGTTTCACAGTACGTGGAAATCCTAAATCACTAGTTGATAAAAATATGAACTGTAGTTCATACACATACACGGAGGTACTCACTATAATTACAGACAAGTATTGTCGCAACAAACATGCATATCACAGTCGAATAAAACTAAAACAATAAATATTGAAACCATACAAGACACAGTCCATCTGAACATACATGTTTATCAATGTGACAATGACACAAACTATTCAAATTTATCTGATATAGATCTTTTCGCATGCCAAAATCTAGACAAAATTTGTGAGAAAAATGGTTATAGATTTTAATCAAAATGTCACAGTGGCGTCCGACATGAAACTGATCGGACGAATGCGGCCTGTCTCTGGTTCGGCGGATGGTCAGTTTGGTCACTAGGTGGCAATGTGTTGAGGTTGGTTGATTTTTCGTTCGATCTGTGTCAGATATTTCTCGTGGATGCCGGCATTTCTGCAAAATACAGCAAGGATTGAATGAATACACATGTGGTGGTATGTTTTCCTACCCAGTATCAGGCAGTAGATTCAATTCAACTCGTAAAAACTCTTGGTAAACTTTTGTACAGAACTCTCCAATGTGGGAATAAAATATTTATAAAATAACATCACAATTTTTCGATGTTCATATAGACATATAGTGCATACATGTATGTAGTCAACAAAATATCCACGATACCATTTGCAACATGTATCACAAACAGATTACTTCATGCTATACACCATACAGTACACATGTACAGTGTAAGTACGAAAGCTAATGTATGCAATTGTGTATAGCTGACATGCTTCTGTGCTCAATCTACATGATCTAGAAATGAAGAATTCTTCTAGTAATTTACATGGAATCGTTTCGTGAGAGAAAATATGATTCATATATATATATATATGGAAACGAAAACATGCGCGTGCTCTTTCATTTGTACAGGTAGAATGCTACAGTGTGACATGCCACATGCATGTTGATATCAAGACAGGGATCAGGACAAGATGACTCGCATGCAAAGAAACCATTTGAATATTTTCGCCATGCATACACCATTCGTGGTGCTGACAGACAAAAAGAAAGATGCAGCAATTGTGGATGGGTTCTGCTATGATAGAAACCATGCCTGTGGAGAAAGAAACTAGGGGAATGAGCATGCAATTATCAATTGAACTGTGCGAGTCGTACATAATAGTCACTCAGGACACGTTGACGGTCATGTTGGCCTTCCTAGCAACATCACTGATGTACTTCTCTGGGATACCAATAGCCCTGTTAGGAGAGACAACTGTTACTGTTGGTTGACTATGTATGTCAATATTTATGGCAGGCTCATTGATCGCGACATGAGTCAAGATTGCGTCAAGATCTCTAAGATGAGATACTTACCATTAAGTACAAACCTGCTGCTTCATGAGCTTATAAACAATGAACTTGTACCATACTACAAAGCCGAAGTACATTGACTTAGCTATAGCATTAGTTGGCTACATGTAAATTGTCACCATGGCTACCGAACACACAGTACATGTAACTCATCACCATGACTACACAGAAAGCTACGGACCTAAGCTCGTTGAGTTTCTTGCGCTTGATCTCCTCCAGTCGGGCGCGTCGAAGTCTCGCCTCTTCGTCGAGTCGCACGCCCTCCTGGAAGAAGTCGTTGCGATTCTGGATACGCTGCTGTTCCTTGTCGTGGATCTGGAGCCGGACCTCATCAGCGTACTGTGTGCGCGCTTGTCGCTTTTCGTCCTCTGAGCGACGGTCACGCTCCACTAACTCCTCCTGTGCCCTGGAGATATGACACAGGATAGTACGTAATGATTTGTTTTTCATGAATACAAATATCAATTTGGTTTATTGTGGGAGGCCTGACAATTGTAAATTAATTTTGAATTTTATGCTGGTTAGCATGATTCTGATTTGGAAATCTTTGAGCAAAGAGAAAAATCTTGACTCAAATAAATAGCTAAGATAGGAATCCCAAACCATAATAACCCCCTCCGCCCACTATAACCATAAGTGTAATTGCTTCAAGAGGCATCACCTCTATTAACTCAGCCTTAGAGCTATTACAGCACTCAATGCGACTAGGCCACGTACCTGAGCACTCGCTCGAAGTCTGCCCTTTCCCTCTGGGCCTGCACCGCCAGGAAATGTTCCTTCTGGTTCATCTGCTGGGCACGCGCCGCCTTCAACATATCCTCCGTCTCAGCTTTCTGTCGCGCCTCTTCGGCCTCCTTCTTCCGCCACTCTCGCTCGGCCTGTTCCTGTGCCCGCTTGGCGCGTAGCTGGTCCCTCTCGGCCTGTTCATCGCGAGCGCGTTCCTGGAGAGCTCGCAGTCTGGCGACCTCTCGTTCTTTCTCGATACGAATAGCTTCCTGTTCTTTCTCATAGGCTGCCTCCCGTTCCTGAAGCATACACACAGTTCAAATAACTCTGGCACATACAACTCTCAGTTTGTCACTGTAAATTTAATATATTTACATGACAACCAAGAAAATAATAAACTGTATACAAAGGTCCAAAATTTGGTTTTCAAAATTGAATAAAAATTTCACTGAGGGCAAGGTTTGAAATCAGTTTGATTCAGCGTTACAGATTGGATCTTGTCACGATAATCTTATTAAAGTTTTCTCTGTTCAACACTTAGAAGGAATAAATCACAATGGTGAGTGCATTCTTTCTGCGCAGACTTCACAAACAGTGACATACCGCTTTCTCTTTTTGGTACTCGAGGACTTTAGCTTCAATCATCTTGTCCTGTTCCTGGTCGAGAGCCTTGCGTCGCACGATGTCGGCGTTACACTGGTGCAGCTCCTGTCGGAGATGTTGCTGCTCCTCACGGCGACGATCTAGCTTGTCTGCCTCTTCCTGACAAAGCTTGTCCAAGTATTTCTGCATGGCACGGTTCTCCTGATCTTTACGCTCTAGCTCCAAGAGACGCTCCTGTATGAACAATGGATACTCTTCAACAATATGGACATCAAACAGTCAGTGTATCTGTCATATGATATAATTTTCAGGTCTTTTTAAATCAGATGCATCATGTATTTATCTGGATGCACTTAAAAGAATTGACCTATCGCCAAAGCCCCTAAAAGTTGTCCGAGTTGCACATTTTACGTCAGCAAACTTCTCTTTGGCTAATAATGACGTTTTGCAGAATGCGTCGAAAATGACGTACAAAGACTCGGACAAACTGGTTCTGCGATAGGTTAATTATAGGGTTTATACATGTATGGGCCACCCGCTTAAAACATAAAATCAGTTTAGATGTTAGGTACTTTTGAACTATCCCCTTTGCTACTTTGTTTATATCATCATTGATTTCTGATGGGAGGTAGGGATGAGGCTATATAGTCATCCTATAGGTAGCCAAGGTTACTGCCGAGCTGTTGCTAAGGTTACCTGTTCATTCTCCTGGATCTGATCCATGATTTTCATGGCGCCCAGCAGTCGCTGTTCCTTGCGCGTTTTCTCGATCTCCTCCTCAATCTTGATCGCATTTACGCGGTCGACCTCCATCATCTGATCGAGTCGTTGCTCCTCCTCCTCCAGCTCACCCTTCACGAGCCCCTTCTCCATGATCTGCGCATCTCTGATCGCGTGACACTTCGCGTTTAAGATCAGCTCGTTGAGTTTTTTAATCTCGTCTTCTTGTTCTTGTAGCTGCTCGATGGCTTTCTTTCGCAGGTACTCGCCCTTTTCTTGCTGTTCTTCCTCGAGTTCCGATAGTTTCTCGTTCTTCTGGCGTTGCAGGTCCTTCATCTTCATGTAGTCCTTGCGTGACTGGACGTTATTCTGGAAGAGGTCGATCATGGTCATGTCCATTTCAGGAATTACAAATTAAATTCTAATGTCAGGAGACTGATAAATGTTTTCATCGAGTTTTGAAAAGATACCCAATTCATGAAGGTCAAATCTGAGGATGATTGTGATAATGTGAATTTTGGAAGGACAAAACAGCAATGAGACAAGATTGTATTCTATATCGAGGAATCTCAGTTCAGTCACCTGCAGAGTTTCCTTGAGTTTCTTGAGATCTTCGAGCTGTTTAGATTTCTGTGCCTCGGTGAGGATGCGAGCTGCCGTGCGCATTCGCTCGTACTCATGTCGTGGCAGGATCATGCTGTTTCCCGATGGATCTTCCTGAGGCACACTGGCAAATACATTGAGAATCAATTAAACCATCATGAAATTCATCACAAAAATATGAATTAGATATTCTAATGCAAGATCAAGATTGAATTGAATGTAGTGACACTGTGCCACAAGTAGTGCTAGTTTGATATTAGTGCTCTAGTCTACACTCTGCATGCGTATACATGCTATTTGAGTGCATTACTTGTATATACAATATTCCCAATCTATCGTAGGTTGAATTGTGCTTTATTTTAAAATTTTGAACACTCACATGAGGTTGCGAATGAGGTCCTTCGTGATAACTTGAACTGTCTCACGACCTTTCTTCTTGCCTCCGCTTCGGCGCTGACTGCGGGCCTGAGCCTGTTCCTCAATGGCGGTGACTCCGGCCTCATCGCGTCTCTTCTCCTCCAGCATCTGATGGCGTTGTACCTCACGATGCGGTGCGCCAAATAATGACTCATCAACTTGTGATGATCGTGCCACGATCCGGTAATTCCGTGTCTTGGCACGCTGTGAGCCCCCGGACACCACACTACCCCCACTGTATGAACTTCCGGGCTAAGAAGCACAAAGACGACAACTCATCATAACTGATAACAATAAGACAATGACACGGCCAACCTCGGTTGCCCAATATGATGATGACTAGAAAGATGTGCTGCTGGTCTATAGATATAGTGTTTATCCATGAGCAGAGAGTGGTGAATTCTAAAAAAGCAGTCAAATCAAATCATGAAAATTGAAAGATTTCAAGAGTTTTGAAAATGAGTCAAGCTTACCATATTGAATCGTGAATTATCTCAACAAAACCAGATCCAGTGGAGTATTTTTATAACTATTTGATAGCTAACGGGTCAGTCAGCATCTATTTCTCGTATCTGTAGTGCTATCTAAGTCTATATTGGCACAATTTAATTTGTTTTTGGTTCTATCATGTCCGTGTGATGTCCAAATGATATTTACACCATTGTTGTTATGGTAACAACAAGTTCCTATTGCAGAGCGCCATCTGGCGATTATACGGCCTTTACCGTAATTTGACGTATCCCGGTACTCGTAATTAATGTTAGTGTTGTGTGCACTGCATGGAGACAATCTGCGAAGGGAAGTATATTATGTGTCTATGGAGTTGCCTAACAAATATTCGTAGGGTGCGTGAGTGGGAGAAGTTATCGAGAACCCCACTAGGATATATAAGTCGACATACTGAGGCAATAATCTGAGACACTAAGCCTAATTATATCGCACCACATAAAATTAACTCGCGAGTTTGACAAGACAATAACGAACACATATAGTTTAGTAGTGGGGACCGGGAGTGGTGATTTCATTTTGAGAGACGTTGAAGCTAGGTGCTCTTCAGTGATGACATATGATTTTTATTGTACTCCAAACACTATAGTTTATTCAATGGTTATATTCAAGTAAATTTCTACTTGAGCCTGGCAAAATTTGTGATTCATTGACGTTTTTGTTTTTGCTCCGTTGTTTTGTTTGATCTTAAACTGCATATATAATCATGTTATGGGGTCGTGGTTCGTATGAGGAGGCTTTAGCTATAAGTGTTTTGATATGACAATTCGATCACCAGAACGATTTCACGAAGGGGAAATTCAACAGTAGGCATTATTATGTGACGAGACTGAGACAGGCGTTTAAAGAGGTACTATATAGGAGATTTCCAAGATTTTCTCCCGACGCTTCCATCTATAGAACCAAACGTCAGATAACGTTTTTGACCCAGGATCTCTGCCGAGCTGACCTGTTCAAATCTTTCTGAAATTTTACACAAAGACGTCTAAAAGATGTTTCAAAAGAGACGTGTTTTTCGGTTACTGGACCTATGGTCCGATAACCTATTGGCATGGCGTTGCGTCCGTCGTCCGTCGTCCGTCGTCGTCCACATTTTTATCTTTTTTGTTTACGGGCGAGTTTTTCTGAAATTTGGCACAAAAATTCCCAAAAATATTTCAAGAGTTTTTTGCTTTTCGCTATTATTTAAAAATGGCGGCCATTTTCGAAGAAAAATGGCCAATTTTGGACTTTGATGGCCGTTTTTCTAAAAATCTGTTCAGCAACTTTTTTTCCTATCGATGCATACCACTCCTCATATACCCCTGTTATTTTTATAGGTTTCGTTGCCCTTGAATTGCTCGAAGTGGGCCATTTTGGCCCAAACTCGGCCCAAATGGGAGTTTCCCATGTTAAATTCTCTTATGCTTTAAAATGGGACACATTATGCATAATATATAACTTAATATTGAGATTAGAGACTAGGAATCAATTGTGGACATATAGGAAATGATATATGCTGAATATTCTCGTGACCTTGAATTTGACCTCTGACCTCAGTTTAAGGTCAGAGCACAAAATGGCTTATATCTCGCTTGTTATCGACTTTAAAGCTTAGGAATCAATTGTGGACATATAGGAAATGATAAATGCCGAATATTCTGATGACCTTGAATTTGACCTTTGACCTAAATTTCAAGGTCACAGGACAAAATGACTGATATCTCCCTTATTATCGATTTTACAGCTTAGGAATCAACAGGGGTTATCAGAAATATCTGCAATCACCAGCGGGCAGCACTGCTTTATCAGTCTTATGACGTCATTTTACTGTTTTTGCTGGCATTATCAATATAAACGTATTGCCGCCAAAATGTACGTCACCTTTGATTACAGACGATATCTGTTTATGATTTTGGCGCCGAAAAGGACTGATAGTACAATGCTGCCCTCTGTTGAATGATGTTTGATAACCCCTACATATAGAAAATGATGTATGCTGAATATTGCCATGACCTTGAATTCGACCTTTGACCTCAAAGGATAAAATGGCTAATATTTTGCTCCTCTATTGACTTCATGGCTTAGGAACCAATTGTGGACATAATATAAATCATATACACTGAATATTTTGATGACCTTGAATTTGACCTTGAACTTATTTTAAAGGTCAGAGCACAAAATTGCTAATATCTCACTTATCATCGACTTTACAGCTTAGGATTCCGTAGTGAACATATAGGGAATGATATGTGCTGAACATTTTGGTGACCTTAAATTTGACCTTTAACCTCATTTTCCAGGTCAAAGAACAAAGTGGCTAATATATCGCTTATTATCGACTTCACAACTTAGGAATCAACTGCGAACAGGAAATGATATATGCTGAATATTCTCATGACCTTGAACTTGATTTTTGACCTCATTTTCAAGGTCAGATAATATCTCACTTATTGTCAACTTTACAGCTTAGGAACCAATTGTGGTCAAACTCCAAATGATATATGCTGAATATTCTCGTGACCTAGACTTGACCAATAACCTTATTTTCAAGTTTCCTTCGACCTGATTTTCAAGGTGACAGGACAAAATGGCTAATATCTCGCTTATTGACTTCATATTGTGGGAATCAATGATGGACATACAGAAAATGTTATACGCCAAATATTCTGATGACCTTGAATTTGACCTTTGCTCTCATTTTCAAGGCCACAGGACAAAATTGCTAATATCTCTCTGATTATTGAATTTACAGCTTAGCAATCAACTGTGGACATGATATATGCTTAATATTATATATGCTGAATATTCTCTTTCCCTTGAATTTAACCAGTGACCTGGCTAACATCTAAAATATTAAACATATATATATATATATATATATATATATATATTATTGTCCGGTAGCCTATCTTTGGCCCTTGGCCTAATTTTTAATTTTTTGTATTTGCATTTTTTCCTCAAAATTGCGACCATTTTTTAAGAAAAGCGTTCAATTTTGCATTTTGACGACCATTCTCTTAAAAATATGATTAGTTTTGAAGTTTTGAGATTTTTGTTTCAAAAGATTGCCCTTATGTAACCGTTGTAGCATGTATTCGTTGCCCTTGAATTTCCAGTCTGTGTGTGTCGGCCGCTTTTTTTTGTCAATGAAAAATTGTTGGATTTAGATTTATTCCACTTTTTCTTTCATAGTGGGTTTTGCATGGAGTAAACTCCTAGAACACTCCAAGATAAATCCCAAATATTGGCACATTTAAAATTGTAAATCATATATTGCGGTTTCAGTGGTGACTTTAAATTTAACCTTGAATGACTTTGAAAGGTCAAAACGACTTTTTTGTTTAAAAACACCCAATTTTGGACTTTGGCAACTATTTTTTTATCAAGATCTATTCAGAAAAGTTTGCTGTTCACTCTTTGACATTTCAAATTGAGGTACTATCGTATTGGTCCTAATGGTAGTAGCACGGCGACCCAAAGATATTTTTTCATATCATACATGAAACTCCCCTTTATAATATGTACCTTTGTGAGGTGTATACGTTTCATTGCCCTCAAATCGGTGGTCTGCGTGTGGCGGCCATTTTGATTTATTAATGGGTCTTAATAATGGGAGTTGTATGGAGTTAACTACCAGTCTAACAATCAAAGATAAAGCTTAAATACTGGCACATTCATATAGGAAGTCACATATATTGATTTTAGTGGTGAACGGCAATTTTGGTGAAAAAAAAGTTGCGGCTCAAAAGGATACTATAACCTTTCTTGGTCATCGGGCTAAGTTTATAAAGTCATAGTAGCAAGGTACCATTATATGGTTTTATTCCTGTTCAGATAAAGACATTGTAGATATTTAGTGATGAAAAAGATGTTCGTGGTAATTGGTAGTTAATTACAGCGACATGTAATCTGGTATATTGAGCTAGTATTACAGATATATGATATGAAAACGTAATCTGACCTTTTGTTCTATAAATAGAAGCGTCGGGAAAAAAATCTTGGAAATCCCCTAAAAGCCGAATCCCATACAGTGGCCCTTTAATTCAATATCTGGAAACCCATTGATTGTATTTGTGAAATTCGTTCGAATTCATTGAAAACTATTCATAATAGACCGAATCGGCTTTCATCGGCATGCTACTAGGTCTTTAAGTATTCATGTGCAAATATCCAGAAAGGTTTGACTGTGCACAAAAAAATTGTATAGGGACGACAGACCGGACACCTTACTCTACCGGTCTGTACATAGCATTTTCTCAAAAAATATAAATACGCTGTCTGTTGGTGTTGTCATCATAAATATGATAAATGTGTAGGCTAATTCCTTATTTCTTCTGGGTTAATGATTAATAGAAATTAAGATTGAGAACATGCCCTCTTTGTCAAGAATTTGAACAGCATCATTGGTGCCATGAATAATATCGAAATGTTCTTTTTTTCTCGAAACGACAACTGATAACGTTTTTCATAACATATTTTCGTTTTGCAATGCTCAGTGAGAGCTTCATAAACTACGGTTTAAACATACGAGTTTTTACGGTAGCCCTCGTTTTCATATCGAGGCTAATGACGTCACAATCCCCGGCGTCCTAGATTTTAGTGCGCATGCTCGAAAAAGATGGCGTCCAAGGCGATGAAGGACAAGGAGGTGAGAGAAAATTTCCATTTATTCTAGTTGATTGACGAGCTAAAAACGTTTCAATAAGCCCTCAGTCATGCTAGCTCCCTCTACACTATTGTAAGAGCATAAAATCAGTTACGAAAATATCGATTTTCACTAATTTTGCACCTTGAATTTGATGCTCTCGAGCTGGAAAAATTTGACCTTTTTGAGTGCACCTGCACTCACTGACTCAGATTTGCCCAGGCCACCCACACCTGAACTTTCTTCACTTCTGTTTTTTGAGCAGCTTGTTGAGCTTGGTTCTATATACTATAGGGTAGCCTATTGACCACCCGGGTCAGTGGTCACTGAACCCTTCCAAGTTCCCTTTCGTGGTTCTGCTCCATTTCCTTTTTTTCCAGCCCAGGCCAGGGGCAGGCAGGGTGGCGGCGGGCCATTAATTAGGCATCCCGATTGAAAATCGGGAGGCCTTATGTTTTTGTCTGTTTTTTTTTTTTTTTTTTTCTTCTTTTTTTTTTTTTTTTTTTTTTTTTTTTTTTTTTTCTTCCGCCGTTTGGTTTCCGGATCATAACTCTTGAACTCCTCGATCTATCTTTCCGAAATTTTCACAGCTCATCCGAAATACTTTGCTTCTAACCCCTATTGTTTTTCGTCGAGATCCGAAATCCAAGATGGCTGCCAGCGGCCATTTTGGAAAAAAAAATCGGGCGATTCCGGTCAATGTCATAATTTGATTCAGGCAATTTCCAGAGGAAAAAAAATTTTGTAGGTGCATTTTTTTTTTTTTTTTTGACTTAGAATTTTTCCCTCGCCTGCGCCCATGCAGATGTAATACTGTGACTGAGCCATGCTTAGGCATCCCGATTGAAAATCGGGAGGCCTTATGTTTTTGTCTGTTTTTTTTTTTTTTTTTTTTTCTTTTTTTTTTTTTTTTTTTTTTTTTTTTTTTTTTTCTTCCGCCGTTTGGTTTCCGGATCATAACTCTTGAACTCCTCGATCTATCTTTCCGAAATTTTCACAGCTCATCCGAAATACTTTGCTTCTAACCCCTATTGTTTTTCGTCGAGATCCGAAATCCAAGATGGCTGCCAGCGGCCATTTTGGAAAAAAAAATCGGGCGATTCCGGTCAATGTCATAATTTGATTCAGGCAATTTCCAGAGGAAAAAAAATTTTGTAGGTGCATTTTTTTTTTTTTTTTTGACTTAGAATTTTTCCCTCGCCTGCGCCCATGCAGATGTAATACTGTGACTGAGCCATGCTACTGTATTCACTGACTGCAGCCTGCATGTCCAGCATGAGGCTAGGCTCTGCCCTCTCAGCCAGTGCAGGAGATCAGCCAGTCTGTCCAGCACAGCAATGGGCTCTGCCCCTCTCAGCCAGCCCTGCTCGGTCATGCCTTACAAGATCAGCCAGTCTGTCCAGCTCAGAAATAGGCTCCGCCCCTCTCAGCCAGCCCTGCTCAGTCATGCCTTACAAGATCAGCCAGTCTGTCCAGCACAGAAATAGGCTCCACCCCTCTCAGCCAGCCCTGCTCAGTCATGCCTGACAAGTGATACAGCTAGCATGTCCAACATGACCCTAGGCTCATATCCATGCATTATCCCTTACTCCCCCCTCCAAAGCCTGGTTTACTAGTGTGTGTACATGGTAAAAGAATGAAGTTACATCCCACAGAATACAATAGTTGGTTAATAAGCCAACACACATGACACAACATGCTTGGGGGATGATTTGCCCTGTCTGCATTTATATTGTACAAACATGTATTTTTGAATGTTTTGTTATTCAACTCTATTTCACATGCAATGACCAAATCATCATTGTTTTAGTTAGCTGGCAAATGTTTGGCTTTGGTTATAATATGAATGCGAAAATTCCGCTGTATTGTACAAGTTTTGAAATCACAAAATTGGCCAAGATGACACAGCATTCTTTTAGTCACGTATCATTTTATATTTGACAGGAGCACCTGAAAAATATCACGAACATTCTGATTAAATATACTAGTACGCTGAATAATATTGGCTGGGTAATTGTCCATTCATTTGGGGTGGCAAATGTCTGGTGGGCCAAGTTGTCAAGATGATAAAAAGCAGTTCTGGTAAGAAACTGTCTGATGAGCTCTCACTCTTACCCACATACAATGGCCTATGTATCCTTTTTTCTCAGTCCAGTATGACCATTTGAAATGATAAGAACAAAATGGGGGATGCCACAAAGCCTATAGGCTTTTATGTCTAGTTAAGTTTAGGGGCCGGACGAGTCGACGGCCGACGGGTACCCGAATTCGGGGCGGGTTATACAATTTAACCCGGGTCGAAATTTTGTTACCCGTACCCGAAAATGATAAAGATATAGATCTAGTTCTTGCATTGAAAATCAGCGATAAACACTTGACTAGTAAAATCACAAGAATGACAAGGAAATCGGTATAAATCGAAGTAGTTTCATGAGATCTGTTTCAAACTTGAAAATAAACACAGACGAAACAAATAATATGTGTCAAAGATCGATGACTGGCGTTTATGTGTTACAAATTGCTCCTGTGAGTCCCGTTCAAACGTTGATATATGTTTGGACGGGTTACCCGGGTCGGGTCGGGTCGGGTCAGACCATACGGGTACCCGGGTCGGAAATTTTTGACTCGTCCGGGCCCTAATTAAATTTAAAAAATGGTGGAGTCCATTTTAAGGGGCAGCCCAAGTGACGAATTGCCCTGCGAGTTGTGGTCTACTTCAAAATTTAGATCTGAAATTTCTCAGGACCCGCTCATGATTGTAGACGCATGAAACTTCACAAACTATTTCTATATGCCTCCCCAAGATTTTTATATGATTTCATTGATTTGACAGAGATGAATGTTCATATTCCCAAAACATGGATATTTATAATAATAATTTCAGGTACATCCTACGGAGCCCCTGAGGTGACATACCGAAAATATTTAACAATTAGTATTTCGTGGCCACGGATTGGTATAACTACTCTGTGGGCACGATTTACCAATTTGTGGGCACGAATTAGATTCATCACGTTGTGGAAATTTGACGGATATGAGGAGATTGAGGCTGGATAACTAGATTCTAGGTAGCAAAATACGTTCCCAATTACACTGTGTAGCCAAACTGTAGCTCGTTCAGAGTACTTATTGAAGACTTAATATGATCTGGTCTACGTCGTACAAAAAGAACAAATTTGAGAAGATTGACAGCAGCAAGATGGAATTTGCTTTGATTTGAAATAAAAGTACTACAGAGCAAATGCGAGCAGATGAACCACACAATTACACAGATGTGCCCAAAAAAAATAATTCAGGTATATCTTCAATACCTGTCATAACACTCGTCATCCATGATCCATCACTTGACCCACAGTTCACTATTTCTCAATGGCGGCCTGATCTGTTCGGCGGCCTTATCTCCTGTAACCTGATCTATAATACAGCGGCCATTATTTCATCATCATGTCTTTATATAACTGTGAAGTGTGCGCACAGCACTGTAATGACTATACTAGTACATACTATGCCAAGGAAAATTTTGGTTAGCACTAAATGCTTTGATTATGACTCGCATTAATTAACTCTTATCTAACCATTGTCGAAAGTTTGTCATTTTCACGTCAATTTCAATGCAAGGATTGACTTTAGAGAACAAAACCAGCCGGTCAATGTCTCGATCTCTGCTTACATTTCTATGAATGATATTCTTGAGAATTGCTCAGTGTTTGACTGGCGTACTTGACAATTTTCTTCAGAATATATGATCTTCAAATATTTCTATCTGACAAGATAACAATTAGGATCTAAGGTTACGAAGATATCTAACAGTGATTCCTACTACTAATATAACATTACATTTTCAAACTCTCTGGCTGCTACACTGTTAGACAGACAAATACTAGTTAAATACTTTACAAATAGAGCATGAAATAATGAATACTAGTAACTGAGGGCAGGGGGAGCAGGGGATGGGGTGGGTTTTGTGGCAGTATGGCAACTGGAGCATGACAGTATTCATTATGTATCAATGCTAATGACAAGCTCTGATTTGCATCAATAAGATTGTGGAACACCAGGTGAAAATTATTGTTGTATGTCCATTGTGCACTGAGCCTGTCCAGGCCAGTGTTATCTGCTGGTGTATTGTGTTTGGTAGGTCACTTGTATCAAGATGAATGGGGGAGGGGGGGGGGGGGGAATAGGGGGGGGCATGGATATAGCAGGGGTCCAAAAGTCCAAGGTGCACATACCAGCATAGTAAAGTCACCTTGCTGTAGACTGTAGGTGACACTTTCTCTGTGGGTAGCGGGCAGACAGGCAGGCAGACCCACACATTGCTGCGGCCTGGGACACAGGGATAGTCTCCTAGTGCACAATATTCCCCTTGGATATACAGCCATCCGTCTCAGCGCCTATCTGGGTCGTCTTCACCGGTGACAATGGCCGACAAGAAAGAGGTATACTATCAGTAACAGCTACCTTAACTCTGAGTATTAGTTTGTATGTGAGAGCTTTCAGGAGTGTGCATATTTCAAGCCTCAAGGTAGAATTTATTGATCAGTTATAAATACATGGGGGTTGTATAACTCAAGTCTCTCTCTTTCCAAATGGAAATAGTCTGATAGCTATAGTATATGTCTCCTAGATCAATGTAGATGTGGAGTATATCCAGCTATATTTGTTGTATGCTAGTACTAGTATTTGGCAGGGAATGCTCACTCCGCCATTTTGGTCTTTCATGTATGCATGTTCTATGGATGCTGGAACCAGGCGCATTGATCCATAGAGGTATTGATTTTCGGCTGGGCGGATGGAGGTCACCTTGGCCGTGCCAGTGCTCGGCGGGGTTCGTGCCTGTGGAAGGGCGGAGGGGGAAAGGCTCTAGGGGTGGTGATTACATGGGAAATAGCTGTTAAAATGACTGGGTTTGGTGGGGTTATGGTACCGGTAGCATGTTGTATAACTATATAGCAGTGGAATCATGGTTGATGTATAAAGGCACTATTAAATCTGCTGGGTGTCTTGGCGCTCAGTGGGTTTGGTTAAAGTATGTTTGCTTGATCAATATTTCACAACTTGCTAACGTAGAAGCTTGTCTGAGCCAGTCTCTTTCTCCGTACTTCTGATCAATGTGCAGTAATACTAGTAACGTCGTGTCGAGCTGCCATTGTGTAAGCTGCATTAGTATTGATTTTCCCCTTTTGCTAGAGGCATGATTGTGTTACTGTAGTAATGTGTACATAAATAGATCTACCTAAAAGTATTATAACATGAATGCCTGGAGCTTAGAAGTCTAGATAGATCTCTCACCATGATTGAGATTTACCTGTCACAAATATATACAAAATTACTACTAAGTGACCGGGGTCTGACCCCTGTTTGGTAGCTTTGCTCTACAAGTTGTGAGATTGAATATTTGACTATTTGACACAGATATCTAGGGAAGTGCACCCCAACAATAGGTGTATACATGTATTGGGAGTGGTTGTCAGTAGGGGGCATGTGCCACAACTTTCATCTGCTGTTCTGCATGCTATTGTGTACAGCTACATGAAAAGATAATATCATGGTAATTACTGTAAAGCATATCTGTGGGATAATATGATGCAATATTAATTACAGGCCTTGCCCTGCCTCTACAGTGGTGATAACTGCTGATGACTTCACACAATCGATGTTCTATCATATCTAGTTGATCCCCTGGCACACTCTACAATAGCATTTGCAAGCCTAGCTCTCTTTGCAATTACTGTACTGTGACCCGCATATGGCAGTTATAGTTGGCTCCATCTGCTGTGCACACTTACGTAACCATGGCAACCTTACATCATTCCATGAGGTATATTATCTAAATAATGATGCCAATCATCCCGACTAGCTCTTCTATGTAGGTCTCTAACCCCTTCTGGCCCTTATCACCTAAACACAGACACACACCCTAGCTAGGGTAGCAATCATGAATACATCGTGAAGACTCGCTTGTACAACATTGATTAATGACAGAGATTTTTCTATACTGGCTCTCACACTTCTCCGACAACAAGAGGAATGGTAACTGGGTGGCGTACGATGTACAGTTCTATTAAAAATTTCAATCTTTGACAGGCTACAACCAAGTACTAGATCAACCCAAATCCATGGATGTACCTGTGGCTGTGGCTGTATGGGCACATACCTATGATGTACACTCATCTTGCACACGGCAGTTAGTTTATTCCGTCCACTACCACCACCAAAATGACTACAACGCCATCTTTAATCCTTGAATTTTTTTCGACAGAAAAAAATTCGCGACTTGACAGCAAGCATGATTGTCTCACCACACTACTTAACGTTCCTTTTTCGCCGAAATTTTCCTCCGCAGCATGCTCCAATTTTACCGTCCACCATCGATCTTACTTGACAGTTCTTGTGTGATGTATATTTGCAGGAGGAGCCTCGCGCCGACTCGTACCGGTTCGCGGTACAGGCCGACAAGGCGGAACCCGCCCAGTCAAAGAAATCCAAGAAGAAGAAGAAGCGCGATGAGGAATTGGCCGACCTCAAACAGGAGCTCGAGATGGTAAGTTATCATCGTACATCTGATATGTACATATCCTGTGAACTTGTGAATTTTTGTGGTGGTTTATTAGTGGATTAAGTATCATATACTAGTAGCGCAAGGACATAGAACCACAGATATTAATAATCCTAAAAGATTTTATACATTATGATTGTACAGTGTAGTACATTTCAAGACTGAAATTGATCAAAGTATGTCGTAGTAGAGGATGAGTTGATTCATCGATATATGTTGTAGTATTCTGAACATGTTGTCACGTTTATGTTTTGACAGGATGAGCACAAGGTCCCCATGGAGGAATTGTGCGCTCGTCTCGGAGCTAACACTGACAGGGTACGTCTTTAAACAATCAATCAGTAAACGTCAGAATACAGCTAAATTTGCGTTCTCAAGGCTCTAAATTGTAGATAATAAGTGTGCTTATGGCAAATGGTGGCACAGCTATTGTAAGACAGTAGTCAAGCATCATGATATGTGGCCCAGCTCATATAAAAGTCTGCGTTTTGATCAACTGATACGATTGGAATACCGCTGATAAAAAACCAATCAAACAATAAAATATATGAAATAATCATTGCTGTGTTCCAATGGTGACAGGGACTCAGTCCGGAGAAGGCGAAGATGGTCCTGGAGCGAGACGGGCCGAACGCGCTGAGCCCGCCAAAGACGACGCCCGAGTGGGTCAAGTTCTGTAAGCAGCTGTTCGGCGGATTCTCGACACTTCTCTGGATTGGAGCCATTCTCTGTTACGTGGCCTACTCCATCCAGGCCTCCACGTACGAAGATCCACCCGGCGATAACGTGAGTTGTTTGTCATGTTAATCGAGGTTATAACGTTGAGTTGATTGGGGGATGCCCTTAACAAAACAAGTTTCAGCCTAGGTGGGGAATACTCACTATGATACATTTTGAAACTACTGTTCAATTAAAATATGCCATCGATTCCATCTGACACCTTCCAAATCCTCCTTGATTATAAAAGAATAGTAGCATATCCTGCCTGGGTCCAAGTGCCTGTGTGATGTCATCCATTAATTTGATTTCTGGCATTGTTTTTAATGACTTATTCGGATATGTACTTTGTTACAGTTGTACCTGGGTATTGTGTTGACTGGTGTCGTCGTCATTACCGGATGTTTCTCCTACTACCAAGAAGCCAAGAGCTCCAAGATCATGGAATCCTTCAAGAATCTTGTTCCCCAGGTAGGACCACAGCTATTCCTTATCGTATTAACATATTTGAAGTATATATGGAAGTATATACTGTAAGACGACTAATATTGGCGGACAATTTATTTGACAGATTTGGCGGTAGGGGGAAAACCGCCAAATTAACTAGATATATGATAAGAAATATATGTGGTTTTGAAACTGCCAACTGACGTGGGGCTCAAAACCGCCAAATTTAATAGCCGCTAAAATTAGTCGTTTTACAGTGTACAAATTTTCAGCGAGTTTTGTTATGGGTGATACTATAAGGATGTTTGTTTTCTGGGACGTGTAGTTTGCGATCGTCGTGCGAAACGGCGAGAAGCTCAACATCCACGCTGAAGAACTTGTGGTTGGAGATCTTGTGGATGTCAAGTTTGGTGACCGCGTGCCAGCCGATATCCGCGTGATCACGGCACACAGCTTCAAGGTTAGCGAGCACATGATCACTGCCTCATTGGTTGACTACAGTACATGGCTGGCCGTGCCGGCCACACTTGCGTTATGTCCAGGGCTGAATTTGTAAAACACCATATCCGATTATCCAAGTGTGATATTCTACGTAATCATTCGCCAGCAATGATGTTATTGCTCGTACGTTGACAGGTGGACAACTCTTCGCTGACCGGAGAGTCTGAGCCACAGTCACGATCCGCAGAGTTCACCAACGACAACCCGCTGGAAACCAAGAACCTGGCTTTCTTCTCCACCAATGCTGTTGAAGGTGAGGCTTCCGCTCTGGTTCCTCGAAGGAGGGGCTTCAAACTGTGATGGTTCTATGATACCAGAAAGTAGAAATGTTACAAACTACAGAAGTAGGAAGTTAGAACTTCATATCCTAGCTCAGAAATTGCTAACTACATATGTTCAAAATACACTACAGTACACACAGGAAACTTAGTTTGCGTAAATGTTTGTTTGGAGGACTGATCTTCTTGAGTTCGTTTGCAGGTACGATGACTGGTATCGTGGTGTCAACTGGTGACCGAACTGTCATGGGACGTATTGCTAACTTAGCCTCTGGACTCGAGATGGGAGAGACTCCGATTGCAAAGGAGATTGCTCACTTCATCCACATCATCACTGGTTTGTAGCCACCACTCAGGACTAGCCTCCTATTCATATATTGTGACCTGTAGGGCTTTATCTGAGCTGTAAGATCTGTTGCCTCCCTCTAGGTGTCGCTGTTTTCCTCGGAGTGTCATTCTTCGTCATCGCCTTCATCCTCGGCTACCACTGGCTGGATGCTGTCATCTTCCTTATCGGAATCATCGTCGCTAACGTGCCAGAGGGTCTGCTCGCCACTGTAACGGTAAGTTTAGTAGTACTTAGCCACATTTGTGTGCCAATATTATATCTGATACTTCCAACTGGAGTCGGAGAATATTCTTGTTGTGTTCCACTTGTGTGCTATGACCTTCTTGCACCAAAACTGAACACTGTCATACAATAATTTGACTCCTTGGAATATCAATTCCTCTTTCGAACTATTTCTAGAACAGCTAAGTCATCTTGAATGTCTTTCAAATGTGTCCGCTAATGCCCGCTCTCTCTCCCTCCGTGTAGGTGTGTCTGACACTGACAGCTAAGCGTATGGCCAGCAAGAACTGCCTGGTGAAGAATCTTGAGGCCGTGGAAACCCTCGGATCAACGTCCACCATCTGCTCTGACAAGACAGGAACACTCACCCAGAACCGTATGACAGTCGCTCATATGTGGTTCGATGACAGGATCGTGGAGGCTGACACCAGCGATGACCAGAGCTGTTAGTATTGTATACTTTAACCCAACTTTAAACAACAAAGCCAGCATCAAATATATTCATGTAGAAGGTACTAGAAATATATAGTCAGTTTGCATGTAGCACTTGTATTGTGTATTGCAAACTATTTCTTTGGGCAAAATTATATGCAATAACGCGTCTTCCGCAGATGCCACCTACAACAAGGACAATGTCACATGGATGAACCTCGCTCGTATCGCTATGTTGTGTAACCGCGCTGAGTTCAAGGCCGGACAGGATGGTGTTCCCGTACTGAAGAGAGAATGTAACGGTGATGCCTCCGAGTCAGCTCTGCTGAAGTGCGTCGAGCTCTCCGTCGGACAGGTCACAGAGTTCAGGAAACGCAACGCTAAGGTCGTTGAGATCCCCTTCAACTCAACCAACAAGTACCAGGTATGCCCCCGTCCGCGCCCTTCCCTTTCTGGCGCTCGTGATCATGCCTCATTTTCCGTAACTGCCTCACATATTTATGATAATCTGTTTGCAACTCAAGTCTATGAAATTCCGACAGCCATGTCAGAATAAGTGCACAGACAATCACCACAAGATGGCATTTGAAAGAGCCGTCCAACCATAATGGCGACCTCCATTCAATTCTCGGTTTATATCTGATACCTAAACTCTATCTGACTTTGTGCACTACTCTCATGACAGGTGTCCATCCATGAGACTGAGGACCCGGATGATGACCGCTACATCCTCGTGATGAAGGGCGCACCCGAGCGAATCCTTGACCGATGTGCCACCGTCATGGTCGAAGGCAAAGAGACTGAACTCAACCAGGAGTGGCGCGACAAGTTCAACAACGCCTACATGGAGCTGGGAGGTCTCGGCGAGCGTGTCCTCGGTTTCTGCGACTACATCCTGCCAAGCGATCAGTTCCCCAAGGGCTACCCCTTTGACCCAGATGAGGAGAATTTCCCCCTAACCGGACTGCGATTTGTCGGCCTCATGGCCCTGATTGATCCGCCCCGAGCTGCCGTCCCAGACGCTGTAGGCAAGTGCCGCAGTGCTGGAATCAAGGTCATCATGGTCACAGGCGATCACCCGATCACAGCTAAAGCCATTGCCAAGGGTGTGGGTATCATCTCTGAGGGCAAAGAAACTGTGGAGGACATCAGTGCACGTCTTGGAATTCCTGTCAGTGAGGTCGACCCGAGGTAAGCTGTCACTGATGACTGTGTGATTAGGACTGAAAACTGTGGGTTGTTGTTGAGGCGTTACTATATTTACTGCATCTCTCAAACAGGGACGCTGAAGCTTGTGTTGTCCACGGCTCGGATCTGCGAGACATGACCCCAGCTCAGATCGACGACATCCTGGCCAATCACAGCGAGATCGTGTTCGCTCGAACATCGCCGCAACAGAAGCTGATCATTGTTGAGGGCTGCCAGCGACAGGGACAGATCGTAGCTGTGACTGGAGACGGTGTCAACGACTCCCCCGCCCTGAAGAAGGCCGACATTGGTGTTGCTATGGGTATCGCCGGTAGTGACGTCAGCAAACAGGCTGCCGACATGATCTTACTGGACGACAACTTTGCCTCTATCGTCACTGGTGTTGAGGAAGGTAGGGTCACCGATCATAACGCGATATTTGCTGTGAATCTGTGCAAACACTACAAATACGTAAACACTAATTGATGGTATCTCTTGCTGAACAGGTCGCCTGATCTTTGACAACTTGAAGAAGTCCATTGCCTACACACTGACCAGTAACATTCCTGAGATCTCGCCATTCTTGCTCTTCATCCTGGCTGATGTACCCCTGCCTCTCGGAACCATCACCATCCTGTGTATCGACTTGGGAACTGATCTTGTAAGTGGCAAAATGCTGCTACTAAATGTTGTAGACTGCCAGCATGTAGCACCCCTTCATAGACTTTCCAGTGGCTAACTATAAAACTCCCTTCATCAGGTGCCTGCTATCTCCCTGGCCTACGAACAAGCCGAGTCGGACATCATGAAGAGAATGCCCAGAGACCCTCTCCACGACAAGCTGGTGAACCATCGTCTAATTGGTGTCGCGTACGGTCAAATCGGCATGATCCAAGCTGCCAGCGGTTTCTTCACGTACTTCGTCATCATGTGTGAGCACGGCTTTTGGCCGTCACGTCTTGTCGGCATCCGTAAGGAGTGGGACTCGAAGGGTATCAATGACCTGGAGGACAGCTACGGACAGGAATGGGTCAGTATTTGAGTGAACGTTGAGCGAATGTGGCAAGTCTCGTGTGTGTTGTGTGTGGAATGTATATTTATGTTGTGTTGACAATGTCGCCATTTTGTGTTTCCAGACATACGCCCAGCGTAAGATCTTGGAGTACACCTGCCACACTTCGTTCTTCGTGTCAATCGTCGTGGTACAGTGGGCCGACTTGATGATCTGCAAGACTCGTCGTAACTCCATCATCCACCAGGGCATGATGTACGTATAGTATTAGTCATGTGCTCTGCTATAACGTATGGATTTAATTCTGATAAATTGCATGTGAGTGAGTTTGTGGTTGTGTAGCAGTCGTAAATAGCTGATACATTATGTATGTTTGTTACAGGAACCACCACATGACCTTCGGTCTGTTCTTTGAGACATCTCTGGCCGCTTTCTTGGCCTACTGCCCTGGACTGGACAAGGGTCTGCGCATGTACCCCATGCGGTGAGTGTCAATCACCAATTGATGACGCATATTTTGTTCATGTACATTTCAACTGTTTTACAAAGATATAATGCCTCCCAAGATACATCTTGGCACTGCAGAACTTACAAGTACCCGAAGGAAAGTGACATATAGACCCATCTGTAATGTTGACTGATTGTGGGTTTTTCCCGTGTTTCAGTTTCACCTGGTGGTTGGCCCCGATGCCATTCTCCCTGGTGATCTTCATCTACGATGAGGTGCGCAAGTATCTGATCCGCAAGTACCCGGGGGGGTGGGTGGAACTGGAGACGTATTACTAAGCCACCGTGCCCGCCTGCAGCGTCCTTGCCACAAACCTCCACCCCGCGGTGGCCGCCAGCGACCCTCTCCACGGACCAGACCGGCTCTTGTCTGTCTATCGTCTGTACGTCCACTAGCTGCCGCCGCGTCGTCCTGCCGATTCTCCTCGCTTCGACCCGACAGCTTCTTCTTGCACAACGACTTTGTTTGTGGCTCTACCAACAAGTGGCTACGCAGAATCATCCCTGTTAGGTAGAAGGCCGTCGCCCCCTTCTAGGAATCTTCCAATTTTCAAAATTCTAAATCATATCAAACTCATCGTCGACGACAGTTGCAATATGCATTTCGTTCCAGTCCCACAAGTGGGGACGGCATCAACTCATGCGCTACTTAAGTTGTGATATTTACAGAACTGTGTCAAAGTCTAGGACGTATTTATTATGTAAATAATTGCGACATCACGCACAAAAGGACGGTATTCGAGACATTCCTTCAGGAGCCGACGGCCGAGAACACCTAACTCTGCGTAGCCGGTGATACGGGATGAACAATATGACGGGCGTAGAACACATACGCGCCGTCGCGGACCAGCTGTGAGCGAGCGAGTGGTCCAAGCTGTGTGGGAGAAGAGTTGGAGAAACGTAGCAGATTTGTGGCAGTACGGTTACCATCAAACAACGCTGATAGGTTTAGGCAGGCTTTCTTGCCTTCCTCTCCCTACCTCACGATTGTAAGAGAGGTTGGAATTGGATGGCAAAGTACGTTTCCAGTGAGGAAAAAATATGATAATGTTTGTTAGATAGAGTTTTTAGTGGCCTGTTTCTTGATTTAATAAAGCGAAAATTTGTACTAGTATTGTCAGTGTATGGGCATGATTTTAAAAAGTTTTAAGCGTTTCTTTGCAAAAATGTGTAAATTGTTTTGTTATTTGTTTGTGTTTTTACTGACAGGTTATCCATACTATCTCTGTATATGTAGTTGTAATAGAGTATCAATATTCGGTAAATACTACAGCTAAATCTGTAACACCAAAATTGTTATTGAAAATTTTCTGCAATATTACATATTTAGATTAAGACTAAGCCTAACAAAATTTGCTCTTTTTGAAGAAAACAACATTTGTTAACCTCTCATGAATTGTCTCATATATAATTAAGGAAATATTTGGATGTGGTCAAAATAAAACACTTACCCAGTTCATGTTCTCGGCTTTGTCACTTCTTGCCAGAGCAGGGAAATTTAGCAATATTGACAACAACGGCGATTGGAAATACAGGAAATTTGTATTCATATCAATTTGGACATTGAATATATTTCACAAGTATTCTATGTTGGCACCACTGAATAAAAAAGAAAGGTTGAAAATTACGATCAGGAATTCAAACTAGCCATACAAGGTCAAGATTTGAAGTTGGGTATATTATTTGAAATAACAAGAAATTGGTCTTGTAGCAGAAATTTATTAAGAATGTTTCCGAGCAGCAAACAAAATCGAAAACAAAACAAGACGCAAGGGAACCAAAATTAAGTGTTCCAACTTTGATAAAAACCTGCATCAACATTGATAGGTGACCACGTTTGATGACAATAATATACACAGATGACGGATCAATATGTGTGAATAAATTAAAATACACAAAACGTACAAAAATATACATCGGGCTTCGCCACAAACAATAAAACGTTTGTTCAGTAGCACAATCACATTTTGAAGCACATTTGCAACACCTTATCAAACCAGAGTATGAATTTTCAGTACCGGTATGCAATATTCAACTTACAAAACATTCACAAGCTCAACTGTGTGTTGGTGCAAAACTTTGTGGAATACATTCACGAACGGCCTGGCAAGATACGCAAGCAATAAAGCTTGATATTTAGGTGCCTGATAATTATATTCACTCCGCCTTTTTTTTATTCTCGCTAATCATGCCAAAAGAGAGCAGTATGAAAACGATATTGTAAATTGTCACGATGAGATACATGATGAGGAAATTTCTGAAAAATGGTGACTTCCCAGGTTGTTTTAGCCTTTTATCAACACACCTAATTATGTCTTACTAGGCCTGATATCATTCGCCGATACATTCAGTTGCGACACTGTAACGATCATAATACGGAGGTAGAGAACGCTTGGGTTTTTTGTTCACATCATATATATATATATATACCATATACAGGCTTGGATATTATGTTTGACAGCACAAAAAAATCACATCAATTCATATTTTTTTCTCATTATTAAACCTGTATATATGCTGGGATATTGTGTCTCAACAATTATACAGCACAGAAAATCACATTATTACGAATATGGAACACCATTGTGATTCATTTTGCATTCACGTGTATACAAGCAGGGATATTGTGTTCTCACGAAATCTGACAGCACAGATATACATTTTCTCCAAAAAGCACACGCTTTTTTTTTTACATGTATAGCATAATTAATGTTCTCATGAATCTAACAGCACATCATTAGGGAATACAAGATCACATTTAATATATAGTATATATTATATTTAAAGCCAGTACTCGGGGGTCACAAAACAGAGGTACATTTGGAATGAGTCTCTTTCGATTGCATGAAAAATTGTTCGGTCTACTATGAAGTCTTTAAGTTAGGTTAAAAACACATTTACTAGTAAACAAGTGCAACTCTTCAAACACCATACAAAGAATACTGTAAAACGACTAATTTTGGCTGACGATTTATTTGGCAGATTTGGCGGTAGGGGAAAAACCGCCAAATTAAATCATCCGCCAAATAACGTGGGGCTCACAACCACCAAATTTAATATCTGACAAAATTAGTCTTTTTACAGTAGTAGAATACAATTTTTTAGCCTATCGGTGTAAACTTACCTGTACATATAATGCATTTGGCTTGAATACTTCATATACTAGTGCATACATGTAGATATATCTGATGACACAGTCCCCGGAGTTTATCAAATATCGTAACAAATCTTGACAGAGCGGATTTTGCTCGATTACATGTGTAATATTTTACATGATTTGTTTTCATAAATGACAAAGAATAAAGCTTACACTGTTTTCTGTAAACAGGAGTGAAGCGTACAAGTGCGGGCTTGACCTTGTAAAAGTAGCACTGTATCAATACCATAGGGACAGTCTTGAAAAATAACTGCTACAACAAGTGAGAAATTAACTTATATTTTCATATTGTCGCTACAGTTAAGAGAAAAGATATATTGTTTACTTGATTATGTCACATGCTTGACAAGGTTGACTGTATTGTATCAAAGGTCTATTTGAGAATATATGATCAGTGAATTCACTATAATTACTGAATACTGCATTATATAGAATTGAAAATTGCATGGACATACAGAATAGCGACATCATCAGGGCTGGCAGTAGCCAGTCTGAAATACTAGCACAATTGGTGTAAATTTGTCAGATAGTTTCACCAGACAGTTTAGCTGGTAAATATACAGGTACGTGTACAATTTAAGCTCTCACAAAACAGAAAGTAGACATACTTGCTTTCCATTAGAACATATAACCAGCAAATATTCAACATTTTGACCTCAACATTTTATGACAAACATACACAATTCCCATGAAGATCTTGACGATAAACAACATGACTTACAACAAACGCAGATCCTATGAAGTTGGAAGTACATTTACGAACATTATCATACACAATTGTCCGCAGTATTCAAAATGACATATTACAGCAAAATGACTATCAAACCAGTCATACAAAACAGACTCCGCCCCAAAAAATACACATCCATCCCTCAAATATAAACAAACAAACACACAGACACACCGGTCAAACACCAGCAACAGCACTCTCACTGTTGCCATGGTTTGTATCGACTGGGAGGTGGGTTTCGGAATCCGGCCGTCATACGGTGTAATCGTCTATGGATTCCGTCAACGGTTGAGATGTGAAGACGGGACACAACCAGTTGTACATCGGACCTGAGAGTGGGGGAGAAAAACTTAAAACTTTCTGGGATATTCAAAGAGAATCCTGGAATTGTTTGCTGAATTGGGGTTTTTGAACATGCTTCTGGTGATCAAACTTTACAGTCCACCATTGTTTGGACGAGGTTTTGACATTTCCACTTTGTAACGAATATTTAGTAGTAGCCAGCAACTTGTTACTGGAGTTAGCAATCTGAATGAAATGTTCGGTAACAAACACTTTTTTCCATGCAGAATGATATATTCTGAATAAATCAATTTATTATATATATACATTCATACATTTTTATATCAACATATGGCACTATTCTAGTGAATCAAAAGTAAAGGCAAATGAAACTGTTGTTGATCAAAACGTGCATAAAATACTTGTCTACACTGATTAAGTGATCACTATAACATGTACCTTTGCCGAATACATCGGAAAGAAGCAGCAATTTGGGCCGTTTCTGTCGATACGGGCCTTGCTTTTTGACTTGTTCCACCGCAGTCTCGTCGGTGAAGATTGCTTGTAGCTGCCAGAAAAAAAAAACATGTTTCAATTTCAAATATCTGTATTCTATGACTAAGAGGCAAAGTTATTATCCATTTTAAGCAGAGAGTCTGGAAATTATTTTAAGCAGAGAGTCTGGAAATAATGCTTATTTTTATTTTTGAATTGTGGGTTTAGACGATCAAAATCATGGAATGCAAATGGAAAAGATTCCTTGGATAAAATAGTTGATAGACATGCATACATGATCAATGGTGAATGTTTTATGAAAATGCATTTGATACTGCAGAACCCAACTGAAATAGAACCAAGGGACATACAGCATACTGGCATACTAATGCCACTGACCTGGTCACAGCCGATTGCGATGACAAACAAACCGAACAGTACAGACTCCACGGTCAGCACGATTGAGTGAATCCTGAAACCATAGCAACAATATATCCATACATGTAAACATGTCCAGACTAAAAATCAACATTTCATCATCTACTGTTGATATTATAAACATGGTTACTTACATGCATGGGCATTGCTACCAAGGTCACAGACACAAATGGTAACATGAACAAAAGATATTACCATGATAACATAAATGACAGATATACAGTTACCATGGATACTTACACACGAGTGTGCCGCGTCTCTAAGTCATGCGCCTTCGGGTCTAGAACCCAAGCAGCCACCACCATACAGATTGCATAGAGACTCGACAAGCCTGCAAACAAAACAAAACACATTTATTATTTGAGAACATGCAAACTAGAAACCATAAGGGCTTCTAACTATTGGTTGAAACTAACTTTTGAGTATCACATTTTTCACAGGCATTCAATTCCATGGATTTGTCCCTATTATTCCATGAACATTAGTTTTAGTGAGTTTTACACCAAAATTTACCACTACTTACATAATAATACATAAAATGCAACTACCTTTACATTGAATTTGTGAATTCTCTTCTATGGCAAGGAAGCAGGAGTCATTCTTTGCAAAATATTTAGGACGTTCGAGTTATGGCGAGTTCAGTGGCTGGTTTCTATGACAACTGGTTACTTTGGAGACTAGTTACCATAAAGAATATCACAGCTACTGTGGAGAACGGCTAGAATGAAGATCTACCATGGGGAACGGTTACTATGGGAACTGTCTTAACTACTGACCTACGTAGAAGAGGAATTGCAGGAAGAACTTTTGGTTGTATTCTCCGACACAATTGTTGATCCTGCAACAAACGATACTAAATCTTTACAAAGATTAAATCATAAATGAAGTATGCTGTTCATTCAGTACATCTAGGTACATTGTACAATCATAAATGAAATATGCTGTTCATTGAGTACATCTAGGTACATTGTACAGACGTCGGTTCAGGTTTTAAAACATACCAAGGACAGTGGTGGTCCATGCGTTTGATACAGCGCCGACACACGCGACAGTGATGTGCACGGGGCGGCCGGTACGCTTCACACTTCATACAAACTGTCCAACCTGTCTCCTGCAAACGATTAAATACAGCTGCTTATATTATCATGGTCAAGTTAATTCTAAACTTTTGTATCAGTATTGCCTCATGAATTTCTTTGTTGATCATGCAATTTGTATGTACTACAATGTGGCTTGCATTACCATGGGCATCAAACTCATATTTAATAGTAGTGGTACTAGTACATGTGTATATGTAAAATAGAGTTTCATAGTTAATTATATACATGTATATGTAGCCACAAAATCCTTGAATTTGCATGTAGAAAGGTACATACACAAAACTATACTAGTAGTGTATGTTGGTGTACCTTGTCTGGTTTTTTGACGCCGCTGTGCATGTCGGAGAAGTCGAGGCTGGTTTTCGGCAGCGGAACAATGCCAGGGTCAGAGAAAACTGCGCGGACATGCGCCACGGTGAGAAGCGTGATCAGCAGGTTAAACAGCACCACATTGAACGCACCCCACAAACTGGAAAACAGAGAAAATCATACTGTAAGCCTATATCATGTATATCATTGTATATTTGATATGGAAAATTATATAGATTTACTGTGTCCCTAGCGGTTCTACAGATACATGTAAATAATGGAACTCCAGAAGAGCACGCTTTGTCAGCACTGTCAAACTCGAAAATACATTTCGAGGTTTCATAATTATGAATGTTTGCACAGGGTTGGGGTATCCACTATTACTATTAGTGGTATTTTGTTTCTTTTAATGTATTGCAGTTTATATTGATTTATATTGATTTTTTTACTAAAAAAAATGTCTTTTTTGAGTTCGGCAGGTCCCCCTACTACACAGTCGCTTGTTAAAAGAATAATATATAGATTTGGGGTAATTGTCGCACAAAAAACTTCGAGGGCAATGTGAATTGAGGTGGCGATCCTGAGATGCCGAAGGCGTCAAGGGCTTTATCAGATGTTCCGAGAAGTTTATTTTGCAGACAATTACGACAAGTCTATACATTATTTCTATTTTAAAATGGTAAATGATTGTGAGCAAACAAACATTACCATGACTACACGTGTTTGTTCATGACATTCTTGTAGGTCGTTGCTACGTGAAACCAAACGTAACGGATGAAGCATAGGGACAACACAAAAGTAGGGCCTAGCGGCCACGCGGAGTTTCACAACTTTTATCATACAGCGATTAGGCATTTTCGTAACAAGTGACTGTGCCCAACTAGTACTAACACTCCTGACCCCGTGATGCACGCTGACTGACTGACTCAAATAAATCTCAACTCAGTATCTCTAACTAATCTCAGTATCATGTCAGGTGACTGTACATAACATGCAATGCCATGAGTCAATCAACTCATGACTGAGTGCATGATAGGATGACTGAGTGACTAGTGGGCCCCTTGTACACAAAAGGTAAAGAAAATACGGTCGAACTACTGACTTAGATGACATGGTGGGTAAGACAAGATGTCGAACAACGACATAATCTGCGTAGAACACTGCTAAATACGTGATGATAACACAGATAAGTCCACACGGATCAGTTCGGAAAACAACCATTTTGACAACTTTGTTTACATCGGGCCAAATTCTTCGATCCTCCCTGATTGGATGATATTTCGGCGGCCTACCGTACTAACGCGTGTGAGAGAGAAATAATATAGTCAGTGAAATGTGTGTTGGGATGTCCACATTATTGTAGAGATCTCTACGTCTACAAAAAGAATGGCATCCGAGTTTGAGAGACGAAGTTGCAATAGCTGCTCATATAATTTATATTGTTAGAAAACGCAAGATATATAGGCCGACTGGACCACATTGGAAATAAGTGTGTTCACTTTCTTGTGTCATCCATGTATTTTTTTAATGTATTTACAAACTTTGTATTTGCATTGAATTTTACAAAATAAAATCAATCAATCAATCAATCAATCAATCAATCAATCAATCAATCAATCAATCAATCAATCAGACGTTTCTAGTGATGAGATCCATTTGATCTATACATGTAGTGATGATGATGCCCATTTGATCCAGTTATTATGAGACCCTTTGATCTAGCCCATTCGATTTAATTAGAATAAGTCGCATTCGATCTAGATATAATGAGCTCCATTCGATCTAGACTATACTCTAATTTTTCAAACATGTTTACACTGTTTTTTGATGATATTTTTGCAATGTTAATGCCATCGTTCTATAACTTAACACATTTCACCTGGGAGTCAAACGGCAATTTTCTACTACGTGTGAATTTCAGACTTCTATCGCCAAAATTGAAGAGGATGGCAATCTACCCCAATATTAAATTTCAGCCCAAAACTGTATCTGGAGAATCTGAGCATATTCGAGGATTTGGTCATATATGTTTACATTCATCATGATTCGAAGTATTATTGTAATTTTAGACTAGAACATATACATAGGAGTGTATTCCGAGCAAATGCACAAAATTTTGTGTGGACCCAGAAATTAAATGACAGGGCTAAATTTAACATTGGGGTAGATTGCCAACTTTTTCAATTTTCGTGATAGAAGTGTGAAATTCGGTAGAAAATTGCCGAGTATAGTTATTATGACCAAGGCCTTTTGATCTGGTTATGATGAAGCCCATTTGACCTAGTTATGATGAGACCCATTTGGTCTAGTTATGATGAAGCCCATTTGATCTAGTTATGATGAAGCCCATTTGATCTAGTTATGATGAGACCCATTTGGTCTAGTTATGATGAAGCCCATTTGATATAGTTATGATGAGGCCCATTTTATCTAGTTATGATGAAGCCCATTTCATCTAGTTATGATGAGGCCCATTTGATCTAGTTATGATGAAGCCCATTTGATCTAGTTATGATAAGACCAATTCGATCTAGCTAAGTTA
Organism: Terebella lapidaria; assembly: GCA_949152475.1. Taxonomy (NCBI): domain Eukaryota; kingdom Metazoa; phylum Annelida; class Polychaeta; order Terebellida; family Terebellidae; genus Terebella; species Terebella lapidaria. Next base: position 16,856,617 of record OX424559.1, read on the forward strand.
AGGCCGACTTGATCCAGTTATTATGTGGCCCATTTGATCTACATGTATTGACGATGAGGTCCATTTGATATAGTTATGATGATGCCCATTTGATATAGTTATGATGAGGCCCATTTGATATAGTTATGATGAAGCCCATTTCATCTAGTTATGATAAGACCAATTCGATCTGGTTATGTCGAGGCCCATTCGGTCTATTTATGATGAAACCCAATTGATTTAGTTATGATGAAACCCATTTGATCTAGATATGATGGTGCCCATCTAATCCAGTTATGATGAGGCCCATTTGATCTAGTTATGATGAGGTCCATTTGATCTAGTTTTGATGAGGTCCATTTGAACATTTGAGAGAGAAAAAAGAACTAAACTTATAACCGAAAGTCTGGATTACTAAAATCAAATAACCAAGTGGTGTTTCACACACTTATCCACGATATATGCAAGTATTTTTAGGGAACATGTCCTGACCTACTCAGCGATAACGTTCTAGGCCAGGTGTATTTTTACCCATGTGGCATTGCTAGTCCAATAAAGTAGAGTTGTGTGCGGTAATTGTGGCAATAAGCCACGTCGTCACGATGTACACACTGCTTTGTTGTTTGCTTCTAGCGCCCGTTTCGCTGTAAGTACATGTATGTCACACCGATAGGCAGTGTCTTATAGGGTGGGGATTGGAACCCAAACCAATGACTATGTGCTTTAACCTCTGACTGTTCTATTACAAGACCCAGGTGGCCTTTCCAGGGCTGGGGAAATTCAATCCAACTGAACAATTTGAGAAACTGTCTCGCCATGTCTTCTGGCCTTTGACTATTGTAGACCCAGGCGACCTGTCCAGGACTGGTGGAATTGAATTCAATTGGTCAATTCGAGGATGAACTATATGTCCTCTAGTCTTGACTGCTGCATCAGGGTCCAGGTGATGTCCCCAGGGACCAGGGATCGAGGTGTGACATCGATCCAACCAGACCAATTGAAGTCATATAGACCCTGAATTTTGTATCATAGGACCTGGGTGACCTGTCCTGGGATATGGTACTCCGGCCTGTCCTACCGGACCGTTTGGAATAAGGCCTGACTATTTATTCCAGTCTTTGGCTATTGCATTATTTGGCCCAGGTGACATCCCCATGGCTCATGGTCATGTCAGCTAGAAAACGGTTTATGCCATTTAGATTCTGAATGTTGTATTACAGGGTCCATGTGACCTCTAGCTTCTGACTGTTATATTACAGGGCCCAGGTGACCTCTATCCTCTGACTATTGTATTACAGGGCCCAGGTGACCTCTATCCTCTGACTATTGTATTACAGGGCCCAGGTGACCTCTAGCGTCTGACTGTTATATAGGAAACTTGTTTTTATCTAAGCATCGCACAGAAGCTCGTGAGCTTATATTATATACAAATTTGTACATAATTGATTGCATGCGATGTTAAATAAACTTCATTCATTCATTCATTCATTCATTCATTCATTTATTCATTCATTCATTCATTCATTCATTCATTCATTATATTACAGGGCCCAGGTGACCTCTATCCTCTGACTATTGTATTACAGGGCCCAGGTGACCTCTAGCCTCTGACTGTTGTATTACAGGGCCCAGGTGACCTCTAGCTTCTGACTGTTGTATTACAGAGCCCAGGTAACCTGTCCGGGGCTGGGAGACTTCGATCCGACCGGACCATTCGAGGGATGGCCTGATCCAACATGTCCCGGCAATCCACTCTTGGAGCTCTCATACACTATGTTTTCTGGGGCTGGTGTTATTGGAGAGGACTTCGACAGAAATACTGTGCCGTGAGTTGGAAATGATTTATCGAGCCTCATCTTGAGAAGAATCCTCATTATGCCTTATTATCTGATGGTTCAAGTACGATCCACGCATATAGGGCTGAACACTTGTTTTGAATGCTGAGTTTGGCTTTTATTATTCTCTTTTTCAAAAAAAAAAAATGCCTGATTAATTCAACTGCCTTTAATACTAACTCGCTGTACGAATGAGAGCAAGCCGCAATCCACAACCAATATAGTGGTTTTGACCTTGACTCCAGGTCCAATTTCGACTCGAGTTTGAACACAATATTCTTGGCCCATGGCTGGACCAGCAATGACCAGGATCCTCTACTGGACAACATCAAGGATGCAATCCTCGCTAACGTAATTACATGTATATCACAAAAAACTCAAAAATATTAAAATAGTACGAAACAGTTCATTTATTCTATCATGTTGAAGAAACATGCTTGTTCGTCAATTCGTGTTGAATTGAAACTTAAGATAAAGAAATTATTTAGAATACATGAATGGCATACACCAACAGAACTCATGATTAACCAGAATTGTCGTGAAAAACAAACCTCACAAAAAATCTGATTTGGCTGGTCAACAGGAGAACATGAACGTGGTGATCGTTGGCTGGGGTGGCCCAGAAGGAGCCGGGGACATCAATTACTTCCGCTCAGCCTCAGACACTCGCACAGTAGGCGCCGAGACGGCCGAGGTCATGATGAATCTCGTCCAGAACGGCGGCGGCGACGTCGGCACCATGCATTTCTCCGGACACAGCCTGGGAGCTCAGGTGACGGGGCATGCCGGGAGGTGGGCCAGCAACGCTGGCTTCAAGGTCGCCAGGTGTACGGGTTAGTAGAACAAAATTCATGTCTTGGAATTCTCGAAATCTCCAAATTAGAGCCCAATAATCCAACAAGTATGATAGAGCCTAATGTGACGGACATTCGACTGCGTTCCATCGTTATTTTGCAGCTACAATGAATCGAATAATCTTACTTTTTTTTTTCTTTTCGAAAGGCTTTGATCCAGCCGGGCCTTTCTTCATCAACAACACTGACAGAACTGTGGGGATTTACAACGACTGCGCCGACTTCGTCGACATCATTCACACAGACCAGCGCTACGGCTCCACGCCGACAGCGGGCAGTTCAGACGTCTTCCTGGGACACCAGGACTTCTTCCCTAATGGCGGCATAGACCAGCCCGGCTGTGACAACGACCTCTGCGATCACATCCGGGTGACCCACCTCTACGAGCACTCCGTTACGAACGGCTGCTTCGACGCCGAGCAAATCTGCGATCACTCGGGCAACATCCCGGTAATCATTGCCAATAATTGCCTCTCTTGATTCAATCGGGGTATAAACAGCTTTGAAATACACTAAAGATTAGGCCTACATATTATGATATTCGATCCTGGTTACATGTAAGCGTGACGACAAATTCATACATTCATACATGTAAAACATTTATACTGTACAATCCAAACGCCAGGAGGGACAAGCCTAGGCTGTGTTCCGACCCCTAGGACTCATGAAGTTATCAATGTGCAGAACTATTTCAAATAGACCAGTAAAAATTCACAAATGATGCACACACCCATGCGGTCACACTGTACTAACCAGCAAGTATTTCCTACCTCTAGGACTCGTGTTCATCCTGTGGTCTACAGTGCCCTCGGATGGGCCACTTCGCTCAGGCCGGGCCCGAGGGGCGTTTTGTCCTGACCACGAGTGGTCTTGGGGATTACTGCCCATGATGGACTTTTTTTTCCTAATAAAACTATGGTATTGGCATCTTTGTGTTAGACTTTCACCATATTCGCAGTCATCGGGAATCAGGGAACGAATGTTCCAACACTCTAAACCTAAACTCATCACAGTGATTTGAAGTTACTGATCAAATGCGGTTGAGTAAAGACTCATCAACGATTGTAAGATGTGTATAATCATGGTGAATAGGTATGAACGCCATCAGATTCTAACCGGCCGGGCTTTTGCACAATTATCCGTGCACGATATGCCAATGACATATTTGTATTAATGTCATTATGACATGGATTCTATGGTGATATTGAGGAGCCAATAAAAACTATGTTTTCATCCATTACGTATTTCCAGGTAGCTTCTGCAAAAGACAGTGAGGATTGAAGGGAATACAGAAAGTCTTTGTTGTTTTTGTGACAATTTTGAGTGATGAAATACTCATTATTGTGATGTGGTAATTATTGTGATGTGGTGTTTCGATGAGGTTGATGACTTTAGAGTTTCCTTTATTTGTACTTTTTCAGGATGAATAAATTCAAATCAATGTAGGCCTATGTGATGAGTTTTGGTTTAGCATAAAGGTACATGAACACATTTATATGCACCATGCACAATTAACACTTCAAATATCTGTATAACATTTATATATAATCACATGAGCAAACTAGCTCAAAACTACCCTCTGATTTAACACACTGAATTATCATCACCCGTGGGCGGCAGCATGATTCAGAGTTACTGGGAGAGCGAGCAGTTTCTAAGGCTTGAAACCTACTGCGGTACGGGAATTGTCCGGGGGTTCACTATTACGCTAATTAGGGCATTTCGTCCCGAAATGCCCTTATGGTTTGATCTGAGTTTGCTTTCACTTTCTGCCGTTTTGGTTTCCGATCAATAACTCGGTAACGCCTGAAGGGATCTCGTCCAAATTTACACCACTGCATGGTCAGAAATAGTACATGGAAGACCCCTATTGTTTTGGCGGCGGCTCCGGGGTCCGTGAGGTCCGTGAGGATGAAATCAAGGTTGATTTTGAGACTTGGTTTCCGAGCGATAACTCAAAAAGCAGATCTGTGCATTACTATATGCATTTATATGATATTATGCATAATTAATACTTCAAATTTATGTATAATATTTAGCTGATCCCCGGAGCATTGCACTCAGCAGCAGCTGGCAGATCTGGACTGCAAAGTTCTCAACCTACTGCACTTATTGGACCAGCCGAAACAGTTCAGGGATATATCAATATACTTTGTAGGTTACAATGCATATTAAAACCGCGTGCAATGATATGAATGATTTTTTTTCTGCGTCTAGCTGTATGTACGAGACGGTTTTGGTGTTTGCGATAACACTGTATTTTTAGGTTACCGGACCTTTAGTCCGATAACCTATTGCCATGGCGTTGCGTCCGGCGTCCGTCGTCCGTCCGTCCGTTCACATTTTTATCTTTAAAGTTTATGATGGAATATTTCTGAAATTTTGCACAAAAATACCTAAAAATATTTCCAGGAAAGGGTTTTTTTAGTTTTCTGATTTTCGAATTTTTTTCAAAATGGCGGCCGCTTTCGTCGAAAAATGGCCAATTTTGGACTTTGACGTTCGTTTTCTCAAAATCTGTTCAGTAACTTTTTTTCTTATCGATGCATAACACTTCTCATAGGTACCCCTGTGACATGTATGAATTTCGTTGCCCTTGAATCGCTCGAAATGAGCCATTTTGGGCCCAAACTCGGCCCAAATGGGACTTTCCCATGTTAAATTCTCTATGCTTTATAATGGGACACATTAAGCCTAATATCTCACTTAATATTGAGATTAGAGACTAGGGATCAATTGTGGAGATATAGGAAATGATATATCCTGAATATTCTGGTGACCTTTAATTTGACCTCTGACCTCGGTTTCAAGGTCAGAGGGCCATTTTCATCGAAAAATGGCCAATTTTGGACTTTGACGGTCGTTTTCTCAGAATTTGTTCAGTAACTTTTTTTCTTATCAATGCATAACACTCCTCATGTGTACCCCTGTGACACGTATAAATTTCGTTGCTCTTGAATCGCTCGAAGTGGGCCATTTTGGGCCCAAACTCGGCCCAAATGGGACTTTCCCATGTTAAATTCTCCTATGGTTTATAATGGGACACATTAAGCCTAATATCTCACTTAATATTGAGATTAGAGACTAGGAATCATTTGTGGACATATAGGAAATGATATATGCTGAATATTCTCAGGGTCTTGAATTTGACCTCTGACCTCGGTTTCAAGGTCAGAGCACAAAATGTCTAATATCTTGCTTATTATCGACTTTACAGCTTAGGAATCAATTGTGGACATATAGGTAATGATATATGCCGAATATTCTGATGACCTTGAATTTGACCTTTGACCTCATTTTCAAGGTCACACCACAAAATGGTTAATATCTCACTTATTATCGATTTTACAGCTTAGGGATCAATTGTGGACATATAGGAAATGATATATGCTGAATATTCTCGTGACCTTGCATTTGACTTCTGACCTCAGTTTCAAGGTCAGAGCACAATATGGCTAATATCTCGCGTATTATTGACTTTACAGTCTAGGAATCAATTATGAACTTATAGGAAATGATATATGCAGATTATTGTCATGACCTTGAATTTGACCTTTGACCTCATTTTTAAAGTCACACGACAAAATGGCTAATATCTCACTTATTATCGATTTTACAGCTTAGAGATCAATTGTGGACATATAGGAAATGATATATGCTGAATATTCTCGTGACCTTGAATTTGACTTCTGACCTCAGTTTCAAGGTCAGAGCACAAAATGGCTAATATCTCGCTTATTATTGACTTTACAGTGTAGGAATCAATTATGAACTTATAGGAAATGATATATGCAGATTATTGTCATGACCTTGAATTTGACCTTTGACCTTTTTCAAAGCCACAGGACAAAATGGCTAATATCTCATTTATTATCGATTCTACAGCTTAGGGAGCAATCGTAGACATATAGGAAATGATATATATGCTGAATATTCTTGTGACCTTGAATTTGACCTTTGGCCTCATTTTCAAGGTAACAGGACAAAATGGCTAATAGCTCGCTCATTATGGACTTTACAGCTTAGGAATCAATTATGAACATATAGGAAATGATATATGCTGAATATTGCTATGACCTCGAATTAGACCTTTGACCTCATTTTAAAGGTCACAGGACATAATGGCTAATATCTCGCTTTTTATTGACTTCACAGCTTAGGAATCAATTGTGGACATACCAGAAATGACATATGCCGAATATTAGCGTGTCCTTGAATTGACCAATGACCTTTTTTTTTAAGGTCACGGACAAAATACTAATATCTAAAATATATATTGTCCGGTAACCTTTCTTAGCCCTTGGGCTAATTTTTAACGTAGCATAGGTAGGGGTATTCTCTGTGAAACTAGCAGATGTCATCCAGATTAGGACCCGGATATTAACACATGCGGCAGGGGCATATCCAGGAAGGGGGGCGGGGGGTGGGCGACCGAGCATGAAGTGAGCTCGAAGTGACTTCGTAGAACCCGAAGCGAGCGAACCGAGCCCATTGTGGTCTGGGTTTGGGGCCTGTTCAAGGTCGGTGAAAAAAAAGTTGTGGCTTAAAGCGATACGTTTCTCAGGTAATCTTTCTGATATGCTATTTTAACTTTAGTTATTGGCCATAAAGTTATTGGTATGAAAAGGGTCCAAAGTCTTGGTCAGCTTGAACTTGCCCTCCTATGACTTCGAGAGATGAACCAAGGTCACGTTTGAGCTAATATGTGTAAATTGGTTTGTGCAGACATTAATCTCGTAAATAAAACATATAGGAAGTGATGTATGATGGATCTATTGGTGACCTCGTACATGACCTCAAGTCTCAAGGTTACATCTGACCTTAAATGCGTAAATTGGCAGAAGAAACGCTTGTGGGTGTTGCCTCGGTTTGGTTTGTGAGCACATAGGAAGGTATATATGTTGGATCATGAAGTTGAAGTTGACAGCATGACTTAGAAGTTGACCTCAGAAAGCCATGAGTAGGTAAATCTCAATACCATAAATGACCTGAAATATGTGATTTTTCTCTGCAGACAAAATGCATGTGGATAGGGGTTAGTTTTGTAATATGTACATATAGGAAGTCATGCATAATGGATCTTTTGGTGACCTTGAACATGATCTCAGATGACATTGAGTGGTGAATCTTGAGGTCACTATTGACATGAAGTTTGTATACTGGCCTCTGCAGACCAGGTGATGACAGTTTGGCGATTTTGCCCAAAGATTGCGATAGGAGTTTCAGCCGTTATCGTACACCATACCTCACCTGTTTAGGCCGCATCACATTCGAAACACGTGCGTCGCTTAGTGACGCATTGTCTTTTATCGATCCACCACACTGTAACAATGGTCTGATGTCAGCCCTTGCTCTCGTGAGCTGTCGGTTATATAAGCTGGCAACCCGTCTTGCTTACTCGGAGTTGTCTCAGAGCAGTCAACGCGAGAGGACGACGTCCCCTTTTCCTGGCTAAAGCAGGTCCGCCCGAACCCCGGGGGCAATTTCCAATTGGGGGCCCAGGAGGGGAGGGTCACTTGGATCTGGGGGCGCACGACCCCTGGAACGGTAGTCTCTCGCCCTGGGATGGTGCGACACAGGCTCTGGCAGACCGCCTGGCTGTCCGGGGTTCTATCCCCGCGGCAGTGCCGTCGGCGAGGCCGGCCAGCAACATGCCCAAGTGCGCGGCTTCCGAGCACCACGCCCATGGCGTTCGGGGCTCGTCACAGCGGGCTACATTACAGGGATGATGCAATATCTGAGTAATGTATGACGGCCGGACTTGTCCGGCGGACTGTTACCTGGTTATAGTTAAGTAATTATGACGCCTGCAATGACTGTGCCATAGAGCGGGGCGTTTGCACCCTAGGTAGTGGGCGTCAAACGTTACATCCGATATATCCTATGTTTGTATTATGGGATATATATGGAATCATATATATGGTGTATCTGATGGTGACCTTGAACTCGACCTCAGACTACTTTCAGTATTATATCTCACAATAATGTTAGCTTTATGGAGTAAACTTCTAAAAAAATTTAGAACAAAGCTTGAATATCGCCACATTCAGATGAAAAGTCACATATAGTGACCTCTGTGGTGACCTCGAATTTGGCCTTCCGTGATCTTAAAGGGTCGAAACGGCAATATCGATGAAAAAAGTATTTGTGGCTCAACACTATAAATTTCTCCAGTAACCTTCCTCAACCTTTGGGCTAATGTTTGATTTCGATTTGGCCTGACCATTATGCAACATCCCAAGAACGAGAAGTTGATTAATAAAAACCACGATTTATTGTGTCCAGAGATCTAGCAGTAGTCCCCGAATCCACTCGTTGTGAGGGTGAACCTCCCGAGAGGTCCTGGGGCCGCGAAGAAACCCATCCTGCCGCACTGTAAACCACAGGGTGAGCACGAGTCCTGGAACAGCAATCATACAACAGGGTGAGCACCAGTCCTTGAAAGGCAGAAATACAACAGGGTGAGCACGAATCCAGGAACAGCGAATAGGTTGAACATGAGTTCTAGAACAGCAAGAATACAACGGAGTGAGCACGAGTCCGGGGAGGTGAAAAATAGCTCCATAACGGGTTAACACAAGTCCTGGAACAGCAAATTATAGAACCCAACAGAGTGTGAAGTTGACATAATTCAATATATCCAGGGCTTGCTTTTGGGAGTGACTCACTGGAATGTTGGCAGAGTCGTCGCAGACTTCTGTAGCGTCAAAGCAGCCATTTGTGAGCGAGGCCTCGAAGAAGTCAGTCACGCGGCCGTGATCGCAGCTGTTGGAGCCACAACCCGGCTGCTCGGCGCCACCATTAGGGAAGTAGTCCTGGTGGCCCAGGTAGACGTCAGTGGCACCGGGGTTCGGGGTCGATCCCAGATTTTCATCCGTGTGGATGATGTCGACGAAGTCGGCACAGTCGTTGTAAATCCCCACAGTTCTGTCAGTGTTGTTGATGAAGAAAGGTCCGGCTGGATCCAATCCTACAACGAATATGAGGTGGGGAAGGGAACGAACAGATTCACTTAAAACCAGCTATATATCAGGCCTGTGTACACAGAGTTAGGAAGATGCATAGGCCTATGTGATACTTTCGGTGAGTTCAGCGAGATTTGTTAAATCCACATCGCTTAAGCCTATATAGATATACCAACCAACCTGTACATCTGGCGACCTTGAACCCAGCGTTGCTAGCCCACCTCCCAGCATGCCCCGTCACCTGAGCTCCCAGACTGTGTCCGGAGAAATGCATCTTGCCGACATCGCCGCCGCCGTTCTGGACGAGGTTCATCATGACCTCGGCCGTCTCAGCGCCTACTGTGCGAGTGTCCGAAGCCGAGCGGAAGTAATTCAGATCTTCTGCTCCTTCTGGACCACCCCAGCCAACCACTACCGCATTGTACTGGTACTAAAAGAGAAAAAGTATGTCTATAATATTTCACTGGCCTGCATGACTGACACCACATTTATATCAGGACCCCACACGACTGTGCACCTCATGTAAATGAGTAGAGTGGCCTACTTGCGACACCTTTATTATAGTCTGACTTCGAGATCAATGAAAGGAGTATGACTATTGATTCCGTACATTGTCAAGCAGTGCATCCTTGAAGCGATCTTGCCACCCACCGCTACCATCTCCACTCCAGCCGTGAATCACGAATATCGTGTCCAAGGAGGGATCGAAGTTAGAACTGGAATTTAAACGAGGTCACAGTTCCACCAAGACACCTACTTACTGCTTTACCACACTATAGGTCTACTAGAGTTATATAAAATATATATTGAAGACAAACACGTTCAAGAAGCATTCTAGTACAGTGATAGGAGAGAAAATGTACCTTCACGGTAATATTTCCCGAAATAAGAGCTTGCGATAAAATATTTCTATGGTTGCATGAGAGGATGAGATCAAATATCTGCATTGCTACGTATGGCTTGCATAGTCCTCACAAGTAACTCCGAACATGACCTTCTCTGGCACTTACGGGATAGAGTTCCTGTCGAAATCTTGACCGAGGCGCCCACCGGTAGAGAACATGGTGTAAAAGAGATCCAGCCCTGGATGACCGGGGCAGGTCGGGTCAGGCCATCCCTCGAATGGTCCAGTCGGATCGAAGTCTCCCAACCCCGGACAGGTCACTTGGGCTCTGTAATACAATAGTTAGAGGTTAAGTATTCAGACGAAAACCGGCCAGTTGGATTGAGGTTAACCAGTCACGTGCAGCTAACCTGGGCCCTATAATACAACTGTCGAAGGCTGAAGAACGTATTCAGGCTAATTAAAACCGGCCACACAGGTTGAAGTAACCCAGCCCCGGGCAGGATCACTTGGAACCTATATATAAAACAACTGTCAAAAGCTATGAAACTACTATTGTTTAGTCAGGCCATCCTCCAAACGGTCCAATCGAATCGAGGTCTTCCAGACGAGGACAAGACATCCAGGCCCTCTAAAACCTTAACAAGTGACAGATGAAAGTATAGTTTACCGCAACGATATAATAGTAACGCAAATACTACTGGCCAGGCATAATCTTACAATCATGAGTGACATTGTGACAAGTTATTTATTTTTCGAAGTAATCCTGACTGATACATAATCAACATGATCTATTATATGCTTAAATTATGTTATTTCTGCATAAATAAAGTTATTCACGCGTAGATAAAGTTATTTACGCATGAATAACGTTTTTTATGCGTAAGTAACGTTTTTTCCGCATAAATAAAGTTTTTTACGCGGAAATAACGTTATTCACGCAGAAAAAAACATTATTTACTTCTGCCGTGTGTGAGAACTAACCAAATACTGCCTACACGTGCTTTTATTTTTTTCTCTTGGTAGATGGGGTAAATAATATTATTTACGCACAAATATTGTTATTTACACGTGAATAAAGTTATTTACGCGTAAATAAAGTTATTTACACGTAAATAAAGTTATTTATGCATAAGGAAGGTTTTTTCCATGTAAAATAAAGTTTTTTACGCAGAAATAACGTCATTTATGCGGAAAAAACATTATTTACTTCTGCCGCGTGTGATATACTAACCAAATACTGCCTGCACGTGCATTTATCTTTCCCTTGGTCGATGGGGTAAATAACATTATTCCCGCGTGAATAACGTTTTTCCGCGAAAACTTTATTTATGCGGAAAAAAAGTTATTTACGCGGAAAAAAGTTATTTACGTGTAAATAACTTTATTTATGCGTAAATAACATTATTTATGCGTAAATAACATTATTTACGTGGAAATAACATTATTTATGCGGAAATTATGTCAACTATGAACAGGTCAAGATTACTCCGAAAAATAAATAAGTATTTTTTCGCAGTGTCACTTATCAGCCACTGTATTGTAAAGATGTCTAGAAGAATTTACGGACATACTTGGAATACACTTACAATATCCCGGGTAAGATGGCCGCACAACAGAGAAGTAGATACATGTTGTTAAGTGAAGTGGTCTGGTAGGAAATGACTCAGGGTGGCATACAGCCCACTAGCAGATATAGACCTGGGATGTCCTATGTATACCCTGGGACAGAACAGGTGTCTGCTGCTGATATGAGATGAAACTATTCAAAGACGTTGCTGTTTCAACATGCAGCGTGTCCTACTTTGATATGGACTGTTTCTTCGGCAGACCAACTGTAACGGTTTTTTTATGGTTGAAATTATTGTATTTTATTTAATTCAAATCATTATATTATAATCAGTTTGCAAATTATGTCCGAAAACCTACCGTTACATATGCCAAACCCGACGTTTCGTTTTGGTACCGAAAGGAGCCGCAGCTTACCACGAATTCCAGATTTCAACCTCCATAAATCTCGACCCAAAGTACAGAGCAATTGCTAGTTTTTCCTAGATTCGATGAGCTCTTTTCCGTCTACACGGTTCGTGTACCAAACAAAAACCAAAGCCAAACTTGAAATGATCTTCCCACATTAACATACGAGCCCTTACATTCTTCGCAATCTATTTCTAGGGTTGCAGTCTGTGTCATCCACAATGTGAGGGCGATGTCTGCCAATTGTCCATGGAGGGAGTAGGGCACAAACAAGGAACCATTCTAAGTTAGCCATTATGTCCATGAGCGAGCTCCAGTTGGATTTCCAATGTTGAATTATAATGCCTCAGTGCCAAATATATGTGTCATACATATCGGTGCCAGATATCGGAGTGTATAGCAGGTCTTTATTGTAGAATTTTTTTTCCAAAAAAAAACTAAGCTGTCTTGAGCCATTTCCAACCAAAAACAAAAAAATTTGTCATCAAGAATTTTTTTTACAGAAATTTTTCATCCACCTTTTCCTTCATGATAGAAGCTTGTATTATGTCCTTTATTTTATGCATGAAGATGGGTTGTTTTAGGTGCATGTATAATGCATTAATCAATTCTGGACTCCACAGCCACAAGATTTAAGATACGTAGAGCTTTTATAAATCTGGTAATATGGTGCATCAGTCGGTGACCTTGAACTTTGCTCATAGATTATCGCATGGAAAATATCCTATATTTTAAATGATTATCGTGAGTGCTGTAATTCAAGCTCGCCTAAGGTAGTTGAACGCTTGACTGTAGAGCTTAGGAGTTTAGCATGAAAATGTAGTATATCATATGTTGATGACCTTCTTGTGACCTTGGACTTTGCTTCAGATGACCTTGAGTGCTTAAACATTATGTCTTGATTGCATGGTTTGTGTAAATTGGTCTATATGCACTGATTGTCTGGAACTGGAGCTTACGTGCATGTTTGTGTAAGGGATAATGTATAAATTTGGAGTAATTCTCGCACACTAAACTTCGAGAGCAAGGTGAAAATGTCCCGTGACGCCGGCTCAATGTGCTCAATATTCAATATCAGGCGTTGATATGAAAAAGAGCCGACATTTACATAAGAAAACCGTGGCAAACACAAAATTTCATACTTACACTTTCTTTCTAAATATTCCGCATTGCTTAGGGTGAAAAAAAAACATAACCAACATTGTTTTACTCTTCACAGCCACATTCACAATAAGTTAAAAATGGAAATCCCACATAAACATAAACAAATGGGGAAAAAACCATAAGAACATAACACACAGTCTATAAATTAATAATATCACAGACACGCCAATCAGGTGAGAGATCAGGTGGCATTAAAACTGACAACCGAGATGTTCACACAGAGAAATCGACATACAGACCCACAGAATAGCAACAAGACTGGATATATAAATAATGTATAATAAATGAGTGAATAATTAATTACACTGATATACGGCTCATAGGTTTTTATATATTAACAGATGATAAATCAGGGTAACAAAATCCACAATTGAAGTCCAACTCATTGTTAGTGTTCGCCTCGGAACTGTTATTGCTGCTTTCCGCATTAACAACGATTCGTCTCTTACACTACCAGCACAAGTTGAGGTGTTTGAACATGACATTCAGAAGACACATTTCAGTCATTTCTCCAGACGTTACTTCCATTGCGGCCACACAGCAGACACCCCCCCCCCCCCCGCGCCTTTTAAAGTGTTCAACAAATATATGCCTTGCTTTGTTCACAAAATGGTTTTAGGACTGCCGTAGCGACAAGCTTTTCAACGACTGGAAAATGAATAAAAAATCATAATGTTACAATATTGAAGTCCAACTACATGTGAAGTCAGGATACTTATTTTCGATAGGTATGATAAGAGTAACTGGATGGATGGATGGATGGATGGATGGTTTATTTTTGAACTGTAACATTGAAAAGAACATTTAACAAATTTGAATACAAGAAAAAGGTTACAGCTCAAGGTTGTCAGTTGAGCGCGAGCTGTAACCAGAAGGTGCTAAAAAAACTACTAACATCAAGGTGAACAAAAACTGGTAACTGACACCCTTAAATAAATTTAAAATAGTAAAGTAAATGAATGGCAAATAGTAACAAAACGAAATAGAGAAAAGCGGAAACATAACAGTAATACTAACTATACAACTTGATGAAATAACAATGATGACAATAAGACACAATATAATTTACAACATGAACCAAATAAAACTAAATAAACATAATGAAAAAAAAATTATGACTGAATTATGAATGATACTTTTTACAGTATGTTAATATCTCGATTATTTATGAAGATATGACAGTTTTAGTGGAAATAGTTACACACATTTTTTAGTGGGTAACTATATTTCACCCAATTAGTTAAAATGGGTATTCATGACGTCAGAAGGGTAAAACAAGTTCATTAAGCTTATACAACGTCTATTTTCAAACATGTATGATGAAAATATGTGTAATATATGCATATATGGCATTGTTTCGAGTACTAGATTATGATAATAATACTTGGCACGTACTTCGTTTGACACTTCGTATTTGTACTTCGTCATTCATTCATTTAGATACAGATGTATAGAAGTCATTCGCGCTGAACCTGCTATACAGACTGAGAGGGCATGACGGACGAACTAGCCAGTAAGTTGTCTGGTGAGTTCGTATCCATGGAAGGGTTAATACGTCCAGTGTCATTCAATGCCACGTCCTTGATGGCTTGCTGTCGCCTCTGCTCCCGCGCCTTGGCCGGTGCCACCAGCATCAGGAAGGCGCGTCTAAAGGTCGGAGACGTGCGGTGGTAGATCAGCGGGTTGATGAACGAGTTGCAGTAGAGGAAAAGGTTTGCCAACTCGTGGAAAAGCTTGAAAACCACGGCGCCTGCGAAGGTGCTTGGCTGGCCAGTGAAGACGAAGACGAAGATGACGACGGTGACAGTTGGGAGCCAAGTCAAGTAGAGCATGCCAAGAATCAAGCCCACGGTCTTCACGGGTTTGTGGCTGGGTATCTTCGCTGATTTGCTGGTTTTCGATGACACCTGTGTGTGGAGGAAACGCAGAACTTGTGAAAAACATAATTCGTCTTTTCAGTCACTCCTTGGTTTCAAGCAGCCTATTTTTTTTATTATTAACTTCGCAAACTATCCCGTACGGAAGCTTAATATATTCTCGCATATAACCCCTTTTGTTTTTGTATGCCTGGCCATCCATGTAACTGTACATAATACACTCTTAGAAAAAAAGGTTCTCAATGGTTCTATTTAGAACCCCGAGGGTTCCAAAAGGGTTCAAAGGGGTTCTAGAACTGCTTGAGGGTTCCATATCATAAAATTACCCCAAAATGGTTCAATATCGGTTCTTGAGTAAAAGTAAGGTTCTTTAGAGGTTCTTGGAGACGAGGGTTCTTTGGATACGGCATTAAGGTTCTATTATACTTCTCATCTGGGTGGCATTCAAGACGAGGAGCTTTAGGCCGTGGACACGAAAAAAAAGCAAACCTATAAATGAATAGTAAAATATAACGAGGAATAAATAAATGTATATATAGTTATTTATAGGAAATAACACATTTATATATTTTATTTCAATTTTTCTACATATTGACCATGCAGTTGTTTTTGTATTATTTTAGCCGATGTGCATTCGTCATTTCCTTCGAAGTATTCTGTGTAGAGATTTCCATTTGTGATGCTTTTTATGGGAAAATATGACATCGTTCTAGAGAAACTTAATTCGCAAAAAAACAACAACAAAAAACAATTTAGGTTGCATCGTTGAGGACTAGTATAACCAGTATTGTTGAGCCATGTTTCAATTCCGAAGTTGACTGTTTTAAGTTTTGTGGTGTATTGGCGGTAATGTTGAGTTTAGTTTGACTTGGGTGAATGTTTAGTTGAGTTTGGTCGCATACAATAACAGGAGGCTAACTTTTCTTCTTTGCAGCACAACTTGTCCGACAAAATAAGTTCAAGCATTTCCTCAGAAAAAACTTACTTTGTGCAAATTGTGCGTCATATAATTTCAAGCGCTTTCTTGAATAACGGTTATTATTAGTATGGTAAAAATTGATACATTCTCGTTTTTTCCCTCACATTCTAACGGTAAGTTCCAAATAAATAACGCCTTACATAAATACCTGCGTGAGGTTCCGTAGCTGTTTTTGCTGCTCGCGAGCCGAGTGTAGCATGGATCCGTAGAAGAAGGGCATGGCGATTAGCGGGACCACCATCACGGGTACTCCGATAGCTGCGAAAACGGTCATGTCAAATAGGCGGAACGGGTAGCATCTTGTCCCGCGTTCCCATTTACTATTCCACAGGCACCAACCGGCAACGAAACAAATTGTCATCCAAAACGTCACGATGATAGTATTGACTGTTTTTTGGGGGAGTATTCGTTCGCTACTCAAGGGGAATCTGACGGAGATCCAGCGGTCGATCGTCACCATGAGTACGCTCCAAATCTGGGTGCCGAACGAATGAGCCATCATTGCCGCGGTGATGAGACACGGGTTTCGCATGGCCAGGGAATCTGGGACCTGGTTCATGATAGTCGCTGAGATGATAGTCGGGGCCGTCAGTAGGTCGGAGACCGATAGGCTCAGGAGGAAGGAGTTCTGGCGCGTGCGGACGAACTCGAACCTCGCAAAGGCTACGAGTACTAGACAGTTGGCAGCTAGAACAACTGCGGACATCAGGAGATTGACTCCGCCGAAGAATCTCTTCGATATCTCCATGAACTGGAGCTGACGGTCGTCCGCTGTTTGGTTGTACTCCAATCCTGTCGTGTTCCAGACGACGGAGTCATTGGGCCACTGGGACTGCTGGCTGCTGTACATGTTGGTCGCTGTTGTAAAGTTTTCCATCTCCTACATGTAAAGTACTGGTATTCTGCAGGTGGTCAAACGCTTTTTATATGATTTATTGCGTACGCATGTACACTTCAACTTACAAACAATAAAAGCAATTATCTCAAGTTACCGAAGTGTGGTGTGGGATGGTGGGTGTGTTTGTCACACCTACGATAGGCGTTGAGGTACGTATGCCAACGGCTTGTACAAGGGGAAGCTACGTTCAAAATGGCAACACAACTTTTTGGGAAAGGTGTAAGACATAGCGTTGATGACAGGTGTCTGTCAATCACAATTAACCTAGCACCGTCTCCACCCAATCGGCCATTATCGCTATTATGTGCCAACACGCATGACGTAGTAAGTCTTGCGATGATTGCATGAGAGCTATGCTAGGGATAGAAATGTATGACATCACCTCGGGTTATGAAATATGCAATTGTGGATAAATGTATAGCATGGGCATACATGTATCTATCAGGACTATTCATATGAAAATATCGACCAGTAGTTCATTAATATCGTATAAGGATTATGGTAAGCAAGTTTCCGTACGTCCATAACATTATCTGTGTCTTCGATATTGACATATACTGATTAGCCAAATTACCGTTGAAAATTGCCGTTCGACTCATAGCAAAGTATGTAAAATTACAAAAATATGATACTATTTAAAAAATGATATAAACAAGTTTAAAAAATTTGAGTAATAAGGGGTTTCCGGGGGCAAGAAAGAAAAGAAAATGGCCTCAAATGACATTCTGTGAATTGCGCTTCGCCCAAAACTTCCTTTCTACTGGTAGAAGTGCAACATTTACCACGATGCCTTTACATGTTTATTGTCAGGGCAGAAGAATCCAATCGATGTTCGGTGAAATATGTTTTGCTAATAAATACATATATATCGTATTTTTTTTAGAAATCCATTTGCGATTGAACATTATTTTAAAATCATAGTAGCAATGTACCATTCTATGGTTTTATTCCTGTTCATATAAAGACATTGTGGACATTTGGTGATAAAAAATGTGTTCGCGTTAATTGGTAACTAATAACAGCGACATATAATGGAGTAGATATTGAGCCAGTATTGCAATAGCCTTCTCCAGCCGATGAAAGAAATAGCTTCGGCAATTTCCGTAATCGTGACGTCAGTTGAGGCAGAATGTGCTTTGATGGTTCGCGGAAAACGTAAAATACGTAATTTGGTGGCCAGCTCAAAGACGGAAAATCATTTCAAAATGCATGCAATTCAACAGAAAACACGCAAAAACCAGCTAATACTGGACATCTTGTAGTTCAACAAACCTTCGTTCTGGGTGAATAAATAGTACTGATTCTAAATATCAAGACGAGACATGCCACATAATTTGTGCCATGTCACCCCTTCAAGTTCAAACATACATCAGGGGAATGAATATGCGGCATGCAGTTTTACCTTGCTGGCTACATGTACTTTCAGGTCTGCCTCAACTGACGTCACCAACCACGTGACCTACACTAAAATCAGGATCGAAATCTTCGGCAATTTACGGAAGGAGTTCCTTTTTGGCTCGATATCTCGAAACCCATTGATTGTATTTGTAAAATTCTTTCGAATTTATTGAAAACTATTCATAATAGACTAAATGAAAAGCACTTTCATCGGCATGCTACTAGGTCTTTAAGTCATATAATACAATTTTTTTCATGAAATTGTTTTCCCCCGAATCAACCCGAACCAACTACACTCACTACCAGAGCCGTCTAGTAAGAGAGTTACGACAATGACGTGATAGGCGCCATTTTTTGTCCAATCACGTTTGACGGAAAACAACAATACCCCACACAAAGCTCCATTGATATCATGAATACCTCGGGCTGAAAGGTCGTTTCAGCCGATGCAAAGCTTCTTTTGGACAAAAAATGGCGAATCACGCTAAAATCTCGAACGGTCATTGTCACAACTCTCTTACTAGACGGCTCTGCTCACTACCTGTAAGCATTATGCTGACGTCATAGCCGCCCATACATGTAAGTACATTCGAAGCAAACGCAAACGATAGCATACAGGCACACCAGACATATCTGGTGACGTTTTCGTACGTGATTGTTGTGTGGTGATTGCTTTTGATTGGTTAAACCTATTAGTGATATTGACACCTTCACAGCAAATTTTTATGACGGTACAATGATTCCAATGCAGGTTGTAAACATGAATCAACCGACGATAACGTCACATACGTCAACAACTTGACGTTCAGGTGGACAAGACGTTAACATGATAGGATGGAGCGAAAAAAGTCAGTGAAGAATTTTGCTGCGCGTTGTTAGCATCGTTAGGTTGTTTGTAACCTGTGTATTTCCCCCCTCAATATCACAAGGTCTATAGCCCGCCAGTAATTAGCCAATTAGCGCATAGAAAATCACATGACCACAAATTGCCACGCATATATTAGTACGTCAGTTTAACTTCGAATCTCACAGTGACCGGTTCTAAGACTGAATATCATTTATCGTGAAAGCATTGACGGAAGCACGTTTATAGATATATTAAAAGGATAATCAAGATCTACACCTGTAGGTATAATAATACACATATGATAAAGTAGAATGTAGTTTGTCCTGCACAATATATAGTAAGACTACTTAAAGCTGAAATACCGTGTTCCGAATCTCTCGATTATTGTTGCAATGGAATTAAAGGGTCCGTGCAATTGTAGGTGTGAGAGAGCCGTCGCTGTTGTATGTAGTCGAGGGTGCACCAGGCTTGTCGGGGGTAGGCATTCCGTATCTTACTGGTTCAAATACTATATTGTGTTGGGTGTAATAACTACGGTGCCCCTGATAGAACATGATGAAAAAAATACTACTTCGTTCGCACGAAGTACTAAGTCGTTTGCACGAAGTACTAAGTCGTTTGCACGAAGTACTACTTCGTTTGCACGAACTACTACTTCGTTTGAACGAAGTACTACTTCGTTTGCACGAAGTACTAAGTCGTTTGCACGAAGTACTACTTCGTTTGCACGAATTACTACTTCGTTTTAACGAAGTTCTACTTCGTTCCCACGAAGTACTAATTCGTTCGTACGAAGTACTAAGTCGTTTGCACGAATTACTACTTCGTTTGCACGAAGTACTAAGTCGTTCGCATGAAGTACTACTTCGTTTGCACGAAGTACTAAGTCGTTCGCACGAAGCACTACTTCGTTTGCACGAAGTACTACTTCATTCGCACGAAGTACTGTTTCATTTGCACGAAGTACTACTTCGTTTGCACGAAGTATTAAGTCGTTTGCACGAAGTACTAAGTCGTTTGCACGAAGTACTAAGTCGTTCGCATGAAATAATAAGCCATTCACATATCCATACATGGTATTCGAACATTGTAATAAGCCTATGAAGTGATTGATCCTGGTGTTACCAATTAACCCTTTGACTACCATAGTCAATTTTCAGGGTCCTCCCTATGTCCTAATCTGGATACCGCTATTCACATTTATTAATCAACTCATAGAATAATGAATAGTCCAACGATACATATAAATTTATCTCAAATAATAGCAGAAGATTGTATTCAGTAATACCTATTTGATCAAGGTTTTTTTTAGTTCAAAATGACCACATTTTTGCTAGTGGAAGTATGGATGATTCAGAGCGCCATGTGGTGCTTATGGAGATATAAGGCACCAAATTTGGAGCACCATGTGGAGCGCCATGTAGAGCTTGTTATTTAATGGGGTAAGATAAGGTGGAGGGGTTTGTCAACTATGTAACATTAGTTCAGTAGTAATTCGTGCAAACGAAGTAGTAATTCGTGCAAACGAAGTAGTACTTCATGCAAACGACTTAGTACTTCGTGCAAACGACTTAGTACTTCGTTCAAACGAAGTAGTAATTCGTGAAAACGAAGTAGTACTTCGTGCAAACGACTTAGTACTTCGTGCAAACGAAGTAGTACTTCGTTCAAACGAAGTAGTAGTTCGTGCAAACGAAGTAGTACTTCGTGCAAACGACTTAGTACTTCGTGTAAACGAAGTAGTAGTTCGTGCGAAGTAGTATTTTTTTTCATCATGTCCTATCAGGGGCACCGTAAATAACTGTAATTATATAATGGTTATTTTATGTATTCGTGTCTAGAATTATATACCTTCGACTAGTATTATTTCTATGATCATATTTGAGTGTCTAGTAAATATCATATCATCATCTTTGCATTTCTATGTGTAATAAATCACAATCGTGTTTATATGTCTGTCATTCCCAATGTTTTTACACTGTATGTATATTTCTCAAGTACCCTTTGGGTTACAGAAAACTTTTCAAGCGGCTGATTGAGTTATTGGGTGAACCTTGCTTACAGTAGTGTGGTCTATACTCTGATTTTTAACTTATTTACACTGTTTTTTGGCGATGCTAAATATTATCGATCTATAACTTACATGTAGCATACTTCATTTGAGAGTCAAACGTCAAATTTTATACCAAATTTCAGACTTCTATCGCAAAAATTGAAACAAGTTGGCGATCTACCTCAATGCTAAAATTTCAGCCCAAAACGGGATCTCGATAATCTGAGAATATACGATGATTGGATCGTGTTTACATCCATCAGGACTCGAAACATTGCTGTAATTTCATACCATAAGACACATTGGGGGTGTATTTTGAACAAACGTGTGGATTTCGAAAGGTTGCACTGCTACAAAATCGAGCAAATACACAATGTTGTGTGCGGACCAAAATGAAATGATAGTGCTAAATTTAACATTGGGGTAGATTGCCAACTTTCTCAATTTTCGCGATAAAAATATTAAATTCAGTAGAGAATTGCCGTTTGACTCCCAGGTGAAGTACACCAAGTTACAGAACGGTATCATCCAGCATCTCAAAAATATCAGCGAAATACAGTGTAAACCGAGTTAGAAAAATTAGCCCAAGGGCTAAGAAAGGTTACCGGACAATATACATTTTAGATATTAGCCTTTTGTCCAGTGCCCATGAAAATAATTTTTCAACAAATATATCACTTCTAGTATGTCCACAATAAATTCCTAAGCTGTAAAGTCGATAATAAGTGAGATATTATATTAGCCATTCTGTGATCGGTGATGTGACCTAGAAAATGAGGTCAAAGTTCAAGTTCATGAAAAGATTCAGTATATATAATTCCTCTATATTCGCAATTGATTCCTAAGCTGTAAAGATGATAATAAGCGACATATTAGCCATTTTGTTCTCTGACCTTGAAAATTGGATCAAAGGTCAAATTCTAGATCACCAAAATATTCAGCATACATCATTTCCTATATGTTCACTATGGACCCCTAAGCTGTGAATTTTATAATAAGAGAGATATAAACCATTTTGTATTCTGACCTTGAAAATAAAATGACTGGCCTTGAAATTTAGGTCAAAGGTCAAATTCAAGGTCATGAGAATATTCAGAATATATCATTTCCTATATCTCCACAATTGATCCCTAGTCTCTAATCTCAATATTAAGTGAGATATTAGGCTTAATGTGTCCCATTATAAAGCATAGGAGAATTTAACATGGGAAAGTCCCATTTGGGCCCAAAATGGCCCACTTCGAGCGATTCAAGGGCAACGAAATTTATACATGTCACAGAGGTACATATGAGGAGTGTTATGCATGAATAAGAAAAAAAGTTACTGAACAGATTTTGAGAAAACGACAGCCAAAGTCCAAAATTGGCCATTTTTCGACGAAATCGGCCGCCATTTTGAAATAATTGCGAAAATCAAAAAACTAAAAAATACCTCCCTCTCGAAATGTTTTTAGGCATTTTTGTGCAAAATTTCAGAAAGATTCGATAGTAAACTTTAATGATAAAAATGTGGACGGACGGACGCGGGACGCCGGACGACGGACGACGGACGACGGACGCAACGCCACGGCAATAGGTTATCGGACCAAAGGTCCGGTAACCTAAAAATCAGAGTATACTTCAAAATGTGTTTAAAAATCCAGAATCTGCCACTTCCCAAGCTATTCTAGCAAATTTATGCTGTGCATACAATTTTTATGATATAATTTGATAGAAATGTATAGGCCTACAACCTGCACGTATCCGTCCTGATTTTGCTTCATCTCGTGAAAAAAAAATCTCCAACAGACGGTTTTCCTCCGTCTGTGTCCCCAGTCGACAACTGAATATCAAATCATGACTGAGTGCAGAAATGTTCAAGGATGAAACAGCTTTCAACGATAATGAAGAAACAGTGATTCATATTGCAAATAATATGACAATTTATCAGATACATTTCACGCTACATGAAAAGCACAAAATATTTATATGAAAAAGTAATCTACACCACGGCCTGGAAAGTCACGTACCGTCATGGTGTGTTTTTATGGTGACACACAAAGTTAACATACACTCTTATTTCAAGTTGAATTCCATTTCTCGGCACAAAAACATTTTCTCCCCCTAGGCACTGTCGGAACCCCGACTACCGTAACGTCACGTTACGGTAGTCATTAAGATGGCGGAAGGTATGTCGATTCGTTTTGTTTCCTATCAATTTTTCTTGATAAGTTGTGCGATACAGTGTCAAATTGGAACAATTTGGAAGCCACGAAGTGTATGCAGTTATCAGGCCCACTAGAGTAGCCAGATCAGTGAGTGTACGTGTGATATTCGTTCGATAAGAAAACAATGACGACTACCGTAATGTCAGGTAATATCAGAGTAGTGACTACCGTAACGCGAACGGCCGACTACCGTAACGTTACAAACCAAGCAGATCATTGATGTGCTATTTTGTTTCATATACTAATTCTCCACAACAAATATCTCGTTTTCTTTTGTGGGTATACACCTGCCAGGTTGTGTATCTGTTGCCAGTATTATATCGTTCATGTAGGGCTACATAGGCATCCCACTGTTGCAAATAATTATATGTATAATCCTATTTAATTACAGGGCACGTATCGAATAGCAATGGATATATATAGTTGCAATGTTATATAGCACGTGTTCACAATACTCACAAATATAGCCCTTTATCAATAACTATACAGACTTGTATGTAACAGCTCCTTGTTCGTCGTTGACTGATGTCATGGATCAGGAGCTCGAAATTCGGATTTGGACTTGATTGCCTGGAATTTATGCCTGCTTCGCATCTTGACTTTGTTGAATCTATAGCAATTATCTGGTCATAACTCTCGTAGTTTAAAATTTCGTGATCAACGTAAGGTATTAGTATAATGAATACGCAAACATCCGAATTTTCAAGTTGTGTGTTACTCCAAAATAGGCATAGGTTTTATGTGTGTGAATTTGATTTGTAGATCATCGCAGCAACTTTTACAGCGGACGCTTTGAATATAGATACCATTTTGTTATATATATATATTTTTTATCATTTGTTCTGCATCTGAAACCCATCTCTGTAATGATGAGAATGATTGTTCTTTAATTTTGCTTGCGTATTGGCCAAATCACAGTAGTGACATTACGGTTGTCCTAAGCCGCAGATCGGTCACCTTACGGTAGTCGGACCGAAACGTTACGGTAGTCAATAGCAAATCTTATCAACGACTTTTATCCCGAAAATGCCATTACAGCCTATTCTGCATGACAATATATATATTCTAAATGTCTTATACTATATGTCTGTGGAATAGTTCGTGTCAGTATATTATTGTTAGCAAGAAAACAGCAGACAATTAAACGAGTCGATTTACCTTGCGCCATCTTCATGACTACCGTGACGTGACGTTACGGTAGTCGGGTTCCGACAGTGCCTACGTAAAGCTGTCTTTATCAGCATCCGACAGCTTCTGACCGCCATATCAATCTCACCTAAGTTAGTTTTTTCTTTCAAGGAAAAGACAACATAAGTATATACAAAATCCATTTCCAACCTTTTTTTATTTCAAGGAAAAGACAAAATTCGTAATACAAAGTTTATTTCCCAACCATTTTTAGAGTACATTTTAGCAGTAGTCTCCACTGTCCCCGGTTACGAGTGTAAAACGGCCAGTGGGACCGGCAGAGGCGAAATATCCCATCCTTGGACAATTCAAACATGGTGAGCAGGAGCCCTGAAACACAGCACTGATTCAGTACAACAACAACAACAACAACAACAACAACAACAACAATTGCAACAACAACAGCAACAACAACATCATCAACAACATCATCAACAACAACAACAGCAACAACAACAAAAACAACAACAACTGCAACAACTGCAACAACAACAACAACAACTGCAACAACAGCAACAATGACGACGACAACAACAACAGCAACAATGACGACGACAACAACAACAGCAACAATGACGACGACAACAACAACAGCAACAGCAACAACAACAACAGCAACAACAACAACAACAACAACTGCAACAACTGCAACAACAACAACATCAACAACAACATCAACTGCAACAACAACAACAACTGCAACAACAACAACAACAACAGCAACAACAGCAACAACAGCAACAACAACAACAGCAACAACAACAGCTGCAACAACAACAACAGCAACAACAACAACAACAACAACAACAACAACAACAGCAACAACAACAACAACTGCTGCAAAAAACCCAAACCAATTGGCAAAATGAATAAAAAGGAACTCTCATGAGACAAAACAGAACATTCCTAGTTCATTTCCGTAGGTCGATTTTACTGAGATACTTTTTGGAGTGGAGAGATATGGTGCGATTAGTAACTTATACGGCAATGGATTGGCTGCTTAGTTGGAGGCTGCTCAAGTTCATGTGAGAGAATGGCCAAGGCATCATTCTCCAGCCTACATATCATTCACTAGAGTTCTCGTCCTGTTTACCGGGATATTGCCGGAGTCGTCGCATTCCTCTGTAGCATCAAAGCAGCCGTTGGTGACCGACGCCTCGAAGAGGGCAGTGGCGCGGCCGTGGTCACAGGTGTCGGAGCCACACCCGGGCTGGTCAATGCCGCCGTTAGGGAAGAAATCCTGGTGGCCTAGGAATACGTCTGTGGAGCCTTCTAGCGGGGTTGAGCCGTACCTCTAAATACAAAGACAGCAACGAAATGCCCACATTCTGCGATTAAGTTCTTAGAGGGAAGGGGTTGCGAATGCGGGGTTACAGGTAGGCTCTTGTGGGCATTATGAGACATGTGTTATGATTGGTTGGATAATGGCAAATCCAATGACGGCCGATAAACGGTGTCACTGCTGGTGAATGATGTGATGAATCTACATGTATTGCCGAGGACACCATCAACTCCGTACCCTGTCGGCTTGTGATTGGGTACTTATAGTAGTTATCTTAGATACGTGAATTCTACTTATTTGATAAATTTTTAGGAAATTGACAGAAATAATTGAAATTTAATAAGAAACAAAACTGTAAGTAGAAAAACTGAATCAATAGCCAAAAAAGCTTTAATTTTTTTTTAAAAAAAATACTGCATCAACAAAAGTATATTACATTTTAAAGCTTCTAGTCCAAATTTACACTGGATTGTCATATGTTGTCTTTGATTGTATACTGTTAATATTATACAACTATTTAATCCTTTCTTTGAAAGAGAGCGACGTTTAGTTCTACCTGGTCAGTGTGAATTACGTCCACGAAATCCCCACAGTCATTGTACAGTCCCACCGATCTGTCCGTGTTGTTGATGAAGAACGGTCCGGCCGGGTCCATGCCTGTGCGAGGTGGGATACATTAGCGTAACTAGGCGCAGATGCGTAACCGCACATAACTAGAGTGAATGGTAGGCTACTTTGTAAAAGGTATATGGTGAACGTTGGGCGGGCGGAAAGGGCCCCTCGTTCACAACATTTGATATCAGCGTTGGTGTGATTCTGTAGGCATGTCTTTCGAATGTTTTATTTCAAATTGGATACTAGGAATACTTTATTAAAAGCTTATCAACCATTTTTCAGTCTATTTCACCTTCTCCAAGTTTGTCAACTATACAAGTGCATGGCACTTTCCTGTGTTCTTTGGCAAATTGGTGACTATGCTAAGCTTGTCAACCATTCTCAAACCTCTCCCACCTACTCCAAATGTGTCAACCATACAAGTCCATGCCAATTCCCCTGTAGCACCCCTCCCTTCCTGTCACCCCTATCCACGCACCTGTAATCCTCGCCGGCCTCTGGCCCTGGTCGTCCGCCCACCTTCCAGCATGCCCCGACACGTGGGCGCCCAGGCTGTGTCCACAGAAGTGCATCCTCCCCGCGGACCCGCCGCCATTCTGGACGAGGTTCATCATGACCTCGGCCGTCTCGGCGCCTACTGTGCGAGTGTCCGAGGCCGAGCGGAAGTAATTGAGGTCCTGGGAGCCGTCGTCACCACCCCAGCCAACGATAGCCACGTTCATGTCAGCATTCTGGGGGAACATATGGGCATGAAGTCACACGTCACATGAAACAACTGTTGTAACTTAGCTGGGTTGTGCGATCAGCTCCCTTTTAACTGCAGCTGTATGAGAAAAAGGAGTTCT
The DNA here is from genome assembly GCA_949152475.1 of Terebella lapidaria. Taxonomy (NCBI): domain Eukaryota; kingdom Metazoa; phylum Annelida; class Polychaeta; order Terebellida; family Terebellidae; genus Terebella; species Terebella lapidaria. The sequence goes on from OX424559.1 coordinate 16,884,424, forward strand.
GGACAGTTTTGGGAGGGGTAATACGATATACATTTGCATTCATAATTTACCAGATCCGATTCCTAGGTACAGAAAAATACGTATATTAAAGGTTATCAAACCTAACAGGAAGCCGATGTGTAGTAATCTTTGATTTTAAGATCCCGTCGAGAATCAATCAGCTCCGGATCTACAACTATGTTATTACGCACGTTGTTGATGAGAGCGTCCTTCATGTCATGGAGCCATTGAGTGTCCCCGTCATTGTTCCAGCCGTGAATGATGAACGTGGTCTCGAGGGAAGCGTCGAAGTTGCTCCTGAATCACACGCAGGTTTACGGAAACAGTTTCACAACTCGCACCATAACAATTATGATCATTGACAAGCAGAGAACAGAATTGTGGAGAAGGAGGAACGCGATCGAACTTACGGAACAGTATCCCTGTCAAAGCTCTGCCCGAGCTGGTTCTGAGAGGAGAACATTGTGTAAGTCAGATCCAGACCGGGATCCCCCGGGCACGATGGGTCAGGCCATCCCTCAAACGGTCCGGTCGGATTGAAGTCTCCCAGCCCGGGACAGGTCACCTGGGCCCTGTAATACAACAATCGAAGGCTAGAGGTCACATGGGCTCTGTAATACAACAGTCAGAGGCTAGAGGTCGCATGGGTTCCGTAATACAACAGTCAGAGGCTAGAGGTCGCATGGGTTCCGTAATACAACAGTCAGAGGCTAGATGTCACCTGGGCCCTGTAATACAACAATCGAAGGCTAGAGGTCACATGGGCTCTGTAATACAACAGTCAGAGGCTAGAGGTCGCATGGGTTCCGTAATACAACAGTCAGAGGCTAGATGTCACCTGGGCCCTGTAATACAACAGTCAGAGGCTAGAGGTCACATGGGCCTTGTAATAGAACAGACAGAGGCTAGAGGTCACTGGGAGCTATAATGAAACAATAACAGGCAAGAAGAAATGGTGAGACCAGCTCTCAAACCGTCCAGTCGGATCGAAATTCCCCAGTCCCGGACAGGTAATCTGTGCGCTGTAATAATTGTAGAGGCTGAAAGACATAGTCAGGCCATCTCTCAATGGTCCAGTCGATCTCGAAGCCCCCCCAGCCCCGGAGATGTCACATGGACCCTGTAACACAACAGTCAGAGGCATGGGTAGGGCCAGCCCTCGGTCCAGTCGGATCGAATTCTTACAGCTTCGGTGAGGTCACCTGAGCCCTGTAATACACTCACTACAGTCAGAGGCAGCAAGATACGGTTGGGCCAACCCTCACACAGTCTGGTCGAATCGAAGTCCCACAGCCCAGAACAGGTCACCCGGGCCCCGTAGTACAACATTCAGAGGCTAGAGGACATTATCAGGCCACGCTTCGATAAGTGGAATATATCTCGATTTCGCAGACAAAAAGCGGTGTATTGACGGAAAGGCCCAGAACGAAGAGCGCCAAGGGTGGAGTACTATATTGTACCAGTGTTCTGGTTGGATCAATTTGAAGGCAACGAAAGGTGATGAGATGTATCATTTTTGTCATGAAAAATGTATATTCTTGGAATTATCAATAGGGCCACTTGGAAAATTTTTAAGGGTTACACTTCATAGATCTGTTTAAATGCTTTCTATCTGATTCCGGTGAACCGTAGACCTGGAAAGAGACACGGGTCGATTTGAACTCACGAACAGGAGTTGAACAGGAACAGTAGAACAAGACACGGGAACATGTCGGCTTCTGGCGGGTCTAGGAACAGTCTTTCGTCTCCACTGAAGGTCCTCTACTCCTCTGCTGAAGAACTTAGACCGACTCAATAATTAATAACGGTACTTGACTGATAAAAAACGATAAAAAAACAGAACGAGTGCATATTTTCTGTGTTATCACGACCACAGAACTGACAGATGTTCGGTTTCTTGTGCAGTCACATACAGGGTGCTATACTGACTGCACGGCTGTCACGTCACGACCGTCTGATAGTTTTTAGCTTACCGAATTACCTCACGAGTAGTTTACGGCCCATCATCCGTCTTCAAGTAGAGTCATCCTCTTTTGACCTCGAGTGGAGTATATCGAGGACAGGTCTGACGTCTACTGTAAAAAGGCTAATTTTGGCGGCTATTGAATTTGGCGGTTGTGAGCCCCACGTTATTTGGCGGAGATTTAATTTGGCGCTCTCAAAACCACATATATTTCTTAACATATATGTAATTGATTTGGCGGACGATTAAATTTGGCGGTTTTTCCCCTACCGCCAAATCCGCCAAAAAAAGTGTCCGCCAATATTAATCGGTTTACAGTAGTTTAATTTACCCATGCACACGAAACATACTAATATTAAAATACAACCTTCGTTTGTTCTAATGACTCTATGCCATATTATGTGGCAGGGCTTATGGTGATCGTTACCTTGACTTCAGATGACCAAGGGTGGTAGCAGTTCCATCTATAGGTCTACTGAAGCCAATATATGGCTTAACATCAATAACTTCGATGTTATGTATATGTATGGTAAAATATTTTACTTGGAATGCACTACATATGAGCAATAGTGATATACATGTAGGGAATTTTACTCAGAATGTTTCGGCATATCTATGCATATTAATTGTGTACATACATGTATATTATTATATAGGTGAATGTTCAACTTGAGTATTATGACCTTGAGTGGTAATTTCAAGCCTAGGGAAGGCATAGGCCTACATCAATGTATACGCACTAGTATTGGATACAATTGAGCTTGGATGGCCCTACACACAACCGGGAAGCCACAGGCCCCTTGGGTCTGATCAGGGCGGGTTAGTTTTGTATAGGTCGGCGTTACTGGTATCTACATATCGCGAAATTCATTTTTTTATGCATAATAGTGTATACAACATGCATTGTGAATTCCAAAATATAGACTAATAATTTGAAACTTAACCGACATTGTTGTATAAATAGCTACATGTATAGCTTACTTGTAACGATAAGATAGTTGTTTATATAATTTTTTTTTCGAAATTCGCGTGCAGTCCAGATCTAGGTCATCCAGATGGTCAGTTTCTTTTTCTGCTAGTACTCCAGCGCGTGTATTAAAGTTGTTTGCATTGTAAAGTATTTCTCACCTCATTGTATACCACTCTACGAATACTGCTGATGATGGAGGTATTGATAAATATTAGTAATAATTACAAACATAGCATAACGTATATCTTGCTCCCTCAAAGTAAATATCGCGGAATCGAACTTGAGCTTTGTCTTCAGCAATGTTGTAAGTTGTAATCAATGACCTAAATTGCCTTAAATACCCAAGAGGGTAATCAGAATGGACGCCATGTGCAGACCAGCAATTGAAGAGCAACAAAAAAATATACACTTCGCAAGAGTACATGATGAGAGTCCCATGCATAAAGTAGGGAAAGGTTGTCTGACAGATTTTGATGAAATGGCCTCCAAGTTCTAGAATTTGGCATTTCTCAACGAAAATGACCACCATTTTTGAGAACAAATTTAGAAATTAATTTTAAAAAAAAATGTTAATTTATTTCTTTCCCAGATTTTTAAAAAGATTTGCCCATAAACTCTAAAGATAAAAATGTGGATGGGTCTCAATGAATGGAGGGACGGTCAGACGGACGACGGATGCAACGCCAATAGGTTATCAGACCATATAGGGCGTGTAGCTTATAGGCAGCAAAAACAACAAATCGATGAAATGGAAGAAAACTAAAAATTTACAAAATGTTCGAGTCAATGTCACCGTCCTTCTTATATACATAATCTGACAATGATGAGTGACATGTACGTTATACATAATTGAAAAAGTATGAGTATCGTCAGATTGATCAGATTTTGGGACAACACGAGCAAAATCACGATATTTATTTCACGATAAGCATTAAGAAAGCAATATTTCAATAATATGGTGACACTGAAAAGGAAAGTGCAGCTGGGATTACATGTACATAAATGTTAAAACTTGGGTTGCCCCGTTAGCTCAGTTCGTATGTGCATGGGCTGACTTCTCACCAATGCAGTCGGTTTGGGCATGGGTTCAATCCCCGGCCTCGGCAGTATGTGAGGTGGTATGTGGTCGCCAAACCGGGCAAGTGGGTTTTCACCAGGTTCTCTGGTTTCCTCCCACACTTATGACCATCCTTACGCCAAGATCCGAGCCAACAAGAGATGTTGATATAAGCACATGCTCGTTCGTCAATGGGGCATGAGCAGAAAAACGCCTATTCGCCAGCTGGCAGCACTGTTTTAGTGGTAAAATGACGTCATAACGTTATTTATTATCAGGATACTATGGAATTACTCCAAACATACGGAATTTTCGCTCCAAATGCCACGTGCATGGTTCACAACAGACGACATTCCCTAGTGATTTGGCGCCAAATTTACCACTATTACAATGCTGCCACCTATCGAATGAGCTTTGCCCACGCCCCATTGTTGTAAAATAAATAATGTTTAAAAAGTTAAATCTTCCCAAAGTATACATGCAATGATTAATTGTACACAACTGTAGAGATACACATCTTTGGCATATACATTCACGGATAGGGATATTCTGATTATATTTTGCACACCACATGTAACGAATGTTGGTGAGGACACCTCACTATGTGAATGTGAAAATGAACGCCCCCCTAAACGTGAATTTAGTCGTACGTAGGCACGAATAAATATACGTGGGTTTAAACGTGAAACTTCGGATGTCCATCACTCGATAATTTCTCGGTTTCGAATCACACATGAAATTACTCAGCCGTGAGTGGTTGTGGTTCAAGGACTGATTGCACCTAACATACCCGTGACTACAGTGAGGCATTTTCCCATTGACTTATAACAACATTGATTAAAAACTATACACGCGGGGATAATTCTGAGGTGGTAAATATAGGGTAGGGCGGGACTTTTTATTTTTCATTTTTTATTTTGCCAAAAATACCGTCCTCAGCTCATGAGAAAATTGAGTAGGGAGGCATTTTTTATTTTTGGCTGGGCAACATTTAACACTCACGCACAAAGGCATTCAAGTCCGCATAAATCAAGCCTTTGGAACACATGTAACACATGACATTAATGCTTTCATTTTTGGAGGCTTGATTTATTCAAGCAGATTCAAGCCCGAATCAATCAATGATTTCATTTCGAAATGCTTGATTTATTTGGGCTTGACACCCTTGGCCGGGCACCTTGGCACCACTGGACTCAGCACAGAGAGGATGATTCTGTGTACCAGTAGTATTACAAGTATAACGCCATGTTTTTAGAAAAACATGGCAGAAAACCCGGCCCTTTTATATTTACATGTTTTCTATGGACTCACAATACTGATTGTCGAGTTCACATTGTAAGAAGATGTCCCATAAAACTTGGGTAGACATTTTATTTCCATATGAATAAGTCATACCGATGTGTATGCAGTTCATATAGAAAGTCAGACAATCAGTCACATCAGAGTAAATGATATGGGAAATTGTGTTGAAATTGTGTGCATCCTCAGCCAATTCATCTCCCTCAAGTCTATTTAGATGTACTGTATCTTTGTCAGATACCAAGATTGCTAGCCGAGCTCTGTTAAAAACATCCCACTGAATTCCAGTTCCATTAGTCGCCCCAGAACTCTGAACCTTCTAGTTTAAAATCCCGCATTACCAATATCCTCCAACATCACTATGGGTATACACAAAGCGCCTTTATAATCTTTTTAACACTTTCCGCAATCTGGTCGGGTCTAACCCCTTCCCGTAGATATGCAAGAAAATTATCGATAGGGCATAACAGCCTATCATGAATGATGCACAAAAACGAATTTCCACTCCCTTTAAATATTTATAAACAGGTGGCAGGATTTGATGAATACGTTTAGGCCTATTACAATGAATAGATGTGTAGTTTCTGCACCCTAGGCCCCTGGGAATAATAAAATTATATAATAGGGTTCATATAAAATAGGAAAATTATGCCTTTATTAGCTAATTATTTCAACGACTGGTGTACGGTAAAAGCTCGGCTTCGTCACGGTGGTCTTGGCTATTTAATGCGGTCGCGCTTGTAAAGCAATTTTCATGCTTCACATTCATTATGCTATAGACTAAGCTCATTGCCAACAAATAATCCCCAGTGATATCCAGATATACAATGAAATCAATTCGGAAAGAGAATTTCAAACTATTGTCTGAAATGATTACAACTAATGTATCACTGTCCATCGCTGCAATACAACATATTTCTACTGGTTACGTGTTGGCGTAGTAATATAGGTAATTATAGTAATTAAACCAGGTCAGACTTATGCGAGTTCCAAGATAACTGGTAGGAGATTCGGTAATTGCACTTGCGCATACCAGCCGCAAACTAATTCAAAACAGCGCTCTCCGTTGTCATGCAATTACTGTTATTAATACATTAAAGCCAGCAGTGTTCTGCGATCAGTATAACGGGATGTACCGGGTTTTATCGCAAATTTGCGAAACCCACACCAGTGTATGCTGAATCTAAGAGAGTCGTCCGGAGAAATCGGAAGACAGGAGATACATAGGGTGAGGTCAACGACAATCACATATACCCGGCCCTGAGGGGCCGGGAATTATCAAAAACCGTCAGTTGATAATTTGTTGTTTCAATGATGAGAAATTGTGGAAATCCGTTCTATCATTTATTACATATATAAATATAATGAGGAAATATAGTAAATCAATTCGTGATCACAATTTTCTATGTTTTATTACACACATGTAACCACATGGAATAACTGTTTTTGAAAACTGGTAGAGTCTTTGTCTCAGTTGGCGGAGAGTGAAAACAAGGTGGTAAGTTAAATATATACCTAAGTTGCATGCTGTAATTCGGTGTCTCGAGCATTCACTCCCCTCAAAATAGGGGCGGGAACACTTTTTATTTTTTATTTGAGAATCGCAAATAAAAAAATCCGGAAGGCTGCTTTTTTTTTCAAAACTGGGTAGGGCGGGACTTTTTATTTTTCATTTTTTATTTTGCCAAAAATACCGTCCTCAGCTCATGAGAAAATTGAGTAGGGAGGCATTTTTTATTTTTGGCTGGGCAACATTTAACACTCACGCACAAAGGCATTCAAGTCCGCATAAATCAAGCCTTTGGAACACATGTAACACATGACATTAATGATTTCATTTTTAGAGGCTTGATTTATTCAAGCAGATTCAAGCCCGAATCAATCAATGATTTCATTTCGAAATGCTTGATTTATTTGGGCTTGACACCCTTGGCCGGGCACCTTGGCACCACTGGACTCAGCACAGAGAGGATGATTCTGTGTACCAGTAGTATTATTATCAAAAACCGTCAGTTGATAATTTGTTGTTTCAATGATGAGAAATTGTGGAAATCCGTTCTATCATTTATTACATATATAAATATAATGAGGAAATATAGTAAATCAATTCGTGATCACAATTTTCTATGTTTTATTACACACATGTAACCACATGGAATAACTGTTTTTGAAAACTGGTAGAGTCTTTGTCTCAGTTGGCGGAGAGTGAAAACAAGGTGGTAAGTTAAATATATACCTAAGTTGCATGCTGTAATTCGGTGTCTCGAGCATTCACTCCCCTCAAAATAGGGGCGGGAACACTTTTTATTTGAGAATCGCAAATAAAAAATCCGGAAGGCTGCTTTTGAACACAGGCGGGCGGGGACGAGAAACAGAAATTTAATTATTTTAGGCCTTATAGACGGGGCGGAAAATATGAACAAGGTGAAAATTCTGAGGTGGTAATTATAAACGGGGTGAAAACTATGAGGTGGTAATTATAAACGGGGTGAAAACTATGAGGTGGTAATTATAAACGGGGTGAAAACTATGAGGTGGTAATTATAAACGGGGTGAAAACTATGAGGTGGTAATTATAGACGGGGTGGAAATTGTAAACGCGGTAATAATTCTGAGGTGATGGGGAAATCATAAACGGGATGAAAACTATGAGATGGTAATTATAGACGGGTGGATATTATAAACTCGGTGAATATTATGAGGTGGTAATTATAGATGGCATAAGGAATGCACGAACGTAATTGGCGGTAATGAGCCACGTAGTGAATGGACCAGGGTATTGACCCTATTACCAGTGTATCAGTGTATTTCAGCGTTTGGATCAAGATTGTTTTCAGATACTACCAAATTTTTTTTCATTGTTGGAATGTATAAAATATAACCACTCAGGAATATTATAGCAAAAATGAAGAAATTGCTGCGCATATCACCTCAGATCATTTGACATGCCGCTGCAATGGGTATGAAATTGAGTAGGCCCATAGAAAAAAAAAACAGCAGAACTTTTCAACAGAACATTATCATGGGTTTATTGCATCCCACTATCTTACATGTAGTTCCAGGTAGTTCTAAAGTTGTAAGGGATATGATGGAAAGCAATAATTTAGAAACATATATATTGATGAAAGTGATGTGTAATGTTCAGCATGAAACTTAATCGGCATAGAACTGGAATGGATTACCATAGTAACCAACTTTTTCTGTGAAACCTATAGCGACGATGGTTGCTATGACATGTAAGTTATGAATATTATACTATTCGTTTAAAAGGAAACAGCAAAAATGTTATTTACTTCCATTACAAAAAGAAAGTGATATTTATTTTTTTGTGTGATTTTTCAATGATAGTAATTTACATGTTCATTATTTTGGCCAAGTTAGGCCTATGTATTTATTAGAGTTAATTTCAGTTGGTAAAAACAATTCTACACAAAATTGTTTAAGCGTGGTCGGACATATAGGCTAGATCCAAAATAAAACTGGTCAAGGAAACTGAAATTTTAATTTCTGATACAGTCTGGGGCAGTTCAATATAGTTCTAACGTTAGTTTATATTCCGTTTTAATAACTAGTAGGCCTATGCCTACTATATACATCGATCTACACTACCCTAGAACTGTTGCAGTTGCTGCCTCAATGTCAACAACCCGACTGTCTACATATAATGGTATTTAGCCAGTGAAATCTAACATTATTGCCTAGAGTCAAATGTCATTATCTAGGGTCAACCACAAATATTTCTGCTACACCACTTCCTATCATTATAACCATTATCTACAGCCAGTCTGTTGCCATGACGACCAGCACCATGACTGGGCGATATATCCGTTTATCATGTGACATACAGTGTATGCCTTTGGGGTGGTGTACGGGGGGGGGGGGGGGGTCATCTGCAGTACTAGAGTACAGGGCGGAACGCACGAGCAGACTAGCAGACGAACTTTAGGATCGATCGTGTCACTTTGCGCGCGGAGTCCGAGTCCGGAAGTCATCCGATGTCTGGAGGTGACCGCAGGACACTCAGTGAACCGCTCAATCTGGATTCATTCACTCTGGGAGGTCGCAAGGTAAATAAATACAGGGATCTAGGTACGAACTGGGACTCTGAATGTGTAAAGTACAAACGTGTAGGCTATTTATCGTGGATTTATTGGGCGTGGACGGTGTACAGATCGGATTACGATATGTTGGTTATTTCAAACTATACTAGAAGCTATAGGTCATACATAATTTAGCATAATAGGCTAGTCCTACTGTCCTATATGGCCTACATGTAATCTATCATAATTGGTTTAGGATTGTATGTCCAATGATATAACAGTGCAACTTTTCAGTGTCATGGAAGTTTATACGCTTAAATTAATGATAACTCATCGTTCTGTACTGGGATTGGTCTGAGAAAAAAGGGCAGAATATATCTAGGCTAAGGACGACGGAAACGTAGGTTCATTGTGACCACGAAAAGAAAAAATATATATATGATTTCTGGAAACACACAAACAAACACGCTGTTATATAGATTTACAAATAATTCCTCCGTTCACAAAACCACAAATAGATCTACTAAACAGACAAGAGTCTAGACCTCGCTGAAATAATTGTATATTCCAAATAATTGTGTATATGTTTCGGCTTATGGTTTTATCATTTTTTTAAATTGTACATAATTGTAAAAAGAAAACAAATTAAGGCTACATATGAATCGAAAAACCGTTTTCGGCATAATACAAGCACCTACGTACATTACTAGTAGGCGGCACGTATAGGCCTATATAATAAAAAGTACTTTGGGAATTATATAACATGTCATCATATTCTATGCAATGACATTTTGTGCGATATAGACGCATATTTAAATGTGTGAGGTGCTTATCTCGGATATCTGCACATGAAATGGGCATTCAGGGATACTCACATGCAACTGTTTTCTTACACAGGATACCTTCCGCTATGGATAGCGCGTCCGGATTTTCCTGCGTTATCTCCTGCAATGGAACGCACTGTGCTGGTGGTGCCTTAGGTAGGCCATAGCATAAAGATAATTGTATACAAGTGAATCTTCGATCATTAGCAGTTAGAACCAAATACTGAAATAGCAAGTCATATACATGTAAACCTTGTTCGTTTCACGTCACTAGGCCTGAGAGAATTTATAGCGCGAACCGACCCCACCTCATCCGAGCATAACTATGTGGTCTTCATCGTCGCCTGCACCAGTTTCCTCACATTGGTCATGACGACTGTGACATGCCTCATCCTGCTGCGGCTTTGTCGCCGGGGCGAGTATAAGGGCCACGAGCAGGCGGCCGAGACTGGCCGAGACACGGGCGAGCCTCCAGAACTGGACCCACGCCGCCCCCCGCATTGGGACACGCGCCGCACTCGGGTTATCCAAAGTGGGTTCTATGCTAAGATTGACTCCAGCGAAATGGAGCAAAGCTCTGGGACGTATGTCCCACCTGACTTCCAGGATGTCGTTATGATTCTTGACTCGGATATGGAGTCTGACGGGGAGTGTGAATGTCGTCAGCCATCGGATCTTGTTCGCCACGCTCCAGGATCCCCGCGATATGTGGACCACCCGAAGTCACTTGCTCAGTACGAGAACCTTCCACCAGACCAAGCTTGGAGCTCCCTCAGGAGCCACTCACATACTTCTCGACCAAATTCTGGCACCAGGCGCACAGGCGTCAGTGACGCTGTAGACCGCCGCTCCACGGCCATGGACAGAGAGAGTCTAGATATAGAGATCCCACTCATGGAGCACCATGGAACAAAAGGCCAAAGAGCTCGCAGTACAGCTGACCGTCCAACCTCGAGCCTGAGTTACTTGGTACCCGAGAATCCAGAGATGGGCTACCTGTCTCCCGCGGCGGCGATAGCCAGCCTAGACGACGGGTACCTTGTGCCACAGAACGAGGACTCTGGTTACTTGACTCCCCAAGAACAGATGGTCTGCGGTCCGTCATCCACTCGCACTTCCCCAAGAGCCACTTCGGGAAACCGTGACGCCAAAGGTGGCGAGAGGTCTGTTCAAACCCCTGCCTCACCACGTGAATACAACAGACTAGGACAGAAACGTCAGTGTTATAGCATGGTGTCTGGGTACATCCGAAAGACACCACCACATTCTGACTTGCGGAGTCGTAAACACAATGGGAAAGAAACTGTTCCACTGCAGAGGGATGTCAGTTGTTCATCACCAAATGGAAATACTGGTTTCCAGAAAGTTATTCTGCTAAAGAAAAGAAAACATGTTCCCAGTGTCAGGCTTTCGAGTGGAATTGCATCACGCTCAGATAGAGAACAAACGAATTGTCACGGAAGCATCAGAACCCAAGCCAAAGAGGCTGAGACGAACAGCCAGCTGTCCAGAACTCAGTCTGAGCGAGCCTCTGGTCAATCATCGCCTATGACAGGGGTGAGACCTAGACCGTTGACAGTACAACCAAGCACAAGAGAGACAAAGCACAAACAACAAGACCGAACTCCGAGTATCATCGTCACATCTGACAAGTCAAGTCTCGGGAGCAACTCGCCTCAGGTGCTGAAGAAAAACACTGAAAGGACGGTACCATCAGCCGCACAATACAATACAGCTGATTCCCAGATACCAGAGAGCGAGACTGATATATCGTCCACATCATCAGCCCAGGATCTTTGCCCAGACACAATGCCGCAGCGAGGGAGAACTGGCAGTTGGAAGGTTCCAAGGAATACCCCGATAGAAAACACAGCGATGTACTCGCTGCGACGTGCATCTTTCCACAACAGGACTTCGAAACAGAAGCTCCCTGCAGAAGAAAGACGATCACTGCCAGTGTTCTCCACTTTCAAACCGGAGCTTGTGACTAGATCCACCGACCAGCCAGACTCTGTGTTGACGACTAACTCCAAGGAAGGTGCCAGTTCCGTTGGTGAGACACCTGTTGGACTTGCCGTTACAGACTCACAAGACATCGTGGAGCCGGCTAGTCCCACGTACATGTGTATGTCAGGCCTAGGTGCCGCTAGAGTCACCGACACCATACCTATGGTCCCTTTGGAGCGTGCGGCCCGGCCTGAGGAAGGCAGCGTTCGGTCAGTACCAGCTACTCCACAATCCCGGCGCTCAACGGAGCCTGATCTAACCACAGGAGCCAGAAGGGTGCAGAACTCGTCGGCCCCCAAGGACCAGCACGTGGACACGAGGAAGGCACAAAGTCTACCGGGAACTCCCCGTCTGTCTATCCGTGCCAAGCCACCAGAACAGGAACCAGAGTACGCTAACATGGAAGTGGACTCAATTCACAACTGGCGTGTCTGACGTGACGTCGCCAATTACAAATTACAAATGATGCGTGTGACGTCACAACTCCGAGTATTAATATCATACTAGGGACAAAAAAAAATGTCCCGATTTCGTTGATAGTTCGGGATTTGTGTTACGTCAGATCAACTGCCGTTAATCAAATATGTCACACAATTGACATAGGGGCCTACTTACCGGTAGCTTAAATTTCTTGGTTAATTAAAGCTTTAATTTCTTGGGTGTAAAAAAAAGGTTAATTAGTATCAAGCTGATGAACTCGACTCAAACCAGTGTAAAATTCTGCTGCAAACGGAATAATCATCCACGACAATCCAATAATCCAAAACTGGACTTCGTGTGACTTTTGATAATATTAATATTTATCATTCAATCGTACATGTTATTGGGTTATAATAAAGTATTGCAGGAGCGTGATACTCGTACCAAGAAGTTATAAACGAAGCAATATATCGAAGGTAAACTGATAACTCCTATCATGTGACACATGTAAGCACAGAGCATGCTTCACGACATACAAGAGGACAGCGAATAATGCTTCGGAATTTGACTGTAATTAACTTTAACGAGATTCTGCACACGGAAGTTGCGTTTGTAACTGGGTTCGCAATTATGACATGTCCCTGAGCAGATATGAATGGACAATATGATGTATGTAAACTTTTGGTATACTCATTTGTTTACAGATCATATGAGGTTACATTATCGGATAATATTAATTAAAACAAACTCTATCTTAACTGGATGGTTAATATGACATGTTATTGTTGCTCATCGCTATGTAAATACGATAACGCTCACGAATCATTTATCTGGATTTGTACAACCACGTTTTTTTTCATTACTGTTGAATATCAATCGATCATTTTTTCACGCATATTTATTCAGTCAGCAATGAAGCAGATATATTTATTATACAAGTAACATGCTTTGGAAGTTCTACGTGTATGAAGGCCATACGGTACACCAGTAATGTTTTACGTTTTTGCACGTGATTACTGCAAAATAGTGTAGGTCTGTATGTTTTATTTGCTCAAACTTAATTGTTTTGACCGTAGATTTCCTTGTCGAGTGGGCGATTGTCATAATTACCATATTGAGACTGGCAAATAAATGCTCTGTGTAGAACCATTATTACATCCTGTTCAATAGGACTTCTAGTGTACTTCTATATATAAAATTACATTCATCAAACTATACAATTCATGTACCCATGATTAATTCCTGGCCGACATGTATTGATTCGAGGGTGAGAGAAATATTATATCCATTCAAATGATAAAGCATATCATACTTCAAGTTAATACCAGTATACATGTACAATAATATCAATAATATGTAAATACATACATTATAGGATTTACTGTTCATATGTATTATAAACATGCTCATGTTTGCGATTCCGTATCAGCTGACAAGTGCTCCTACATCCGTGACATTACGAATGTGCTGTTTCTTATTCAGCTCGACGACGTTTGATGTCAAATTGTATGGGATAATGACATAGCTTACCAATAATTTAGACCAGCTATAATTCATATTATAATTGCGACATTTGGAGATGGGTAGATTCAAGTATACTCTGATTTTTGTAACTCGCTTACATTGTTTTTCGCTGATATTTTTGCGATGATAAATGGCATCGTTCTATGACTTGGCATACTTCAGAGTCAAAGAGTCTCAGAGTCAAACGGCAATTTTCTACCGAATTTCAGACTTCTATCGCGAAAATTGAAAAGTTGGCAATCAACCTCAATGTTAAATTCAGGCCATCATTGAATTTCTGGGTCCTCATCTGATTTTGTGCATTTGGTTGCTTTTGTAGCAATGCAATCTTCCGAAATCGACATGTCTATGTAGAATACACCCCCAATGTGTATTCTAGTCCGAAATTACAATAATACTTCGAATCCTGGTGGATGTAAACAGGACCAAATCCTTGATAATGCTCAGATTCTCGAGACCCCGTGTTGGGCTGAAATTTAACATTGGGGTAGGTAGCCAACTTTTTCAATTTTTGCGATAGAAGTCTGAAATTCGTTGGATAATTTCCGTTTGCCTTCCAGGTGAAGAATGCCAATTCATAGAACGATAACATTTAGCATCGCGAAAATATCGCCAAAAACCGGTGTAAACAAGTTAGAAAAATCAGATTGTAAGTCAGAACAGAAGCTAAAACACACATTCATAGCTGGTCTTTTGGAAAAATGCTTCTCTGCGCTGCTACAACAGATTTTTTAAATTTATTTTTACTGCGAAACTAGGCTATTCAATATTGATATTTTGTCTTGAACCAACTGTTTGAAATCATTCTTAAACACTCTCTGAGATTCCCAAGGGGGAAATACTCATCGACTGGGGAAAAAACCTGGTTACAAAGAGGAAATACTTTGAACGTGTGTTCTACAGAGCTCGACGTAAATAATTCAGTTAATAACAAATATTTTCGTCGGTGCAATTTTTTCGTCACTATCGCCGATTTATGTAAACATTAGCGTCTCGGCTGGATTTGAGAATAAATTTAACTACGGTGTGCATTCAGTCAACCGTGTATCACTTTGGGGCAAGTAGAAAACGGTGCTGAATTTTATGAACTTGCTATTTTTGATGGGCTTACTCGATCAGGGACTCGATTTTTTATGGGCGTACTCGATCAGTGTTCATACGAACTATACGGTACCAATTGCTTTCACATCGGTAGGCCTATTCGTCCGGCATACCGGGCATGGACATCGTAGGCCTATATAATATGCGCACGGAATTAAATTGAAAACAGAAATGATCGCGCTATTGACTTCTGTCATCCGGGAAGATCTGGTGATTTGCACCAGGTATGATTCTTGTGATGTCTTCTATGTGCCACCATAATAATAGCTAATAATTCAGGGCCTACCCAGTAACCCAGTTAGATCTACACCGTACAGTACACCATGCATGTACGAAAATTTACCAGCACGGGTTGTTAAATATGTGTATTCCGTGTTTTTCACAGTGCCCATCGGTTGCTATGATATCACGCGTGCGTCTCCAACGTTACGCTTGTTGCATACGTCAGAACGCGCGAGCTTCAAACAGCAGCCAAAAGTGCAGTCGACATCAAGCGCTCTGTGAAATCACACTTTTTCAGCAGTTCAGGCACGGACGGGAAAGGTCGATTAACTTCACATATCCGTCAGGTTTGTATATTCTAGAATCTATGTTCATCTGGATTTGGATGAATCTTGATCTAGACTGGAGTTGGAGGGTAATAATGGACCCTTTAAGTTTGGAGACCCTAGCTTCTAGAATCAGCCATTTTACTTTTAGCCAAACGGTTTGTTAATTCAAATCATAGATCTACCACTAGATCTAGATCTATGCACTTTCTTCAACTATTTAAGGCATTTCGGCAGAAATGCCTTTATGGTTTTGTCAGAATTCGTCTTTTTCTTTTTTCTTTTCCGCCGTTTTCGTTTCCGCGCGATAACTCGAGAACGCCTCGACGGATCGACTTGAAATTTTCGCCACTGTTCAGACATATCATGTAGATGTGCTGTATAGTTTCGAAGCTGGATCCGAGGTCCGTGAGGATGAAATTGAGGTCATTTTTTGGACTTCGTTTCCGCGCGATAACTCAAAGTCAAAAACTATTCAGGTAGGGGACTAAATATCGAACAGCACCAAATGTCGAACACAATTTTTCATTTTAGCAGTACTCAAAAAGCATGAAATTAAATGAAAATTTCATGAGTAAGATTTGCTTATATCTAACATTTGTATGCTCATGTGCCGTAAGTTTTGATTTACGTTCATTCTTTTCTGAGCACTGACAACATTAAAAACTGTGTTCGACATTTGGTGCTGTTCGACATTTGATCCCCTACCTGTTCGGACATTGGCTGCAAAACTTTGCATGGAGGTTCATAGAGTCTATATCAACAGGGAAGAACCCTGTCGATTTTGGGATCAATCCGTCAAACGACCTTTGACCTAGAGGTCGGAAGATTTTTTGCCCAGTCATCCTTGAAATTTCCTGCATATACCTATCTCGGAAACGGTGCGTCGTAGAACGAAACGGACGTTATTCTCGGACTCGAGAAGGAACATGTCTAAGGGGTATTAGGGATGACCTTTGATCTTGACCTTGAATTTTTCTGCCGAGTCGGCATTTTTCGTTTTCGTCGATATCTCGGAAACGGTGCGTCGTAGAGCGAAATGGACGTTATTTTCGGACTCGTCGCCCTAGACAAACATGTCTATGGGGTATTATGGATGAATTTTGACCTTGACCTGAAATTTTTTTGCCGAGTCGGCATTTTTCGTTTTCGGCGATATCTCGGAAACGATGCGTCGTACAGTGAAACGGACGTTATTTTCGGATTGGTGCCGCTAGACAAACATGTCTAAGTCAACATTTTTCATTTTCGTCGATAACCCATGGTAAACATGTTATAAACATTATTAATTAGTCTTAACACCGAAATGCCTCCAAGGCATCTTTAGGCCTTGACGTCTAGTTTCTTTTAGAAGTATGTGTCTATCCAGTGTAGATCTATTGTCTATATAGCTTTCACTCAAATTTGGAAAACCGGCGCTTGACAAAACATGACAAATGACAAATAGATCTAGAAATCTAGATCTATAATTTTCAATGATATGTTCATTCTAATAAACTTAGTTTTGGTTGCAAAAACATCTTATGATACTGTATATTCAAAATAAAGTGACTCATTCTAATTAGAATCCACAAATAGTTACAAAATGGGGTAGTACCCTCCGTCCTCAATTTGTGGAGGGCAATTTGGACCCCCCCCCCCCCCCCCCCAGAAGCCTGTCACCTTGAAAGGTCATCTGCAAAAATGACTGCATGTTATACTTCCTATAACATTTCTTTGTCACATATCAATGATACTTAATGCATATATCACAAATACAACACAAAAAACTAAAGTTTTACCATATATGGATTACAGTGTGTTTCTTACACATAACTGTTAAGAACGACGTTTTGGCGTTTTACACGCTACGATAGATTGTTGTTGATCTTGTCAGATCAACCCAAAATGTACAACCACAACTGATCAATTGTTGTACACAAAGACACCAAAAATATGTATGTCTCAAAGGTATAAGGGGTTTGTCACAACTGCTTTCCTTTTAAGAAATACATATAATATCAACAGCGGGTCCATATTCCATATATCCTGAGGTCCATATTACCCTCCGTTGCTCTAGCATGCCGAAGAAAGTGCCTTTCATTTAGTCTCATTATGAATAGTTTTCAATGAATTCGAACGAATTTTACAAATAGACTACAATCAATGGGTTTCGAGATATTGAATCAAATAGGCACTTCTTCCAAAGATTTTGATCACGATTTTAGTATGGGTGACGGGTCACGTGATGAGTGACGTCAGTTGAGGCAGAACTGTACATGTAGCCAGCAAGGTAAAGTGCATATCGCATATATGCATGTTTAACAATTCAAATGACCGGGTGAGATAGCGGCATTATGGCACTTCTTGTCTTGATATTAAGAATCAGTACTATTCATTCACTCGGAACGAAGGTTTGTTGAACTGCAAAATGTCCAGTATTAGCTGGTTTTAACGTGTTTTCTTTTGAATCTCATGCATTCTGGGGTGGTTTTCCATCTTTGAGCTGGCCGCTCAAATTACGTGTTTTAAGTTTTTGGCGAGCCATCAAAGCACATTTTGCCTCAACTGACGTCACGATTACGGAAACTGCCGAAGCTACATTTTCATCCGTATATAAGAATGCGATTGTAATACTGGCTCAATATGATCGATTACACGTCGCTGTTATCAATTTCCAATTACCGCGAACATCAGTTTTATCACCAAATGTCCACAATAGCTTTATCTGGACGGAAATAAATCATATAACGGTACCTTGCTACTATGATAATCTATTGATATATTGAGATGCTATTGCAGTGAAATCATTCCAATCGACTCAATCGCAGTGTTTTTAATTTGGGCTCGCGTCTGCAAGCTTTGTCCACTCGGCAGTGCATGGCTGACAGAAACGTCATACATGACGTAAATTTCTGTGACGTCATTGTTTTGATAGGAGCCTCGACAGGCGGCTCATTTGACTGGAACCAAAGATGCTGGAATTGCTCCGTTGCCCGAGGCATCATCAAAACAATGACGTCATCGTTTGCTACTCATTCATTCTCCCCAGTTGGAGGGTGTGGCCCGCTAGTTTAGTTTCTTATGATTTTACATTTGATAGTAAAGTCAAGTTCAACACAAAACCTCATATGATTTTTGGCCATAACTTCGTTTAGGCTGGTCATATCGATTTGAAATTTTTTTTGTTTCCATTTGGCATAAAACCGTATTTTTTCACCAAATTTCAGACTTCTATCTTGAAAATTGAAAACAGTTGGCAATCCACTCCATTCCAATGTTAAATTTCACATCAAACATGAAATTTGCGAGTCTGAACCGAATTTGGCATATTGTTCGATGTTTGCAATGCACGGTACTTTGTAAACATAGCACCAAGGGTGCTGTAGCTTACCGGCAATCATGTGAATTGCGTAGAATACTGAATACATATAAATTGTTACACTGATGTTAAAATCAATATGTTAAAACATCTTCGTAAATGTAGATAGAAACACATTTTCTGTATCATGTGTATGGACTATAATACGAAATCAAGTTACATCTTGAAAGATTTTTTTCGTTAATGACAAATTTTCACAGACAGTCGATTCAAAGGCAACAAAACTTATACACATCACAAACGTACATAAGGAGAATCTTATACATGATTTTGAGGAAAACTGTCTGAATATATTTCGAGAAAATGACCACCAAAGGCAACATTCATCGTTTTTTCGACAAAAAGGTCGTTTTGACCTTTCAAGGTCATTGAAGGTCAAATTCAAGGTCACCACTCAAACCGCAATATATGGTTTTCCATTTGAATGTGCCAATACTTAGGCTCTATCTTGAAGTGTTCTATGAGATTACTCTGCATATCTCCCAGTCCAAAAAAATTTTCAATGGTCAAAAAAAAATTTTTTTTTTTTAGCTGTAAATGGCTCAAAACGAATAGTGACTTGATTTGGGACAAAAAAATTGTTTTTCGCCGACTCGTCAAAAAATCAAAATGGCCGCCACACGCAGACCGCCGATTCAAGGGCAACGAAACTTATACATGTCATAGAGGTACATGAGAGGAATGTTTTGAAACAAAAATCTCAAAACTGATCAGACAGTTTTTGAGAAAATGGCCACCAAAGTCCGAAATTGGCAATTTTTCGTCAAAAATGGCCGCCAAATCGGCAAAAACGATTCAATCAAAAAAATTAAAAAACGTTTTTAGATACTGGCCTAAGGTATGTTCTGACAAATTTATGGGGAAATTCATCATGCCAAAAAAAGTTACAGACCCGGACGGACGACGGACGAAAAACCACGATAATAGCTTATCGGCCCAAAGGGCCGGTAAGCTAAAAACGATATTTTATTAGAATACACTTCTATAATTCTTCCTGGTCATAAACTTCCCTCATATTACATTTCTTAGCGGAATAAAGTTCACGAAAATCCTAAATTTACTCGAATTCCTGTGACCTGATTCATGCATAACATTTAACATTGGGGTAGATTGCCAACTTTTTCAGTTTTCAAAATAGAAGTCTGAAATTTGGTGAAAAAATATGGTTTTGTGCCAAATAGATACATATAAAATTTCAAATTGATCCGACCATCCTAAATGAAGTTATGGTCAAAAATCATATGAGGTTTTTGTGTTGAACTTGAGTATAGTTTGAAAAATATGATCTTTTCGATTTTGAAGTCATCTGAATGAATACTAGTACTCCATGTGCATGAAACTCATATGTTACCAAATTGCGTTTGAATTTGATTGGAAGTCCTCCTTTAAGAAAAGAAAAAAAAACCGTTTATTTGCAGAACTTCATCATGGCTGGTGACAAACTCAAATAAATTTCCCCTTCTCAATGTGGAGTTCATTGTATTGACGTAGTTCAGGCATTGTGTTGTCGCAAATACACGTAATACTAAGTAGTACATGTACTAGTATGCCATATAATTTATAGTTCCTTGTGAAATTCTAAATATATGCAGAACAGTACAAATTAACATGCCCGGTAAATAGGTTGACCGTAAATGTTGTGCCTGATTAGGAAAAAGGGAATATGTGCTGCACATGTTTAAATATCAAAGTTAATGAATACCGTAAATGTGGCATTCACTACACTTTACTGGGTTCCTAAATCACTGTCTATTTATTTTTTGCAGAATCATGTTCGTCAAACTCTCGCCGGTTCTCGTCCTACTGGTCACGTGTTTAGTGGCAAGCATCGCGCAAGCGCAGTTGGAAGATGGCAATATTATGGCAGATGAAGCTGTCATGGCAGCCGACAGCAACATAGTTGACAATCCCGCAGGAGCAATTGACAGCGTCGACGACGACGCTGGTGATGCGGACGATGAGGATGACGATGATGATGACGATGATGACGATGATGATGATGACGACGACGACGATGATGATGATGACGAGGACGACGACGACGACAATGATCTCTTATTTTAAAACAACCAAGGCAAGTACCAGCTTGAGTTTGTGGTATACACTATTACGTCAAGCTTATATTTCGATAATTCATGCTTTTTGCGGATCGGGTTCAATTTTACCAATAATTAAATCAATTTATTCTGTCACAAAATACCACGCTCCTATCTTCATAAAATCCTATTCATTTTGATCAATTCTGTCACTTATTATTTTTTCGTCTATTCCAGAGCTATGTGTATGTGACGTCATCCGTTTTCTCATCTCATTAAACTTTGGTTCGGCACCTGACAGAGAGAATCCAGTCCTTCTCCATTGCACCTGTACAACGAATATCTATATGTACAACTTCTGCATAGTGGATGTCCATATGACATCTGTACAGTTCATGGTATATGTTCGAAAAATGCTTGTACAAGATGCAAACCAACTATAGTAAAAGGGGAATTATTCTCACGGAATACAACTCGTTCAGATAACTTTTTGGAAATTTGGTTCTGTGTGATGACGTATCTTTAATGTCTACAAAATATGGAATACAACACTAGTACTAGTATTTCACGACAAGTTCTAATGAAATGTGAGAGTAAATATATCTGAGGAAAATGAATTTGCACCATTGTTAAATTGTTTGACTGATTCCAAATTTGCAACGCTTTCTCGAGAGCGAAATATTATTATCTTGTACTGCAGTCAGGTGTACGGCCGATAGACCACAAACGTAAAATCATGATCTATATTTAAGGGCATGTATAAATTCATACTGTGCTGGTCGGCATGTTAGTTGTGTGTGTTTCATTATTACTAGGATAAGTTCACCAAGTCAATAAACCTTATGTGTATGCTTACATGCGTTCATTGTTTTACACTGTACTAGTATTGACGCTATCTCTCGTATCCAGTTCGTGATATGATCACCCACGACAGTGAATAGAAACGATAATTCTCAAAAAGTAGGTACTACTAGTAGTTCAGATAACCAGACGGCTCTGGTTCAGACTACACGTCGGTCCAGTAATTCAATTTGAATACGCACTAGTGTCGAGAACATGGCCGTATAAGTCCAAAAATCATCGTTTTCAATAAAAAAAAAAAATGGTTGTTTTGATCTTTCAAGGTCATTGAAGATCAGATTCGAGGTCACCACTGAATTCGCAATACATGATTTCACATCTTTTTCGTCTGGCTGGAAATGACTAAAAACTCAGAGAAATACTAGTGTAGTAGTGATTGAAGACAAAAATAGCCCAAAGGCTATAGAAGGTTACCGGACAATATACTACACTGCTCAAAACATTATAAAGATATTTTCCTAGATATGTGATTTATATGACTCGCAATCAAGAAACTACGGGTGTGACACATATATTTATTATTACTGGATATTATAACAAATACGGATTAACGAAATGCAGTGCAAAAGTATTTGTGTGATAGAAATGGCCTGCTGAACACAACATGGTAACTAGTAGCCAAAAAAGGAGCCAATTAATGTCAATATTGGGTATGTGAACCCCTCTCTGCAATCACTGCCTCTGTACTCGGATATCCCTGATAAAGTCGGGAAATCACAGACTGTGACACTCCATATCTTCGTGCAACATCACCTTGTGTAGCACCACCTCTCAGGCAACCAATAGCTTGCGATACATGAGTGGGCGGTGAGTTCATGTACAAGGCTTACTAGTAATTGAGCCAGGAATCTGAGCAAAAATTCACCAAACCATATGTTTCATAACCCGGTGCTCATCAATGTTAATTGCTAACATTCATTGTTAAGTAATAACAACAGGAGATTATTTAATAGTTACTGTGTGAATAAAATACATACCGGTAACTCCATGAATGGGGTTTAGCAATTCAAAAGGTAAATCCGTGAAAAAAAAATATCCTTATAATATTTTGAGCAGTGTATGTTTTTTTTTTTTTTTAAATAAGGTCACTGGTCAAATTCAAAATCACGAGAAAATTCAGCATAATTGTGTTATTTCCTTTATGTCCACAAATGGTTGCTGAGTTGTAAATTAAACAATAAGAAAATTATAGTACTACTATTAGTAGCAATTTTGTCCTGTGACCTTGAAAATGAAGTCCAAGGTCAAATTAGAGGCCATCAGAATATTTGGCATACTAGTATATCATTTCCTGTATGTGCACAATTGATACCCAAGCAATATAGTCAAGCGAGACAGTAGCCATTTTATGCTCTGACCTAGAGTACAAGTTCAAGGGTCAAGTTAAAGGTTATGAGAATATTCAGCATATATCATTTCCTATATGTCCACAATTCACTGCTAAGCTGTGAATTAAATAATAAGAAAGATATTAGAAATTTTGTGCTCTGACCTTGAAAATGAAGTCAAAGGTCAAATTCAAGGTCACGACAATATTCAGCATAATCATTTCCTATACTGTAAACGTACTAATTTTCGCGGTGGATTCATTTTGCGGATTTCGCAGTAATAGCAAAACCGCAAAATTAAATCGACCGCAAAAATTTGTCCATATGGGAGAACAAAGTAAAACGAAGTTAAAACCGCAAATTAAATCAACCGCAAAACGTCTGAGGTACAAAACCGCAAAATAAAATACCCGCAAAATTAAGTGAGTTTACAGTATGTCTACAATTGATGGAGGAGATATTGGCCATTTTGTCCTGTGACCTTGATAATGAGGTCAAAGATCAAATTCAAGGTCACGAGAATATTTAGCATATATAATTTTCTATATATGGACACAATGAAAGTTGATTATAATTATTACTGACCAGAGTATCAGAGGCGTAGACACCATTTAATTATTGGTCCGGCCCTTGTGACACAGCACATAGCGGTCTAGGGGTTCGGGGGGGGGGGGGGGTCTGGGGCGCCGTAAGCCCCCCGAGAAAAAAAAAGAAATCTACTCTCTGTACGGTGCTCTCTGGTGTATGTCTAGGAGAGTAACCTTTGATTCTTAGACACTTTCGCAGCTGGTATCTTTTTTTGCATTTTCTAGGGAAAATCACGTTGAATATAAATAGTATTTACGCATACAAACTGCATGGCAAATAATACTTTTTTTTGACACATAATAATCCCTCAGCATGGATTTAGCAAAAGATTATAGAATAGACAGATCGACACAAAATAGCCCTGCACTGGGCATGCAACCTAGACAAGGCGGACACTAATTTTTCCAAAGGAGGGGACAGTTGAGTAGACTAACGAATGCGAAAGGCGTGGGGTCTGGGGCCCGCATAGGGCCCCAGAAACCAACGACTTATAGATGCTCTGTGGTGAAATATGAAGCTCTCAGAGCTCGAAAATGTGTTGCTATCAAGCAGACACTTTTTAAAATTATTATCATACTTTCAAATCAACAATTTTTTCATATTCATTAAAAAGTGAAAAACAACTATCAAAAAATATTCACTGCTAGATACTCAACATATCAACAAGGGTGATGATTTTTCTATTGCCATACACTAAACTGGTACGCACATGACCAACCCGTTTCTGTGCATATCCTTCTTATATTCTTAAATATGCCGTTGATGTTCATGAATTCAATAGCCTTTCTCCAATTAAAAATATACAATTATTTTCAGGTTGATAATAATTGGCATGTATTTCTCCAAGTGAATATACCGGTATGTCAAAGTGGCATAAAGAACAACAAAATCTTATTCATAAGTAACTTCACCCGTTCACTCAATATGTCCCAGCTTGTTTCATTTTCCAACTTGATTTCACACTTTGTAATTCAATTGACAGAAGAATTAAGTTTGTGTTAGATTAATACAATAAGCAGGCGTAGGTTCTGGGCCCGCCTAGGGCCCCAGAAGCCAACCACCTCTCGATGCGCGGTATCGAATTTTTAGGCTCTCAGAACTGGAAATGTGAAGAAATGTGAAGCGATTCCACGAGGGTGCTAAATAAAGATCCAGCAAAACACAGCTTGTGCAACGTAAAAATTAGCCCAAGGGCTAAGATAGGTTACCGGACAATACATCATCACTGGTCAAAATCAAAGCCACGAGAGTATTTAGCATATATGGTTTCCTATATGCTCACAATTGATTACTAAGCTATAAATTCAATAATAAGAGAGATATTAGTCATTATGTCCCTAGACCTTGAAAATGAAATCAAAAGTCAAATTAAAGGTCTACAGAATATTCGGCATAAATCGGCATACATGCCCACAATTGAATGCCAAGCTGTAAAGTTGATATTAAACAAGATATTAACCATTTTGTCCTGTGAGACCTTGAAAATGAAGTCAAAGGTCAAATTCAAGGTCACGTCAATATTCAGCATATATCATGTCATATATGTCCATAATTGATTCCTATGCTGTAAAGTCTATTATAAGCGAGATATTGGCCATTTCATGCTCTGACATTGAAAATGAGGTCAAAGGTCAAATTCAAGGTCTTGACAATTTTCAGCATATATCATTTCCTATATGTCAGCAATTGATTATTAAGCTCTAAAGTCGATTATAAGCGAGATATTGCCCATTTTATGCTCTGACATTGAAAATGAGGTCAAAGGTCAAATTCAAGGTCTTGACAATTTTCAGCATATATCATTTTCTATATGTCCACAATTGATTTTCAAGTTGTAAAGTCGATAATAAGCGAGATATTAGCCATTTTGTGCTCTGACCTTGCAAATGAGGTCAAAGGTCAAATTCAAGGTCTTGACAATTTTCAGCATATATCATTTTCTATATGTCCACAATTGATTCCTAAGCTGTAAAGTCGATAATAAGTGAGATATTAGCCATTTTGCCCTTTGACCTTGAAAATGAGGTCAGAGGTTAAATTCAAGGTCTTCAAAACATTCGGCATACATCATTTCCTATATGTTCAAAATTGATTCCTAAGCTGTAAAGTCGATGATAAGCGATATATTAGCCATTTTGTGCTATGACCTTGAAAATTTGATCAAAGGTCAAATTCAAAGTGGCGAGAATCTTTCGCATATATTATTTCCTATATGTCCACAATTGATTCCTAATCTCTGATCTCAATATTGGGTGAGATATCAGGAAAAATGTTTCCCATTATAAAGCATAGGAGAATTTAACATGCAAAGTCCCGTTTGGGACCCCTCAAAAAAATCAAAATGGCTACCACACGCAGACTGGCGATTCAAGAGCACCCAAACTTATGCACATCTCAGAGGTACATGAGGGAAATCTTTTGAGACAAAAATCTCAAAACAGATCAGACAGTTTTTCAGAAAATGGCTGCCAAAGTTCAAAATTGGCCATTTTTCGACAAAAATAGACGCCATTTTGGAAAAAATACGAAAATCAAAATTATAAAAAAATACCTCCCTTTCGAAATATTTTAGGCATTTTGTGCAAAATTTCGGGAAGATTTGATCGTAAACATTTAAGATATTAATGTTGACGGACGACGACGGACGACAGACGACGACGGACGCAACGCCATGGCAATAGGTTATCGGACCAAAGGTCCGGTAACCTAAAAAGGAGCAAAATTAAAATATTTATGTCTACAAATAGATGATTTTGTCACATGCACATAAGAAAATAATTAGCCTATATAATATATTCCGTATGCAAATTTACATGTGACAATTGAATATATTTCAGGGGGAAACAGTAACAAAAGACACATATACAAAAATCGAGCTAGATGCTATCACCAGGGTCCTGAAATTAAAGGGGCGCGCACCTCTTACACCCCTCCCCCTCAAAATCCACATTGCTACACTTAGGTTATACCCAGAAGAAATAAGTAATGCTACTTCAATATTGTCAATAGCGATTACTAGTTTATTTCTCATGAATTAATGAAATATGCAAAAATAATCTCCAAATTATTGGTCCGGCCATGGCCGGAGTGGCCGGAGTGGTGTCTACGCCACTGCAGAGTATATATGCCTCACGGCCTCCCTCTCCCATGAACTCCCAACAAGTTCTTTACAATTATTGCTGACCAGAATATATATGCCACACGGCCTCCCTCTCCCATGGACTCCCAACAAGTTCCTTATGATTATTGCTGACCAGAGTATATATGCCTCACGGCCTCTCTCTCCCATGGACTCCCAACAAGTTCCTTGCTGACCAGAGTATATGTGCCACACGGCCTCCCTCTCCCATGGACTCCCAACAAGTTCCTTGCTGACCAGAGTATATATGCCACACGGCCTCCCTCTCCCATGGACTCCCAACAAGTTCCTTATAATCATTGCTGACCAGAGTATATATGTCACACGGCCTCCCTCTCCCATGGACTCCCAACAAGTTCTCTATAATCATTGCTGACCAGAGTATATATGCCACACGGTCTCCCTCTCCCATGGACTCCCAACAAGTTCCTTATAATTATTGCTGACCAGAGTATATATCCCTCACGGCCTCCCTCTCCCATGGACTCCCAACAAGTTCCTTATAATTATTGCTGACCAGAGTATATATGCCTCACGGCCTCCCTCTCCCATGGACTCCCAACAAGTTCCTTATAATTATTGCTGACCAGAGTATATATGCCACACGGCCTCCCTCTCCCATGGACTCTCAACAAGTTCCTTATAATTATTGCTGACCAGAGTATATATGCCACACGGCCTCCCTCTCCCATGGACTCCCAACAAGTTCCTTATAATTATTGCTGACCAGAGTATATATGCCACACGGCCTCCCTCTCCCATGGACTCCCAACAAGTTCTCTATAATCATTGCTGACCAGAGTATATCCCTCACGGCCTCCCTCTCCCATGGACTCCCAACAAGTTCCTTATAATTATTGCTGACCAGAGTATACATGCCTCACGGCCTCCCTCTCCCATGGACTCCCAACAAGTTCCTTATAATTATTGCTGACCAGAGTATATATGCCACACGGCCTCCCTCTCCCATGGACTCCCAACAAGTTACTTATAATCATTGCTGACCAGAGTATATATGCCACACGGCCTCCCTCTCCCATGGACTCCCAACAAGTTCCTTATAATCATTGCTGACCAGAGTATATATGCCACGCGGACTCCCTCTCCCATGAACTCCCAACAAGTTCATTATAATTATTGCTGACCAGAGTATATATGCCACGCGGACTCCCTCTCCCATGGACTCCCAACAAGTTCCTAATAATCATTGCTGACCAGAGTATATATGCCACACAGTCTCCCTCTCCCATGGACTCCCAACAAGTTCCTTGCTGACCAGAGTATATATGCCACACGGCCTCCCTCTCCCATGGACTCCCAACAAGTTCTCTATAATTATTGCTGACCAGAGTATATATGCCACGCGGACTCCCTCTCCCATGGACTCCCAACAAGTTCCTAATAATCATTGATGACCAGAGTATATATGCCTCAGGGCCTTCCTCTCCCATGGACTCCCAACAAGTTCCTCATAGTTATTGCTGACCAGAGTATATATACCTCACGGCCTCCCTCTCCCATGGACTCCCAACAAGTTCCTTATAATCATTGCTGACCAGAGTATATATGCCACACGGCCTCCCTCTCCCATGGACTCCCAACAAGTTCCTTATAATTATTGCTGACCAGAGTATATATGCGACACGGCCTGCCTCTCACATGGACTCCCAACAAGTTCTCTATAATCATTGATGACCAGAGTATATATGCCACACGGCCTCCGTCTCCCATGGACTCCCAAGAAGTTACTTATAATCATTGCTGACCAGAGTATATATGCTACACGGCCTCCCTCTCCCATGGACTCCCAACAAGTTCCTTATAATCATTGCTGACCAGAGTATATGCTACACGGCCTCCCTCTCCCATGGACTCCCAACAAGTTCTCTATAATCATTGATGACCAGAGTATATATGCCACACGGCCTCCCTCTCCCATGGACTCCCAAAAAGTTCCTTACAATTATTGCTGACCAGAGTATATATGCCTCACGGCCTCCCTCTCCCATAGACACCCAACAAGTTCCTTATAATCATTGCTGACCAGAGTATATATGCCACACGGCCTCCCTCTCCCATGGACTCCCAACAAGTTCCTTATAATCATTGCTGACCAGAGTAGGCCTATATATGTCACACGGCCTCCCTCTCCCATGGACTCCCAACAAGTTCTTTATAATCATTGCTGACCAGAATATATATGCCACACGGCCTCCCTCTCCCATGGACTCCCAACAAGTTCCTTATAATCATTGCTGACCAGAGTATATATGCCTCACGGCCCCCTCTCCCATGGACTCCCAACAAGTTCCTTGCTGACCAGAGTATATATGCCACACATCCTCCCTCTCCCATGGACTCCCAACAAGTTCCTTATAATCTTTGCTGACCAGAGTATATATGCCACACGGCCTCCCTCTCCCATGGACTCCCAAGTTCTCTATAATCATTGCTGACCAGAGTATATATGCCTCACGGCCTCCCTCTCCCATGGACTCCCAACAAGTTCTTTATAATCATTGCTGACCAGAGTATATATGCCTCACGGCCTGCCTCTCCCATGGACTCCCAACAAGTTCTCTATAATCATTGCTGACTAGAGTATATATGCCACACGGTCTCCCTCTCCCATGGACTCCCAACAAGTTCCCTATAATCATTGCTGACCAGAGTATATATGCCTCACGGCCCCCTCTCCCATGGACTCCCAACAAGTTCCTTGCTGACCAGAGTATATATGCCACATGGCCTCCCTCTCCCATGGGCTCCCAACAAGTTCTCTATAATCATTGCTGACCAGAGTATATATGCCACACGGCCTCCCTCTCCCATGGACTCCCAACAAGTTCCTTATAATCATTGCTGACCAGAGTATATATGCCACACGGCCTCCCTCTCCCATGGACTCCCAACAAGTTCTTTTTAATCATTGCTGACCAGAGTATATATGCCACACGGCTTCCCTCTCCCATGGACTCCCAACAAGTTCCTCATAGTTATTGCTGACCAGAGTATATATGCCACACGGCCTCCCTCTCCCATGGACTCCCAACAAGTTCCTTATAATCATTGCTGACCAGAGTATATATGCCACACGGCCTCCCTCTCCCATGGACTCCCAACAAGTTCCTTATAATTATTGCTGACCAGAGTATATATGCCACACGGCCTGCCTCTCACATGGACTCCCAACAAGTTCTCTATAATCATTGATGACCAGAGTATATATGCCACACGGCCTCCCTCTCCCATGGACTCCCAAGAAGTTACTTATAATCATTGCTGACCAGAGTATATATGCTACACGGCCTCCCTCTCCCATGGACTCCCAACAAGTTCCTTATAATCATTGCTGACCAGAGTATATGCTACACGGCCTCCCTCTCCCATGGACTCCCAACAAGTTCTCTATAATCATTGATGACCAGAGTATATATGCCACACGGCCTCCCTCTCCCATGGACTCCCAAGAAGTTACTTATAATCATTGCTGACCAGAGTATATATGCTACACGGCCTCCCTCTCCCATGGACTCTCAACAAGTTCCTTATAATTATTGCTGACCAGAGTATATATGCCACACGGCCTCCCTCTCCCATGGACTCTCAACAAGTTCTCTATAATCATTGATGAGCAGAGTATATATGACACACGGCCTCCCTCTCCCATGGACTCCCAACAAATTCCTTATAATTATTGCTGACCAGAGTATATATGCCACACGGCCTCCCTCTCCCATGGACTCCCAACAAGTTCATCATAATTATTACTGACCAGAGTATATATGCCACACGGCCTCCCTCTCCCATGGACTCTCAACAAGTTCTCTATAATCATTGATGAGCAGAGTATATATGACACACGGCCTCCCTCTCCCATGGACTCCCAACAAATTCCTTATAATTATTGCTGACCAGAGTATATATGCCACACGGCCTCCCTCTCCCATGGACTCCCAACAAGTTCATCATAATTATTGCTGACCAGAGTATATATGCCACACGGCCTCCCTCTCCCATGGACTCTCAACAAGTTCTCTATAATCATTGATGAGCAGAGTATATATGCCACACGGCCTCCCTCTCCCATGGACTCCCAACAAATTCCTTATAATTATTGCTGACCAGAGTATATATGCCACACGGCCTCCCTCTCCCATGGACTCCCAACAAGTTCATCATAATTATTACTGACCAGAGTATATATGCCACACGGCCTCCCTCTCCCATGGACTCTCAACAAGTTCTCTATAATCATTGATGAGCAGAGTATATATGCCACACGGCCTCCCTCTCCCATGGACTCCCAACAAATTCCTTATAATTATTGCTGACCAGAGTATATATGCCACACGGCCTCCCTCTCCCATGGACTCCCAACAAGTTCATCATAATTATTACTGACCAGAGTATATATGCCACACGGCCTCCCTCTCCCATGGACTCCCAACAAGTTCCCTATAATCATTGCTGACCAGAGTATATATGCCACACGGCCTCCCTCTCCCATGGACTCCCAACAAGTTCCCTATAATCATTGCTGACCAGAGTATATATGCTACAAGGCCTCTCTTTGCTCGGACTCCCAAGTTCCTTATATTTATTGCTGACCAGAGTATATATGCCTCACAGCCCCCCTCTCCCATAAACGTATGTCAAAATTATGTACTTGGTATTGTGTGTCAATATGAATTTCTATTTTTTCAAAAATAAATGTATGTCAATTACGTGTGTGGTTGTTCGACGACTTCATTGAATTTTTGCACGAGGTCACATGACTTGTATAGGTGTAGATAATTATCCCAATATAGTGAGGAGAACACGTGAGAGAGGATGGGAGAGTGAAGGCAGTGAGGCTATAGTGTGCTTTTACAGTGTGTATGGTTAATATGTGTATATGTACAAGTTATGATGTTATCGGTAGATCTATGGAAAGTAAAACATCAAATCTCAGTAGAATTGGTTCTTTATCACAGCATGTAGAATCTATTTGGCACAGAAGAAAAATCACAGACAAAAACAAAATACAATATTCATAGAAGATGAGATTGGCAACTGGAAATGAAATCTCATTTACCATAAAGTAAGAACCGTCGTTCTTGTAGCTTAGCCGTACGTCTCAATAAGATTATAGACCAAGGTGGCCATTAGGCAAACGCACCAATGGGCGACGAAAGAAAAACCACGACAACAGCTCACCAGACAGTATCCACAACAGTTAGTATTCATCAATCATTGTATTCCTAATTTCTTACGTATACTGATATAAAATAGGTATCATTCAAATATGACACAATATCATCATACATGTACAGCCTAAAATATTAGACAACTGAATATCTTTTTGGCACACTTGAATAATACAGACATTCATATATGATACAATTCCTAATTTTGCATCATACACACGTAAATGCTATCTACATTGAAACCAACCCCCTCAGACTAATTTGTGTTACTTCAAAATATATCTATACATGTATCATAGGTATTCATGCACCAAACTTGGTGAAGATATAGCTATTCTAGTGACTGTCCAGTCTCCCCCACTTGCAGACTTATACCAGGCTTTTCATGGATCTTCCCCTCAATGGAACATACATAAACTCGCATCTGAACCTTGATCAGTATATATGGATTTCGAAACTGATCTACTCGTGCGTTGAAGTCTGCAGTTTTGCGTGTATGTCCCCATTTATGAAAGAGTATTCATATTTGCAGGGATACATTTTCATCGGTGCACAAAATTGATTCCCCTAAGCAGAGTTTAGTAGTATATATATGGCTGTTTTGTCGACTATTCACCCCCCCCCCCCCCTCGACAGTGACTTTATGGCTGTTCCATCAATTGTTCACTCTCCCTCACATCTAGCGAGGACTTCGAATTCATTTCTTCCAATCTCAAGTCAGGTTTGTCCTTGGAGTTTTTACGTTTCTTCTTTGGAAGTTTCCACGCATTCCACACTCGAATTGTTTTATCCCAGGAACTTGACACATACTGCAAAATACACACAAGGGAATATTCAACTTCGATGTATGATGAAAACGCATAATCATATATTGGTCGCCTCCTCAGATAAGACCTAGCCTACCACAAAATTAGGGTTTCATCTCGTCTTAGTAGAGGGGTTATCTACATGTCAACTGATGTCTTTATAGAGGAAAATCTTTATTGAAGGAGGGTCTTATCTGAGGGGGACCACTGTAACAGACTGAAGTGGATTTCTAATGGGGCCCATCAGGAGTATGGATAATGCTATTTACGTCACAGCAGTCTACCTGGTTTCGCTCGGGAATGTGAAGTATGGAACGGACTGCATCTGTATGTCCAACATTGTTCTGTATCAAGCGATACTGGTCCGGCTCAAAAACTCTGTCAACAAAAAAACATACAATGTACAAAACTACACGAATAACAGTTAAATTTATTCATATGACGTTGAAATCCTGTAAACTAACTAATTTTCGCAGAGATTTATTTTCAGACTGTTTTGTGAAACTTAGTGTTTGCTTTTTTCTGTCCTTGGCCTATACAATACACAGTATTTAATTTAGCTGGGATTTACATTCACAACTCAAAGTTGATTTTGTTCTCACCATGAAATCCATACAATATAACCACCATACAAAAAAGTATGTTTACAGTACTGATACCGGACACTGACCTGATGTTTTCCTGGACGCCGGCGACGATAGCGCCGTTGACACAATCTAGACAGAGCGTTCC
Organism: Terebella lapidaria; assembly: GCA_949152475.1. Lineage (NCBI taxonomy): Eukaryota > Metazoa > Annelida > Polychaeta > Terebellida > Terebellidae > Terebella > Terebella lapidaria. Next base: position 16,918,217 of record OX424559.1, read on the forward strand.
GACCGACCCCTGCGCTGACAACACCTGCTCACACTCGTTCAGCCCATCAGCGGCCTGTAAACAAACAGTGAGGTTACCATAGAAACAGTCTTATCCGACTCACAATGTCACCATGGCAACAGTCTGATCCAACTCACAATGTTATGATACTGTTTTTTTTCTTAGTTTTTCCAAATTTTTTTTTCAAAAAAACACCATGGCAACTTTCAAAACCAGTGCACGATGTCGTCACCATGGTAACTTACCCAGATGCGGATGGTTCCGTCCTCGGAGCCCGTGACCCACTTCTTGCAGACGGTGTTCCAGCGGACGGCCGTTACGTCTCCGTAGTGTCCCTGCAGTGTGTTGAGGAGAACCATCTCGGAGCCGCGGAGAGAAAAGCGCCGCAGGTAAACCATCCGGTCGCTGGACGCGTATGCAAACTCCTCCCTGTAAGCGAGCAATAGAGCATGTCAGTCCAGGATGTGGGGCGGCGGGAACATGTACATGTACAATATGCATTAGCGGCAAGAGCAGAGTTCTGAGAGCACGAGAATACATGAAAATACCGTATTGGTCCTAATAGTAGCATGGCGTGCCAAAGCAAGACCTCCTGCAGCAGCACGCGCATAAATGAGGTCAAACTCGAGGTCGAATCTAAGATAATCACTGAATAATATACCTATGGCCTCCAAATCTCCAATCCCCTTTCTTAATATTCAAATAACAGACACTCCATTATTTTATTAGAAAGATATGAAGTGAATAACAAGGTCACAAAAATCAAACATTTTTTGGGGAAAGACGGGGGCATGCACTCTACTATTAGGGCATGTGCCACTATTAGGACCAATACAGTAAGTTGGAGGAGAAATAAAGGTATTTGTTTCCTTTTGCTAGATACTGTAAACAACTAATAGTTGCAGTCGAGTTATTTTGTGGATTTCTCTTCTTAATTTTTTAAACCGCAAAATTAAATCCCCACAAAATTGTGTGGACATAAAAACCACAAATATTTCTAGCCACAAATATTGTCTTTACAGTATATGTGTATCGCACATTTTGTTACAAATATAAAAAATATAGCATCAGTATGGATTTGTTCAACTCGCGGTGAGTTTTTTTTCTAATCTAAGACTCTAATCTCGCTTATAGTTTGATTACGTGTAGAAACCAACCTCTCAGCGCAATATGTCAGATCTGTGATGATCCCGTCACAAGCCAGCTCCACGTGTTCAAGTCCGGCCGAGAGGCTCGAGTTACGAAACGTGTCCTGCAGCCTGCAGCAGAGTGAGAAATGTAGCCACAGCAACAATGGGGGGTTATCAGAAATATCTGCAATCACCAGCTGGCAGCACTGTTTTATCAGTCTTATGACGTCATTGTCCCATTTTTTCTGGTGTTATCAATATAAACGTGATTTACCCGCCATAATTTACATCATTGATGATTACAGATGATATCCGTTTATGATTTGGCTCCAAAAAGGACTATTATTACAATGCTGCCCCCTGTCGAATGATACTTTGATAACCGGAAATAAACATTGTACCTAGCTAGTCAGGAAACTCAGGAATTGAAAACTGAATTTCTACTTGGATAATGCAACATACAGATGTAAAATAACTTGGGAAAAATGTACGAACTCACTCTCCATTGTTGAGGTTCCAAACACAAATCCGCCGGTCCCAGCCAGCACTCATCTGTATTTAAATCAATGGAATACATCAAATTTTGAACCCCATGAACCATTAAATATCTACTTTCTATTGGACTGCAGACAACTGTAGAAACAAACAAAGAGCTTACCACGATAACTCCGATATTGAGGGCAATTAAATTTGATCGATATGACCCCCCACATTATTTGGCTAAGATTTAACTTGGCTGTTCCAGAAAAACCACATCTTTTTCAACATACATCTATTTGTACTGAATTTGAGGCCAGCCAAAGAATTTTAGAATGTAGTCCAGGTATCGTTTCTGTCTATCTTGACCTAATTACTCATCACCTGATGATTACTCACCATATATTTCTAGGTCACAATGACCTCATTATTTACAATGTAGGTAGCATTTCTAGGTCACAGTGACCTAATTACTCACAATGTAGGTTGCGTTGTTCCCATTGTTTCCAGGACGTTGCCCCACAAGCGCCAACGATGTGACACAACTTGTATGGGAAGCGAGGATGTGTTTACAGACGAATCCTGCCACACGATTCGTCACAGAATCTTCCTCCTGTCAAAAGGAACAATAAGTACTGCTAACTCACATAAATCTTATCCGTCAATTCATGTTCAAAGGGGTGCATGCTTCCATCAATGTAAACATACCAATTTGTTTCGCAAGTATTTAATTTTGTGATTTTGTGCCTGTTTTACCAGGAATATCATTTGTGGTTCTATGTCTTTTGCCTATACCAAATGCAGTATTTAATTTGAAGGGATTTACATGTAATTCTGCATTTCAGTTTTCACCATGAAAAACCGCAAAATAAATTCACTGCCAAAGATAGTTAATTTACAGTAGTAGTTATAATTCAGAAATAATGTTAAAAAATATTGTATACTCAAACACCAATGCAGGAGGTTATAGATATTGTCACATCTATATTCGCCACCCATTACTATTCAGGCAGTGTTAAATATCGCCATGGTTACCCATACGTTGAGTTTGGCGTTCTGTAGCAGCTCCGACTCTGAGGTAAGCAGGATGGAGTACTTGTCCAGTAGCTGTCGGTCACTGTTAGGGGGCGCCATGGTCTTTAGGGCCTTGACGGCGTCTTCATCAAAACCCCACACGTCTGAAACACACACGTCACACATGTATAATACAGGTCATAAACACATCTTGAGTTATTCATTGGTCAAGGGTCGAAATGCTTTTGCTTTTAAGATTATTTTCTTTTCTAATTTCAAATATCGTTAAGATCGATATACTAGTATTGCTGCGTTCCATTCAAGTCGTGCAAATGGTGATCACGAGTGAGAAGTGGTGCAATACGAGTTCGAAGCGTTCCATTGGCAAAACACATACAAATTGCCTTCAAGTATCTATGGGTTAAAATAAGACCTTGTAAATGGAAGTAATTGTGGCACTCATTATTCAATTTTTAACCAACTCAGGCCAAAAATTAATAAAAGTAAAAAAAAAAATGTTTTGATAATTTTATGGAAAAAGTCGAATCGTCATTTCAATGTTTAGTATTTTACCACTGCAAACATCAATGCATGATAATAGGGAAAACTAGCAAAGTTTTTCCATTTTATATGTTGCTCTCTTACAAAATTTCTCCCTTTGCCGCCATGTTTTTCCTACTCGTGCAAATCGAGTCTGAAAACCCAGACCCACTTCACGACTTGTGCAAATGGGAATTCACCAGTCGTAACGTGAATGGAACGGTTTTTACTACTGGGAAACTCGTGATCACTATTTGCACGACATGAATGGAACGCAGCATATATCACAGACACTTTATTTTTCATTTATATGGAGATCAAATTACAAATTGCACATTTTCCCAGCCAGTTATTTTTTTTGCAATTTTCAAAGCTGAGTATATCATGAAGGTCAGAATTAATGAATGAGATGACGGTTGCTATGGATACTGACAGACATTGTTGTCCTCACAAGCCGCTACGATCAGATCCTGTTCTTCTACAAAGATCATTCTCAAGATAGTTGTGTTCGGGTGATTGTGCGACGTGATCTGCAGAATAATTTGTCAAATTCAAAACATGAGAAATCTCATGAAAAGATTGTGCAAAATTCTGGATAGAGATCGTACAAGCTTCAGATTGAAATCGTGGAAAATTTAGATAGAGATCGCGAAAACAAATTTCACAAATTGTGAAAACTCCAGATAGAGATCATGAGTTTGAACCTAGAAATCACGTCATGAATCACTACGGACTCAGTGGCAATTTGATTCTCTTTTTAAAACTTCCCACCAATAACATGCAATGTACAACAAACAAGACATTATGGTGTATCCTGAACATCCTCCTGTTTTATTCAGCCCTGACATCATGTTGTGAACTGTACTGTATACATGTATAAGTGACAAGAATGGGAAGCCTTGACCCGTCTCAGATTCGAACCCGAGACCTCTAACAGACAACCCATCTACTCTGACACGTGTACATGTATATTCATACACACATAATATATATATATATGGGGTGCTATGTACTGGAAGGTGAACTACATTACTGTAGTATAGAGGTGGTACACATACAGTTAAGTGCAATAACAAACTACGTGTACGCTCTAGTGTTCCAGTTTATAAGATGGTTACCTTTGGGACGAGCCACCTGCTCAGTCCTTGCAGCTTTTTGTTGGCAAACACATTGCATCAGTATCAAAATATTTACATATATGTTCAGTGAAAGCCTAAAATTGACCTATCGCTGAACCAATTTGTCCGAGTCTTTTTACGCCATTTACGACGCATTCTACAAAACGTTATTATTGGCCAAAGAGAAGTTTGCTGACGTAATTTGTGAAACTCGGACAACTTTTGGGGGCTTTGGCGATAGGTCAATTACTACATCTACTAGGTAAAACATGAATTTTATTATAAATACATACAATTATGTACACTGATGGATCAAGACTGGACGGTAGCATCTTGCTGGCATGACCTAGCTGTTACCATGGTAACATACGTGTACTTACTGGTGGCATCAAGGGTTTGTTGAAGCTGTATCGACTTTCGATGGTCTGGTTCGCTTTGTTCTTGTCGGAGATTTTCGAGTCTTCAGTTTTCTGTTCTACTTTCTCTCGTTCTGTTCGCTTCTTTCTCTTGGATTTTTTGGCGTCACTCAACAGAAACAATTCTTTGCTGTGCAGGGACAACAATAATTATAAATTCCGGAACATATCTTTTTCATTGAAATCATTAAAATAAGCCAATTCGATAAACTATCTGGAAAAAAAAAAAACCTTTGTACATCTTTATAGAGTTACAGTGGATCCATTGTTTTGAGACCACCCGAGGGACCCAAAAACATGGTCTGACAGGTGATCTCTCGCAACTGGTTCATTTTTTTTTGCATAGTAAAAGGCAATTTGGGACCATGGGAAGCGACCTCACAACCCAGGGTGGTCTCTCATGACAGGGGGTCGTTAACACAGTATCTACTGTACTAACCTGTACATAAAATGGTTTGATTGCATCCTCTCCCATTTTGTGATGACTCCTTCCATATCACCACTGAATATCAATAATGGAACTTTGCGTGCTGAAAAACAAGCGAAAGAACGGACAAGATAATGGGGCTTCTTGAGGAAAACAGCTTAGACTCATTGGTAATGGGGTACCTGCAGATGCCATGTGCTTTTGGGGCTTTAAAACAGTCTATCATGCCCAAGAAGTACAAAAAACGTCATGTCCATTGTCTGCATTATGCAAAAACAAACATGACAAAAATTTAATGTAACATTATTACGTTTTTGTATGTATTTGGCACAGTAGACTGTTTCTATGGTTTATCTATACCCGAATTACATGGTGGCGATCCTGGTGGCAAACAGGAACCTCATTGTGACATAATGACACCATTTTTGTTACAAGTTATCAATTGTGTTGGTGACCTAATTTTTGTGCCGATTTTCACAACCATGGTTTACCGGTACAACAATTTTGCAAACACCATCGAATATGATGTTTATTGTTGCCATGGTTACTGACTATATGTGAGGCTCTCCAGGGCAGATCTACACTTAAGCGTGGTGATGCAGCCGGAGGTGTTGTACTTCCAGACCACCAGATGGCGCCTACTTGTGGACCCTAACAGAGGAAGAAAATGTTGATTATCATGGACACAATACATGGATGTGCACATTTGCCTGTAGATGGGCACAAGAACTCTGTGGCTGAAAGCATGAACTATATGTACGTACCGACGACCATGTTCTGTTCCGGGAAGTATTTCAGCAACTGTAGATGATATTTTTCCTCGTCTTCGTACTCAAACGTACCGATGAAGTCCGAGACCTGCAAAATACATATGACATCAATCTTCATCAGTTTTGTTTTCGAAGCAGAACGAGTCAAAGGTCAAGAACGAGTCAAAGGTCATCGAACACAGGATGACAATCTACTCTGAGGAGCATCGTAGTATAATGTCCAGGGTTTGACAGACAGCCACATTCCAAAACCTCTAAAATGTTGGTGTAACACATCCACTTCTCACTCAGACTGTCAGTTACTCTGGTTACCAAGTACTCACATTGTCGCCAGACTTGGGATCGTACAAGTAAGCGTAGCTCGCCCCGCCCGCTGCCCAAATGGTTTTGTTGCGTGGGACGTAGCAGAGGCCCGTCACCGTGGACAGGAACCCGTCCAGTTTATGCACTAACTTGCCGTCAGTGGACCAAATCCGCACTGTCTTGTCAAACGACCCCGTCACTATCCTGTCACCATGGTATCGATCGAGTCACATTCAACACAGGTATAAACAGTTATTTGTTTATAATAAAAAAAGCAAGGTACGTGTACAACTTTTGTAGAAATCTTGAAACCATTATGGCAGTTGAAAACTGGAATTAAACCTACAAATAATACAAATAAAATATGATACACGTAGATTATCTTATAAATATGATTTTATAAATTTGTGCAAGATGGGGATTTTTTTGACAACCATTAGATCTTGTACTGTAATAGGACTGTTCGTGCAAAGTGCCACAAACATACTTGCACCAATTCCTTGCCATAGTTACTTACCAGGTGTTGTTTTCATTGTCCTTGACCAGTAGTAGACAGGAGATTCCAGCATCATGGGCTTGATTGTTCCTGGAATAAACACGTAGGATCACCACACTTCATGACAAAAACAAACAAACAAAACACTCCACATCTTTGTAGAAACATAACACATACATAGCAAGAATTGTTGGATAACAACAGTAAGAATCATGCCTGAATCATTTGAATAGGTAACATACATTATTTTACAATTCATGTACATGTATATGTATTTGAGTGAGTTAATTAAATCTTTGGCCATTTGTTCCTGGTAAATAAATGGAGGATATTGTAAAAGTACATCACGTGGGTTTTGCTGTACTGCATGTGGAGTTGTAACAACCTACTTTATCAGAGGTTCCATACTTTCATCTCCAGTGTAGGAAGAGTCGTAAATTATCAGCCGCTGGTCATATCTGTACGCAAGGGAATATCTCATTCGCTACTTTGTGTGATATAAACATGGCAACAACTCTTAAATAAAATAAATAAATCTCAATAGATGTTAGGACCACATTTTTTTCCAGCAGAATTTGAAATCATTCTTGTTGAAATGCCGTAAGAAAATTCATGCATCAATTTGTCTAAGATAGATGTATTCAATGTTAACAACATTGACCGCTAGGAATACCCCGCTATTACAATTAGTGCACGTGCTAAAAGTCATTCTTGAAAGTTATCCAGCAAATAATATAGGAGAACTTGAGCGGATATTGATGGAGTTCATGAATATGTAGACATGACTACAGACCCGACAGAGTAGACGCGGGACTCATGACAGACGAGACTGCGGACGATATCGGTGTGTTCCCGGGCAATGTATACAACTTCAGGCTTGATAAAGTGACCACACTCCTTCTCTGAAAGAAGCAACACAGTGGGCACTTAGTCATCAAATAAAGCACTCTGAATGCTGTTTATATAAGGTATATTGCTTTTAACATGCAGACTTTTAACATGCTAACACATGCAAATGTATTTTAGTGGAAAAATTATGCAGATTTTGCAGTAACTATTGAAACCACAAAACAAAATCCCGCAAAAAAAATGAAATGATCTATACTTGCATAGAAGTACAGAGCAACAACATTGAACAACAAGTATCAGTCAGTCTTAGGTACAAAACCAACAAAATTGAGTTAACAAAAATGTTTATCTACATGGCTCTTCTAATGCAGGTACAAAGCTGTACAAAAAGAATATAGATGTGTGAACATACCATCATCGAGATAGTAGATCCGGATACCTGCGTTGACTCCACATACGAGTTGGTGACGACGTGGGTTGATAGCCATAGAATACACCGGCTCCCCTACCTGGGACACGCAACACAACAACATGAACATGTACGATAACAAGTACCCAGGGATATTTTGTTATTTTGCATTATCATTTTTGTATTGTCACTTCTTTTTTGTTAGCATAAAAAGCAATAGCAGAATACAAACATTGACATCGTCCACACGGGAGCCGCCAGAACCCCAAACAAGCACCAGGCCATCGTTAGCTGATGATAGCATCAACTTGTCCGGCCTGTATAGGAACAATTTAGTATACAAAATCATAAAGTCATGCAAAATATAAGCTATCATACATTAAAAACTAGACATTTCCGGTCGCCTACGACCGCTTGGGTGTATCCCCCGTAGCCTCATCATCCCTGTTGCCCCAAATATATTACTGATAAGTATGAAAAACTAGAGCAAGGGCCAAAAAAGATTACTAGAGAAATGTAAAATCTTAAGCCACAACTGTTTTGTTTTCCACCAAAATTGCTGAATTGATCTTTCAAGATTATTGAAAGTCGAATTCAAGATCACCTCCAAAATCACTGCATATGGATTCCCATTTCGACATGTTTGACAAAATAACAAAATTACAGCCAGATCAACTTTTCCACCTGAAGTTATATGTCAACCCAGAAAAGTTGACAAACCTGGTTCAAAGTTGATATTCAGAGTAAAAATTGACCAAAACTGCATTTCAAGTTGAAGGAATTGGAGCCAGATTGAACTTTTCGCCATGGGTTATATTTTAACTCATAATATGTGCCAAACTTGGTTTCAAGTTGAAATTCAATGTAAAAGTTGACCAAAACTGCATTTCAAGATGACGAAATTGGAGCCAGATCGAACTTTTCGTCATAAGTTATATTTTAACTCACAATATGTGCCAAACTTGGTTTCAAGTTGAAATTCAAACTAAAAGTTGACCAAAACTGCATTTCAAGATGACAAATTTGGAGCCAGATCGAACTTTTCACCATAACGTATATTTTATCTCATGATATGTGTCAAACTTGGTTTCAAGTTGAAAATTTGAAATTCAAATTAAAAGTTGACCAAAACTGCATTTCAAGATGACAAAATGGGAGCCAGATCAATGTTTTCACAAAAAGGTCTATTTTCACGTGAAATATGTTCCGAATTAGATTTGAATGTGAAATTCCATTACCTGGTTCAGCTCAAAAATAAGCGTTTCCCGTCTCAACTATTTTTCTGAGGTAAATAATAGACTTAACTAGCAAAAACTAGACGCTTCCGGTCGCCTACGACCGCTTGGGTGTATCCCCCGTAGCCCTATCATCTCTGTTGCCCCAAATATATCACTGTCAAGTGTGAAAAACTAGAGCAAGGGCTAAAAAAGATTATCAGAGAAATGTTAAATCTCAAGTCACAACTGTTTTCTTTTCCCCACCAAAATTGCTGCACTGATCTTCCGAGGTTATTGAAGGTCGAATTCAAAATCACCACTGAAATCTCTTTATATGAATTTCCATTTCGACATGTTTGATAAAATAACGAAAATACAAATAGATCAATCTTTTCACCTATTTATATTTCAACTCAGAATATTTTACTATCTTGGTTCCAAGTTGAAATTCAAAGTAAAAGTTGACCAAAACTGCATTTCAAGATGACGAAATTGGAGCCAGATCAAACTTTTCGCCATGAGTTATATTTCGACTCATAATGTATGTGCCAAACATGGTTTCAAGTTGAAATTCAAAGTAAAAGTTAACCAAAACTGCATTTCAAGATGACAAAATTGGAGCCAGATCGAACTTTTCGTCATAAGTTATATTTTAACTCATAATACCTGCCCAACTTAATTTCAAGTTGAAATTCAAACTAAAAGTTGACCAAAACTGCATTTCAAGATGACGAAATTGGAGCCAGATCAAACTTTTCGCCATGAGTTATATTTCAACTCATAATATGTGCCAAACTTGGTATTAAGTTGAAATTCAATGTAAAAGTTGACCAAAACTGCATCTCAAGATGACAAAATTGGAGCCAGATAGATCTTTTCGTCATAAGTTATATTTTAACTCATAATTTGTGCCAAACTTGGTTTCGTGTTGAAATTCAAGCTAAAAGTTTACCAAAACTGCATTTCAACCTGAAGAAATTTGAGCCAGATCGAACTTTTCATCATAAGTTATATTTTAACTCAAAATATGTGCCAAACTTGGTTTCAAGTTGGAATTCAAACTAAAAATTGACCAAAACTGCATTTCAAGATGACGAAATTGAAGCCAGATCGAACTTATCACCATAAGTTATATTTCGACCTATAATATGTGCCACACATACTTTCAAGTTCAAATTCGAAATAAAAGTTGACCAGAACTGCATTTCAAGATGAAGAAATTGGAGCCAGATCGAATTTTTAACCATAAGTTATATTTTACCTCATAATTTGTGCCAAACATGGTCTCAAGTTGAAATTGAAAGTAAAAGTTGATCAATGTTTTCATGAAAAGCTATTGTGATCAATAATAGACTTAACTAGCAAGAAATAATGTTAACTTATTTGGTCACAGCCATAAAATCTCTACTGGACAAAGCCTTCACCTTGTTGAGCCCAAGAATAAATATTTCTTGTCTTAACTATTTTCATTGTGGTCAATAATAGACTTAACATGTAAAAATGATGTTAACTTATTTGGTTACACCCAGAAATTTCTACCGGACAAAACCTTAACCTTGTTGAGCTCAATAATAATTGTTTCTCATCTTAACTATTTTTATTGAGGTCAATAATAGACTTAACTAACAAAAAAAATGTTAACTTATTTGGTTACAGACATAAAATGTCTACTGGACAGAATCTTTGCCTTGTTGAGCCCAATAATAAATATTTCTTGTCTTAACTATTTTTATTGTGGTCAATAATAGACTTAACTAGTAAAAATAATGTTAACTTATTCAGTACACCCATGAAATCTGTACTGGACATACTTTCACCTTGTTGAGCTTAATAATAAATATTTCTCCTCTTAACTATTTTTATTGTGGTCAATAATAGACTTAACTATTTTTATTGTGGTCAATAATAGACTTAACTAGGGAAAATAATGTTAACTTATTCGGTTACACCAATGAAATTTGTACTGGACAAAACATTTACCTTGTTGAGGTTAATAATAAATATTTCATGTCTTAACTATTTTTGTTGTGGTCAATAATAGACTTAACTATTAAAAATAATATTAACTTATTCAGTAATATTGTCCTGTTTTCACTGAAAACATCAGTTCTCCATTCTGAACAAGAAACCAGTGTCATTACTTTCCATTGTACAGGCTATTGGAATGATCTCACATGTCAAAATGGATATTTCAAAATTCTGTAATAAGTTAGGCTGTTAACATATTAATATTTATATTATAATTCTAAAAAACGATTGGTTTCGTGTGACAGCCCTTCCCAACAAAACTTCCATATATTATCGAGATTCGTCAAAAATTGCCATCAGTAGAGCGTTCACAAGCCATGTGTCTCAAACAGGCTGTTTTCAATGCAAAATGTGTCCCCAAACGACCAATTCAGTTGCCACGGCAACCAAAATCGATTGGTGTCGGGATCTTACCATAATATATGTGCCTGTAAAAAACTAGACGTCAAGGCCTAAAGATGCCTTGGAGGCATTTCGGTGTGATGATTAATTTATAATATATACTAGATATCAACGAAAAAGAAAAATGCCGACTCGGCAAAAAAATTTCGGGTCAAGGTCAAAGTTCATCCATAATACCAATTAGACATGTTTGTCTAGGGCGACGAGTCCAAAAATAACGTCCGTTTCGCTCTACGAAGCACCGTTTCCGAGATATCGACGAAAACGAAAAATGCCGACTCGGCAAAAAAAATTCGGGTCAAGGTCAAAGTTCATCCATAATACCCTTTAAACATGTTTGTCTAGGGCGACGAGTCCGAAAATAACGTCCGTTTCGCTCTACGAAGCACCGTTTCCGAGATATCGCCGAAAACGAAAAATGCCGACTCGGCAAAAAAATTTCGGGTCAAGGTCAAAGTTCATCAATAATACCCCTTAGACATGCTAGTCTAGGGCGACGAGTCTGAAAATAACGTCCGTTTCGCTCTACGACACACCTTTTTCCGAGATATCGACGAAAACGAAAAATGCCGACTCGGCAAAAAAATTTCGGGTCAAGGTCAAAGTTCATCCATAATACCCCTTAGACATGTTCGGCGACGAGTCCGAAAATAACGTCCGTTTCGCTCTACGACGCACCGTTTCCGAGATATCGACGAAAACGAAAAATGCCGACTCGGCAAAAAAATTCAAGGTCAAGGTCAAAGTTCATCCATAATACCCCTTAGACATGTTTGTCTAGGTTTCCGAGATATGCAGGATGCCTCATGGATGACTCAGCAAAAAATTATTTTGACCTCTAGGTCAAAGGTCGTTTGACGTATCGATCCCAAAATCAATAGGGTTCTTCCCTGTTGATATATAAACCTCCGTGCAAAATTCTGCAACTATTGCCTGAATATTTTTCGAGTTATCGTCCGGAAACCAAGTTTCAAGATCAGCCTCGATTTCATCCTCAAGGACCTCACGGACCTCGGAGCCGGATCAAAAAAAATAATACACCCTAGAGATGTTTGTCTAGGGCGACGAGTCCGAAAATAACGTCCGTTTCGCTCTACGACGCACGGTTTCTGAGATATGCAGGAAGCCTCAAGGATGAATCAGCAAAAAATTATTTCGACCTCTAGGTCAAAGGTCGTTTGACGGATCGATCCCAAAATCAATAGGGTTCTTCCCTGGTGGCATATGAACCTCCATGCAGAGTTCTGCAACTATTGCGTAAATATTTTTCCAGTTATCGTCCGGAAACCAAGTCTCAAAATTAGCCTTGATTTCATCCTCACGGACCTCACGGACCTCGGATCCGGCTCAAAAAGAATAGGGTTCTTCCACATATCATTTCTGACTTGTGGTGAAAATTTGACGAGGATCCGTCAAGGCAATCTAAAGTTATCGTCCGGAAACCAAAAGTGGCGGAAGAAGAAAAAAAAAAAAAAAAAAAAAAAAATTCTGCTAAAACCATAAAGGCATTTCTGCCGAAATGCCTTAATAAGGCCATCGTTTTTTAATTAATTGTTTTACGAACTTTTTTGCTTCAAAAATTTCAAGTCGGTCAGTAGGAAGGAATAAAAATAAAAGTTGCTGAAAATATGTGGTCGGGGTAATAAAAAAAAGTTTAACTATGAAAAATTGATCATTCCCTACACGTTAATTCACCATCGTGTTTGTGCACATAAACTCGCATGTGCATTGATATGTAGCCCAGAAATACCCATTGGCATAAACATACATAGTCAAAACTCACCTTTAGTATGGGCACAGAGATGAAAAAAGATTTTTTCCCAATCGTTACCAGTTCCCTCGCAACCCAACTAAGACAGGATTTGCCAAATTTTCAGCTTGATTTCAATGACTGTATTTAGGTGAGTAAAAAATTCAACTCTCTATGTATTGAAATTAATACAATGCGATGACATCAGGAAACAACATCATACTCCGACACATTGCAGTTTGTTATTTTGATAAAGAGCAACGAAAATCTCATCACATTTTATCTCCTGAATCATTTCAATATTTCATCATGCACTTGCCACAAAATTCTTGATAATGCAAATGTAAAAGTTACAGAATACATAAGGGCTCAATTTTTGAAGATCCACCTATGAAAATACACATATAAATGATACTTGTAACGAAACTGATCATTGAATAATCTAAATATATGGATCACCAGATCACCAATTATATTGAAATGGGACATGTCAGTAATATCTGGAGAGAACTATGAGCAAGTTATTGTAGAAGAACCATAGTCAAGGACAGACAGACAACCAGACATACAGACAGATACGGAGAGTGAGACATACAATCGGTTTGAATTAGTGAAAGGAGACCAAATTTCTTTGCATAACCATGAAGACAAAGACTGATCGTTTTGATGCTGTAAATTTTTATCAGGGCATTGTTTTCCAGTCGGTGGGTAAAATAAAAATAAAAACAGGAACTGTTGAATTTATTTCTTATCGGCCAACTTTATGTGGAGTCGGCGGGTTTGTAAAACAATCATTCAAAAAATAATGGCCTAATGGTGATCGGGTGAGAATTGCGGCCTGTAGCGCGTTCACAAGCCATGTGTCTCAAACAGGCTGTTTTCAATGCAAAATGTGTCCCCAAATGACCAATTCAGTTGCCACGGCAACCAAAATCGATTGGTCTCGGGATCTTACCATTATATATGTGCCTGCAAAAAATAATGGTGATCGGGTGAGAATTGCGGCCTGTAGAGCGTTCACAAGAAAATCTCTGCGGACGCGGACGCGGACACGGACGCGGACGACGAAGCCAAATCCATAGTATCCGCCGAACTTTGTTCGGGGGATACAATAATGTTTACTTATTTGGTTACAGCCATAAAACCTCTACTGAACAGAACCTTTACCTTGTTGAGCCCAATAATGAATATTTCTTGTCTTAACTATTTTTATTGTGGCCAATAATAGACTTAACTAGTAAAAATAATGTCAACTTTTTCGGTCACCCATGAAATCTGTACTGGACAAAACCTTTACCTTGTTGAGCTCAATAATAAATGTTTCTCGTCTTAACTATTCATATTGAGGTCAATAATAGACTTAACTAGCAAAAATAATGTTAACTTATTTGGCTAAAGCCACAAAATCTCTACTGGACATAACCTTTACCTTGTTGAGCCCAATAATAAATATATCTTGTCTTAACTATTTTTATTGTGGTCAATAATAGACTTAACCAGTAAAAATAATTTTAACTTATTTGGTTACACCCATGAAATTTGTACTGGACGAAACTTTTACCTTGTTGAGCTTAATAATAAATGTTTCTCATCTTAACTATTTTTATTGTGGGAAATAATAGACTTAACTAGTAAAACTTCTGTTAACTTATTCAATAATATTGTTCTGTTTTCACCCAAAACATCAGTTCTCTATTCTGAACAAAAAATCCATTGCCATTTACTTTCATAATACAGGGTATTGGAGTGAGCACAGATGTCAAAGTAGGTATTTTAAAGGTCCTAATAAGTTAGTCCATTAACTAATTAATATTTATTTGATCATTCTGAAAAACAATAGGTTTCGTGTGACGGTCTTTCTCATCGAGCCTGTGCGATTTCATGATCATTCAATGAAAACTCCCACTCATAGAGCGTTCACAAGCCATGTGTGTTAAACAGGCTAATTTGAGCACAAAATGTGTCGCCAATCGGCCAATTTGGTCGCTATGGCAACCAAAATCGATTGGTGTCGGGATCTTACCATAAGATGTGTCTGTATAAAATTTATTAGAATCGGTTAAGATTTGCAACCTGTAGAGCGTTCACAAGAAAATCTCTACGGCGGATGCGGCGCGACGGAGACAAATCCATAGTATCCGCCGAACTTCGTTCGGGGGATACAATGATACATCGTGATAACTTGTACAGTACCATACAAGCTATCATACATCAAACTTACTGTTCGCAAGTTTAAATCCACAGTAAGATGTCATGCATACAGATCACGAATGTGTGAACACACTGCTTCAATCAACAAAATACCATGATAGTTGCGGAGAGTACAAGATACACACGTGCGTCGGAGGTGAGAAACATTTCATCTTGTACATGTACAATATTTGTAGACATGACGCTGCTACGCACCAGAAGAGGAAGTCAGTCACCCATCCCTTGTGGTCGTGATACGTGTTGACAAGTTTGCCAGAGTCTGACTCCCAAGACTTGATCACGCCATCTGTGAATTAAAATAGATGACTAAATGATTTTCGATCTCAAAACACAACTGCAGGGTGTGGAATGAATCATGAAGATTTGCCTCAATAATATTTGTTCACGACTTCACAGACAATATTGTGAATAAAAAATAATGTACTCAAATTGTACAGAATTAATTACACACCTTCACAGCCGATGAAAATTTCGCGGCGTGCTGGGAAGTATCCAATCGCAGTAATCGATCTAGTGTGCGTGTCTTTGACACAGAACAATCTTTCCATCGCCATACCGGCCGTTAGGTTTACAGATCTGACAGGGACCCGGTCATTGACTGGACTGGCGCTGGCTGCTCCGACTGTGTCACTGTCAGAGAGACTCACACAAGCCAGTGGCGTGTCTGTCACCGGCTGTCCGACTGTCAGTGCCGTGTCAGTACGGTACACTCAAATTGTACGATCAAAAATACACCCGAGGACTAAGATAGCTCAAATTTTTTTTGAAAACCTAGCAATGGTTGTTGTTAAACCAGTAAACTTCTCATAAAATTGGCGGCGAGAAACTTTTTTCCGCCATATTGTTTGTTGTCGTGAGGCAAATTGGCGCTGAATAAAACACGGAACTAATCATAAGTCGGATATACCCCAAGTGGAAAATTATTGCGCGGATCACTTTGCACCTGGTAAATTTGGACTAAACATTTTTTTCTCAGATAAAAACATCATAGGTTTTGAATAGCAATGCCAATGATTTCGATGACTATTCAATTTACGCCATAATAATTAAAGCCTAAGTAAAGTCAAAATAGATGTTCGAATTTTCGATTTTATATTGAAGAACACATTGAAATAAACACAATGGTTTTTACAAAATCAATTTATCTTGATTAGTTATCGAAATATCAGACTTTTCGTGGGTAATTTAGGCCATATTTTCACTGTAATATCTTGCCTCATTAGCTATTATAATTAGTATTCATGACGTCACACCGGGATATTGATTTTAATTAGTGACTCAGAGTGTCATTCTAACGTTGATTTGCATGGTATCACAAATGTATATTATTGGAAGATGTAGATATATAAATTTATACCATGATTATGTAGAGTGGCCCACCAGCATAGCAACCATTCCTTTGATACTGCCCCTAGCAACCCTGGTTGCTAAGGGCGTAACTCACAGTCTAAAAGCAAAATTGGGTTTTAAAAGCTTTGTATGAGATAAATAAATGAAGATAATTGATATTTTCACTTTTTTGAGCAACATATTATAATATTAATGACAAACAGGCCCCTAGCAACCATGGTTGCTATGGGCTTCATCGAAAGAATGATTACCATGGTAACCAATTAAGATAACTAAATACTGCTTATATTTCATATTGAACATTGAAAATATTGAATTAAACTGATATCTTTAATCAGATATTTGATTTCAAGACTTTCATGTAGCTAATTAAAATGTGTTCCCGTTGTGACGTCATGAATGCTCATTATAATACTTAATTAGGTGTCAATTTTTTGTTAAAAATTGTAATAAAAATTCTCATAACTTTGGAACTAATTATGATAATGACATGCCGTAAAAACCACAATGATCAGTGCGATGTCCTCTTTCGTGTGTTAAAAATGAGTTCTGAGACCATACTTAGGCTTTAATAAATTAGATCTACTAAAATACGCCATAATAATCAACGGTCAATGAGCTTATAGGGTTGAAATGACCAATTATTGTCTGCATTTAAATCAATGTTAAATTGGGCAACTTCGGGTGTGCGTTTCACCTTTCCAAAAAAAAATTAGGGCTTAACGGTTGACAGGGTGTGATAGTATAATCATAGTACTTCAATAAAATCTAGGTCACTATAGAGCATGATAGTACCAATTTTTCATAAAATGACGTTGAACAGGACCCCTGTCAATTTAGCTCGTTTTCAGATCGCAATTGCCGACATAGCATACATTCAGCAAAACCTTTCTCTACTCCAAATCCCGGGGAATACCATCGGAATTTTTGCTTTTCCCAAAACCAGACTTCCACACGCGCAAAATAAATCAGCACGTGGATCAATATCGCTTCACGTTGTCTCCCTAGGCAACCATACATCTGGCGAAATGACGTCACTTAAAACGGAATCCTCAATGTGTGAGGCATCCCCAAGTCTATTTCTGGCTTATACCCTATATTCCTCGGAGGTTAATTTTTTCATTGATAGATTTTTAATTAACAACATACCCAAATATTCAATATACGTGGCGTCAACTTTTTACTTGGGTACTATCAAGAAAGCAAGAGTCCTCTTCCAAAACATCCGATCGCCATTCTGAAATCATCATCAATCTCGCCCAAGAGATTCTTGAGATCATGATGGTCCGATATCTCTAAGTGAGCCCAATAACTGAAATCAAATGAGAGCCTACTCTAAGTGCTCACAGTGAGCACGCTTTACCAACAGGTTGGAATAGTCGCGTGAACTTTCATTTGAACTTTTGTGACCAATGTCACCAGTTTGAGCATGCAGGCCTACAACCAAGGGCGGATCCAAGGCTCCGGATTAAGGAGGAGGGAGGGGGGAATTGGTCACATGATTACCAAAAGACTTTTGTACTGTCACTTTCGTACGAATCATGATATTTGATCGCTGCAAAAACCATATTCTGCTCAGCTTGATTGCATGCTTTGATATACTTGTGTAAAGTTTTAAAATCGTCCGCTATCCAGGATCCTCAAGGATAGTCCTCTCAACACAGGTCATTGCGGACGCACACCCGCTATCCTCAGATCCTCGTGGATAGTCCGCTCACCGATTGTCACTGCGGGCGCAGAACCTACTCTATCATCAGAATGTTAACCAGGTAGCAGCCGCCCAGCGAGCCCAGACATGCGGACACCATTCAGATACAGGATCATCACCGTGATGTTAACTGTAAGGCCGGCTCGCCGCGGTCCGCCACGGGGATGGAACCCCGAACAGCCCGACAGTCCGCCAGAGCCTGTGTCGCACCATCCCGGGTGGGAGACCGGTGATCCAGAGGGTGTACACCCCCGAGTCATCAAGGTCTTCCCCACCCAGTCCCCCTATGGAAATTGTCCCCAGGGGCCAACGAGGGCCTTAGCCACGGAACGAGGACGTAGAGCACATGGCCGAGCTCTCCGTCGTCTCTCTCGCCTTGCTCTGAGACAACTTCACAGACCAAAACGCCTCCAGAGTATTTATACCCCAGAGCACGAGAAACGAAGGAGATGACGTAAGACCATTGTTATACCTTACTGGGCGAGAGAGTTGGAGAGCGTTGCAAAATCGCCACACATGTAACAACAATTGTTTGTTGGCTCGAAAGGACGAAGATTAGAAGGCATGGCGTGGGGTGCATGTTAGAATATTCACGAGCCAATTGAAATATTTGCCGTGTGTAGTGAACTCTATAGCTGCTGTCAATAATTCAATCTTGCAAATTTTTTTTCCTGGAGTCCAAACGCTCTCTTCCCTGAACACGTTTGACTAAGCGCGATATATCGGAGTTATAGGACGCCGCGTAATATTATCCTACATGTAGGTCATCGACCTATAGAATCTAAAGTTGAATTTTGTTGATACACCGTCACTTCATCATGAGAAAGTAGAAGTACCACAGTAAATTAGGTAAAAATATAAATTTATCACGCTTTTCAAAATCGAGGACAGAGTTTCGATCTACTCACAGCCACTAGTACTGAACTTTTACAGATGCCTATAGCTGGAAACAAAATTGGCAATGCGAGCCTGTCACACCGAAACGCAAAAGAAAAGGCCCATTTTAAACCTTCCTCTCCGGTACGATATGATGTCGTATGAGGCCTGCACATATACGTTCGTGGTATCTGTGCCTAGCTTTAGTTGTTGTAAGTAGTCTATGGCACATCTTTTGGTGACCCTGATCAAAACCTGAGACATATTTTTCTGAAATCTGTTTTTGCACTGCATGGCATGAATATCAGTAATATTATTATCAAACTCATTTGAACTGTTTTTAGGTTACCGTAACTTTGGTCCGATAACCTATTGGCATGGCGTTACGTCCGTCGTCGTTTTTGTCCATCTACATTTTTATCTCTAAAGTTCACGGTCGGATTTTGCTGAAAATTTGCACAAAAATACCTAAATATATTGTGGCGATTTTCGCCCAAAAATTGGGATAGGAGTTTTTTTTTCACACGCTATTCTTGTTTTGGCCACTTCAAGTTCGAAGCTCGTGCATCGCCTAGCGACAATGTCGATGCTCTTTCCACTGTACTGTAACAATGGTCTGACGTCAGCCCGTCTTGCTTACTCGGAGTTGTCTCAGAGCAGTCAAGGCGAGAGGACGACAGCGGGCATGGCCAAGTGCTCCAGGTCCCCTTTTCCTGGCTAAAGTGGGTCCGCGAGGATCCCGGGGGCAATTTCCAATGGGGGGCCCAAAAAGGAGGCTACTTCAATCCGGGGGTGCACGCTCGTGGAACGGTAGTCCCTCGCCCTGGAATGGTGCGACACAGGCTCCGGCAGACCGTCGGGCTGTCCGGGGTTCCATCCTCGTGGCAGTGCCGTCGGCGAGGCCGGCCAGCAACACGCCACGTGCGTGGGTTCCGGACGCCACGCCCATGGCATTCCGGGCTCGTCACATCGGGCTACATTACCATGATGATGCAATGTCTGAGTAATTTGTGACGTACAGACTTGTTCAGCGGACTGTTATATATTTATTATATTTATATAGATCTATAATATGTAATTTGTAGATATATCGTGTTTGTATTACGAACATATAGGAATACGTATATGGCACAACTAATGATGACCTTGAGCTTGACCTCGGATGACCTCATTGGCCTATAAACGCTTGCATCTAGAGATATCTCTGTATTGTGAACATATAGAAAATCAAATACCGCACACCTAATGGTGACATTGAAGTTCACGCATATGACCTTTATTGTTAAATGTCAAGGTCATATGTTCACACAGATAATCTTGATTGGAAAATCTCAAGGTCATACTGTTACCTGCCACACCCAAAACCAAAATTGTCCGGTAACCTATCTTAGCCTTTGGGCTATTTTTTTGCTGGTCTTCTAGGTTTGCCTAAAATGAGACACACGGAGGGTAGATATGAGTGGGCCCGGTCCTGCTCATGCTGCTATCCTTTGTTAAATACAGTAATCTCAACAAAAGGATCACAGCACTTTCAAAAATAATATTTCTGATTGTTTCCATGATCGAGGCTTTACATTTTAATCTTGTGAATGCTGCATGATAAAACCGAATATTGTGAAAACCCCGACATGGTCGGCTTTTTCATGTGATAAAAGTGACCATGTCGCTTTTTTCACGTGAAATATCCGACCATGTCGCTTTTTTCACGGTTGGTGTTTCCGCCGTGAAAAAAGCGACATGCCCGTGAAATACCCGACATTAACTGCGGAGCTATTGAAATAGCTTTTGTTCGTGAAATTCACGACATGCATGACCATATTATCGTCCAATTCATGGACAACGCAATATTGAATCAGGACACAGCGCTGAAATCGAGTGGTAGTGGACGATCTGGCACAACAGGGGGGGGGGGGGGGGGGGTTATGGTGCGATATATGACCAATACATCGAACGATGTTGGATGCGTTATGTGCTGCGTTCCATTCAAGTCGTGCAAATGGTGATCATGAGTGAGAAGATACGGTAGTAGGCCTACGAGTTCAAAGCATTCCCGGCCATTGGCAAAACACACAAAATGACATCAAGTGTGTCTGTTTACATTTCCTATTGCAACAATGATTAAATTGGAACGTATTTAGAAGCCAAATAATCCATGATGTGGATATTGCAAGCAGATTAGAATAAAATATTATCCACCAATCACATCAGGCGTGAAAAATGCGACATGGGCGATAATAAGCATTCGACCGTGAGAAACGCGACATACATGGTGTTCGATTTTCTCACATGTCGCGTTTGTCATGCTACATGAATAAACGCAAATACTGTGAGAGCTTTGTGATATTTGTTGATTTACCGTAATACATACGCATATAGTAGCGCAACAAAAATATTGAGCTAAATTTCTGATGTTGACAGAACAATTACGAAAGGTTGCCAACTTTTATAGCTTAAGATATAAAAGTGATAAAATGTGATGACAAAAGTTTTTTTTACACCAAAATAGACACATAAACTATCAATTTGATCCAAAACATTGGGCATCATTAAAACCATTGAATGTCTGTCCTGGGATATACATCGATATATATGTTCTTCTTTGTTTATTATATGGAGAATAATGAGCAATATAATCCAATAAATTAAGGTTATTAATCACATAAACTTTCCCATCCCAACATATTTCCGCTGGCCACAAAAATAATTCTCTCCACTGTAGGTTACTTGTGTTGTATTCGTTTCGCGGCAGTCTCAAATTGAATCTTGTAGAACAGACTTACACATATCAATTAACCCCAGTATTATGTGGTATTTAATAAATACTCGAATGCATGAACATGTAATTGTAATTGCACAACTGTCAAAATGTACGACAACGGACTTTTATTGTTTTCAAAGCAAGCGAAAAATACAAGAGTGTAATTGTTGACTATAGTTACTTATAAGTAAAACAGATGTACGCATATCGAACTATTAATCAATTACCACTAAAGTTTGTTTATAGTTCATGCGAAACATGAAAACTCGAATAAGTCAACGAATAACATATTTAACGAATAACGTAACTCGTTCGCATTGTTTATACCCTTTTAATTGTAGTGATTCAAAATGACGCCCAGTACAATTGTTTTGTACAATATTTTCAATAAGTAGATCTAATCGCAGAAATTCTGCAAATCAAATAGGGGTGAATAATAAACATACATGTAATGTAGTATACAACTATAACAATTTCGATAAAAACATATATGAAATATATCTGATTGATAAGAAATTTGTAGCATTCAATATGACTAGCTGATATATTCAACATTATCATTATTTGTCATAAAACACTGCACGATAACTCTCACTTTGTGATGATTTTCAAGTACATTGTATGTAGAATACACCCTTGATCTCAATTGTTTGCTTCAAAATTAATGTACAATTTATCTCATACCCTCAAAAATCAACAATAACAACAATTCACAACATTCTCAGTACATTAACAGTATTCTTAACTCTGTCTTTCGGGTTTTCACTGACAAGAAGCTATAAATCAGCATTTTCATATAATATAAATTTTAAATCATCTGCTCATGTGGCTAAGTCGCAAAAAAAATTAACAAAAATATACGTTCATCATAGAACTACGCTTGAACTTAAAATACCTTGGTCTTATATACACACAATATCAAGGTTTCTCTTATACACTCTTTCGCTAAAAAAAATGCCCAAATAAGCCCAAGTCGTTCTTCTACCTGAATAAATGATTGCACGGAAGAAAGACAGAATTAATATTTTGTGTGAAAGTACGTGAATAACATAGCTTAGGACAACTGAGCAACAACTATCAACGCCAAAAAATATGCATGTATATAAAGCCTGAACGGACGAAAAACGGCAATCTAACAGAATGTTGAATTCCCTCTCCAGACAAGGTCTCGGGAATCTTAGTTGGGGAAGCGGTCGTGTATATTCAGAAGGATGAGAGGCGACACACATGTAAATTGGGGATATTCTAGCCATATACATGTCAACTCCTCCAAGCAGTTACTTTATTCTCGAAGAACTATAAAAAATTGCAGGAGCATTGGGGTAGAATGCCAACATTTTTGCTTTGAAATATACAAATAGATGTCTGAACCACGGTAGGATATGATAATTGACACCCAGTTGAATTACATCACAATTATATGTACCAGGCGCGTGGAATTGATGGAACCATAGAAATATAGGTAGCGACAACCGCCATAATATGTGTGTTTAGATTGTATATTTTGATTTATATGCTGCTAAAGTGAACTCTGAATAACTCATATTTATAAATGACAAGCACTCATCAATAACAAATCACTGACACGCGGTAGTCAAATGATATAGGTAGTACTACTTGTATTTGAACCGGCTCTTTTGAAAGCGCCATGTTTAATTACTTGAATGATATAACTATAAAAAGACACAACAGTTGCATATGGGTCTAGTGTGCGTGTGATACATATACATGTGTTGTACCGGGCATCGGTGCTCAGTTAACTGGCATAGAAGCCGATGTGACAAACCCAGCACCTGTTTGCATGATAACACACATATAGGCCTAGATCTTTGAAATGGTATTTCCATTTTGTCTAAAAAAAATATGACTGATATTCGTAGAGGTCTATCAAAAGCCATCATCATTAGTTGATGAATGTTCAATCACGCGTACTGTGCTCACGTAGTGTAGATGTACGTATGTAGGTACATGAAAAACAAAAGTGAGTGGCGAGGTGCAAGACATGCTGGGTTCGTCGCAGAGACTAAATGTACTAGGCATACATGATACATATCTCCCCAGAAATCATTTGTATTGTCTAGTATTGATGTAAAATGCGCACTTTAGATATAGAGGTAAAAAGGGTACCTTACTTGTACGCATAAGTCAGTACATGTAGGAGCAACATGTAATATGTATATAATAGAATGACTGCAAAACAATTCTATGGCAACGCTCACAATATGACAATGACAGCGGTGTATCTTCTTCAACATCACAGGCATTCAAAACCAAACCGGGCCCATGTAACGCAGCTTACTATTTCTTCTAAATTCAATTAAGATTAAAACTGTGCCAGACGGATTAAATATGGTATACATTCAGTGGGTGAATAGTATTAACATAGTAAGGTACGCTACTTGGGCCCCAAACCGTTGAGTCCGAGACTTCTGTACATTTGTACTGCACGAATCGTCGGATGCATTTAGTGGCGTTATGTGGCAATTTTGCCCAGAGATCGCGGCAGGTGATCCTTTTTAAACACGCTTGTTTCTCGGCCTTGTTTTGGACGCTTCTGTTCGAAGAACGAGCGCTGCTTAGCAACGCTCTCTAATCCTCTTATCCACTATACTGTAACAATGGCTGTTTATGTCATCTCTCGTGCTCTCGCCTCTTGTATAAATACTGTGGTCGCATTTTGTGTGGCCGGAGTTGTCCAGAGACTGAGCACGACAGGTGAGCTCACGCCATGAGCTTCTTGTCTCTGTTCGGGTAAAGGCCAGTCAGGCCTCAGGGACGACTTCCATATAGGGGGCCCAGGTGGGGAAGACCTTGATGACTCGGGGGTGTACACCCTCTGGTTCACCGGTCTTCCACCTGGGATAATGCGACACAGGCTCTGGCAGACCGTCGGGCTGTCCAGGGTTCTATCCCTGCGGCAGTGCCGTCGGCGAGGCTGGCCAGCAACATGCCCACGTTCGCGAGTTCTGTGGTGCCGCTCCCATGGCATCTCAGGCTCCGCACATGGCTACATTACCATAACTATGTACTATGTATGTTGTATATGAAGTTGTCGATGTTGGTGATGATGATGGTGATGGTGATGTGTTATAATGTGATGTATGGCGGCCGGACTTGTCCGGACGAACTGTTACCTGGTTGTAGTGCTAGTAATTACCGACGCCCGCCGCATGCGCCCTGTGTGCCGCGGGCGTTGAACATTACATTGGTGCCGTGACCAGGATCAGTTCGACGGCGACCCATGGCAGCCTACCGTCGCAGTATCTCCGCTCCCTCGTCCTTGGGGACCGCCTGCTCTCCTCCGGGACATTCCGGCAATAAAAACTGAAAAAAGGAAAACGATAGTGTGGTCCAACATACTCGCTCCCAGGTCATCCGGGAGCAGGTCCGCGGTGGTTTTGGCTCCGCGGAAGGGTGTCCGGACGATCTGCAGGACCGATTCCAGTCCGCGGACACGTCCCCGACGTCCTTGGCTCCGTCTCCGGACGTAGAGTCGAGCCCTGCGGGGCTGCAACAGCAGTTGCCTTCGAAGCCGAGCCTCGATGTTTTAGGTGCTATGGGCGGAGCTGGAAACGGCTCTACTCCGCACCTACCTTCGTCTGGACGTCCGTCACGGCCGCTACTCTTCCCTGGGATGTCTCTGGACGTCCAGAATCAGTGCCGGCTACCACGGTTAGCTCCGGACGGGCAGACAGGCTGAACCGGCTACCACAGCCGCCTGCTCTCCTCCGGGACATTCCGGCAATAAAAACTGAGAAAAATCAATGAAAACTACTCTTCCCTGGGATGTCTCCGGACGTCCAGAATCAGTGCCGGCTACCACGGTTAGCTCCGGACGGGCAGACAGGCTGAACCGGCTACCACAGCCGGCCGGGTTGACTCCCTTCGAGAGCCCCCGGCCTGGATGTCATGCAATCTGTCCGGAATGTGATGGACCAGCTCACCCACTCACTCAATGAACTGGCCCCAACAGGCTGCTATGACCACGGCCGGCCGCCCCACGTTGGGCGACCTGATCGAAGGACACTTTCGCCTTTTCCGTGATACCAGCCACCAGAGCTCAGAGCAGCTGATGGAGAGGGAGTGGCGGGTAGGGCAGACGGCACTGGAAGAGTATAGGCGCTGTCAGTCTGCCGCACCGAGCGTGAGTCCTAATACGCCTTTCAACCCAGGGATGACTGGTTCACCGGTCCTCCCTCCGGTTTATCCAAGCCCGCAGGTGGCGATAACCCATGCTATGGGACCCGCGCCTGGTCCGCGGCTTGGAGGGACCACGTTGGCCACCGCTTGTGCTGTTCCGGCAGCCGGGGCTATGGCCACATAGACCTATCCTGCCCCGCACAGTGCTCCACGAGCTAGCTGGCAACCGGCGGCCTCCGTCCCGAGCTACGCCGGCTACCCTGCCTCGCCTGGGTCCTATCCTTCAGGATCCGCGGTGGGTCTGTCTGCACTTGGTCCGGGTGGGATGTCCGCGGTTTCATACCCTGCGTACACTGCCGACCCTGGTGCCGGATCAGCTAATTGGGAGCGCTCCTCACGTGAACGGAGGCCGGACCAGTTGTCGTGGACGGTACGATGGAGACAACGCAGATCTGGAGGATTATTTACTCCAGGTCTGGCGAACCGCCATGTACGAGGGTTGGACCCAGGAGGAAGCTGGGCATATCCTCTCGGGGAGCCTGGAAGGGAAGGCTCTCCGAGTCCTGCAGTGTTCGTCGGTGGGAACCGCAACGTTTGGCGAGCTTGCTCAGCAACTTCGCTTGCTGTTCACGCCGACGACGAACAGGCGGATGTAAGAGAGGGAGTTCAAGCTCGACTCCACCTACCGACTGAATCCGTAACCGAGTTCACGTTTAACCTGCGCGTACTTGGCCGGAGGGCCTATCCGGACATGGAGGCCAGTCGGTTTGAACCGATGCTGATCGATCAGTTCATTGAGGGGCAACCGTACCATATATCATATGGTCTTGCCACTCATGAGAAACGATCGATGGAGGAGGCGATCAACTCCGCGCTCGCGTTAGAGGTAGCTGTCCGCTCCAGACAGATGCCTCCGGCCCCGGCTCCGGCCTCGGTTGTTCCCTCGCAGGCGCCCGCGCCTTCTCTTGTGAAAGCATCGCAGGTGGCCCCATGGCCCGCCCTGGCTCCCCGGTAGCCCGCCATGGAGCCCAACCCTCAGTGGGTTGGTATGCCAGCGTCACCCTCCGGGATGCCCGCGCTTGCGGCACTGGCTGCCGCGTCGTACTCATCCTCGCATGAGTATGACTTAGAGGAATACGATCTCTGTGCAGCACAAAATCGCAATCTCATCTCATTGCCACATCTCATTACAATCTCATTGCCACCCTCTGCATGCCTTCGTGAGTGACATACATGTACTTTGCCATTAACAGAAGCGATCGTCACTGCGTGAGACCTAGGACCGTTTCCTGATCAAACTTCCCAAGTCCTAATTGCATCCTCTGATGTTGAAACCAGATCTCGCGCTCTTGACTGCAATCGACTCAATTCAGTAGTTCTCGGAGTTTCTCGGCTAGCATCGGCTGTACTCGGCTCCCCTCGGTTACCTTCGACCACTGGTGTGCCCAACCAACTCAAAGCGTCTGAAAAATGCAATAATCCAATAAATACGGAATAATCAATGATAATCACATATGTGTTTGTTAATCGTACATGTATTTTAGCAATTTATAATGAATATACATGTACCTGAATGTACCTGATTACAATATACCTATGAGTTCAACCCAAATAATCACTCTATACATGTACGTGCATTTTGTCACTGGTGTTATTCAAATAATTATTGCGCTATCAGATCACTGCCAAAATTACAAAAATAAAGTCTGTGCATTTAAATATCCATGATCATATTTACATGTATACCCACAATAAGAGGACATTCCGTGTTTTCAAATTAATTTTGAAGTGAAAACGTATTGAATAAAAACGAAACTGATTTGGTGGGTTGAATATTGTTTAGAAAAACATTTTTTAAAATTAATATTTTTCTCTTATTTGGAGATTTGACGTTGAGATTTGACAAGTGAGAGCCATAGCCGAGTTTTGTTGTACATGTACATTTGGACTGACTGCCCGGAACAGCGTACATTGGCAGGGACCAACAGCATGGCTTTAAAGAAGGAACAAAATTTCAAGGAAAAAAAATGTACATGCTTGTATATAAAAAAAAAATATATATATATTTTTAGTTGCCGAAGGAGGAAAAATGGTCAATTTTTTCCGAGAAAAAATGAAAGACAAGAATGATCAAATGTACTAACATAGAAAATCATTGGATAAAAATCCTCATTACGTTACACTTTGTGAGATTAGGAGAACCTTAGCTAACCTTTAGTAACTCGCAGAATTTTCCCCCCAGAAATATAATTGAAAAATATGAAAAGTTCGTTTCAGTCAGAATTGTGTAATATTTTATGGGAAGTATTCATTGGCAGCACTGTTTGTCTTCTTCAAACAGACTGCTTTCTATGACAAATCAAATATATCTTTTGTATATATTTATGAGGCTGGTAAAATATACATGTAGAATCTACAATTACATAAAAATGGTATAAAATGTGGTTGGATATCGATCGCATGTCGTAAGCTATAGACAACTACATACTAATAGTTTACACGAAACATTAAAAGGTGTCCATTCCTGAATCCAATATACGTTATCAATACTAGTAAGGCCGCTGTTCAAATTCACGTTTTCACTCTGGGAAAATGTTTGTTATGGCCTACATGCAAAGGGTAACAACGGTACTTGCAAAATTATTGTTCTTGTCTCAAATTTAGTAATTGAAACAGCTTTTAGACCATATGAAGTACTTGTCCACGAATTTTCAGCGAAATCAATATAGTACTCGCACCTAATTACAGTTTACCAATAGTCAACTGCTCAAGTATTAATGCAGATTGACAAGCAAGCTCAAAGTCACGTGATCCGTCCTCTTGTGAAAATTCAAGTGTATTCTTAGGACTCAAACCGACTAAAATGCCGCCATTCCAAATACAGTATGCTCATAACCAGGTTTCGTCTCATTTAATCACACTGATTATGCTAGCATGACTATGTTATTGGTGCTAGCATGACTATAATGTTATTGGTACCGGGTAGAAACACACCTCAGCACACATTCAAAACACAATAGATATGTACATGCCAATCAACATCGCTATCTGGTTATCTACGTATATAGTTGTTACCGAACTCCAAGGTAGACACACTACATTATTAGGTGCACCATAAAAGCTGGTATCTCACCAGGCAACGACCACATAGCGACCGTGACGACTGTCTACATGTATTTAGACGACAAGAGGACCACTAGAAAATCTGCAAAACCCAATGAAACTCGGATTTGGCCTCATTTTCACAGTCGTTGTGTGGTCATCCTCTGGTGAGATACCAGCTTTAGGAATTGCTAAAAATAAAACACCAAATAAGTGTTACTGTAAAAGTACTAATTTTCGCGCGGTACTTATTTCGCGTATTTCGCGGTAAGGGTAGATCCGCGAAATTAAATACCTCGCTAAAATAAGTCTCCCGCGAAAATAAATTTTGAGGTTTGTGGCCGTCCATAGCACAATACGCTGTTGCTAATCATAACGCGCAGAATTACGTTAGTTACAGTGCCCAGAACCAGATACCGGTCGCTAGCGTCTGCATGGCACGTGCTTGAACTTGGTGCCGATGACATCTGCACCAAGTTCAAGCTTTTGCAGACTAAGCATGACTTGTTTGACGTTTGTGTTTAAAATTTCAAATAAAATCTGATTTGATTTCCTGTGACTTTCCATTTCTCACACCAATTGCATTGATATACTGTGATGTCCATCAACTGCAAATTCTTTACGCGATTACTGGCAATCACTGAAATTAAATCCCCGCGAAATTGCCTGGGGGTAAAAACCGCGAATTTCAAATTTAATACCCGCGAAAAAGTATTTTTACAGTATTAACCTAAGGTGAAACTAATTGATTTAGTGAGTTAATAGTGGTGTGATGTTTATATAAAGTGTGATGTACATGGACTGCGGCAGCCACCAGAATGTTTGTACCATTTCGTATGAGACAAAAGAAACCAAACGCTAAAAGTACCCTATCTTATTAGAATATTATGTTTCTGGCGTGTCATACCTTTATATGACTCTCTTGAGTCCTCACTCGGGTGTCTCTGTTCGAAATATTATCAGTTAACTGCTCATTACATGTGTATACACTTGAGAATAGTCGTGGAACCAACAATTGAGTGAATTGTGAATCATCTTCATCATTTCTTCACCTGGAGCCGACGTTCCAATAAACTTCGGATCTCTGATACGTCAGTCAACAGTTCTTGGAGGCGAGGTTCTGCAGCAAGAATTTCCACTAGCTCTAGAGCACGTGGGGAGGTGCGGCTTGGGGCCCCACTCTCCTCACCCCCCTCCGCTGATCCCCTCACCACTGAAGAGTGAGGACCTCGTATATACTGCAGTAAACAGAGAAGTAAAACATATACGCTAGAAAGTTCTTTACATCACAACAAATTTCGTTGAATATTTCAACAATATTTCAAAAGTTCTGGGTGCATTCTTGAGCCTTAGGTAGGGGGAAAACATGAATAAGCTCCTGAGCTACTCCAGACTACACTACTGTCTGTAAATGCCACTGAGCAATCAATGAACTCCAACCATCGCTCAAACATATGCCCGCATACAACCAATAGTTCTTTGTGATGCTCCCAAAAGTAAATAGCACAATGGCTTAGAGTAAATGTGACCTTGACCTCAGTCTGACGTCACTTAATCACATGGTTATATCACCCCTAAAGTGCGGTGTATACTACTGGCAGTGTCTCCAGATACGTACCATGTGGTTGTACAGAGAAATAGCAGCCCCAAGGATAACTAGAGTAGACAGCGAAATCATAACGACACCAACAACTAACTGATCCAAACCTCCTGCAACACACCACATTACATTAATTCCATTATTATGTGGCGATTTTGCCCTAAGCTCGCGGCAGGTGATTGTAAACATACATGCCATTTATGTGGCCTTTTCGTTCTTGGCCTTGTTTTGACACGCTCCGTTCGAGCGTGCGTTGCCACGGCAACGCATTGTAATTTACGCTCCAGTAAACTATAACAATGGTTTGATTATACCTCACGTGGGTCCTACAGCTTGTGGTGTATTATATATACACTGGAAGCTACTCGATCGAGGAGATTGTCCGAGAGAGAGTGACTGGGACGCACACGAGGCTCGCCATGAGCTTTGTGTTCCCTAGTTGCGAGTAGTGGGCTCTTAGAGCCCTGGGGACGATTTCGATGGGGAGGCCCGGGCTGGGAGAGACAGTTCAAGCGGAATCAGCCGCCTCCGAGCGTCGATCCGTCAGCCACATTTAGTCCGGGGATGACTGGGCCCATGGCCCCTCCCCAAGTCCTGCCGAGTCCGCAGGCGCCAGTGGCCCCCGCAATGGGACCCGCGCCTGCTCCGCGGCTCGGAGGCACCGCGTTGGCGACCGCGTCGACCGTTCCGACGGTTGGAGCGCAAGCCGCGTGGTCTACTTACCCTGGCACGTACAGTGTGTCGGACGGGCAGTGGCAACAGGCGGCTTCGGCCCCAAGCTTTGCCGCCCCATCTGGAGCCTACCCAGTAAGTTCGATGGGAGCCCCGCCCGCACCTAGCCAGAGTGGGTTTTTAGCGGGAATAACCCCGGCGGCAAACGTGAGCTTTCCTGTTCCCATGTCCGCGGCGTCGATGTTTGCTCCGGCAGACTCCGCCGCAGGCGCGGGTAGCTCGCGGAACTTGCCGCTGTACACGGGCGACCCCGGAGCCGGGACTGCACGTCGGGCGCGTAACAAACGCGATGACGGACCCGACCACTCTTCGTGGCGGAAACGGTTCAACGGGGATAACGCCGACTTGGAGGACTACTTACTCCAAGTGTGGCGTACCGCCGTGTACGAAGGATGGTCCCAGCATGAAGCTGGACATGTCCTCGCGGGGAGCTTGGAAGGAAAAGCTCTCCGCGTGATGCCGTGTCTGCCGGTGGGAACAGTGACCTTCGGCGAGGTTGCCCGTCAACTTCGCCTGCTGTTCACGCCGACGACCAATCGGCGGCAGTCTGAACGAGAGTTCAAGGCACATACCCGCCAACCGACTGAGTCCGTGACAGACTATGCGTTTAACCTGCGCATACTCGGCCGGAGAGCTTTTCCGGACATGGACTACAGACGGTTCGAAACGATGCTGATCGATCAGTTCATCGATGGCCAGCCTTACCACTTAGCATACGGGCTGGCCACCCATGAAAAGCGATCGATGGAGGAGGCGATAGATTCCGCGCTTGCGCTCGAGGTAGCTGTCCGCCCTAGACAGTTGCCTCCGGCCCCGGCTCCGGCCTCGGCTGTTCCCGCGCAGGCGGCGACCCCTCCTCCGGCCAAAGCGTCACAGGTAACCCCATGGCAGGACCCGGTCGTCCGGGAACGCGCCAGGGAACCTACCCCGCAGTGGGTTAGTGCGCCGGCACCCTCCACAGGGACGCCCGCACATGCGGCACCAGTCGCCGCGCCGTGCTCGTCCTCGGACGAGTGCGACATGGAGGAATACGATTTCGGCGCCGCGCAGATGATTGCGCACTGCGCCGGGATCGAAGCTCCGGGACCCGCAGAATGTTGCGCGTTCACCTCCGGACCAGCCCAGAACCGTCCCTGTTACTTCTGCGGAAAGCAGGGACACTTTTGGCTGAAGTGTCCAGAGTTGTTGGAATGCCTGCGGTCGCGCGGATACCAGGGAGCCCTCCCTGGCCCGCAACGGAGGAATTCCTTCCGGTCTGGTCCTCCGGGACAGCAAGGTCGGAACCCGCGGCAGGGAAACTAGATCCGGACATGGTGGCGACCAACACTACGTCCGGGGATAGTTGTTCCGCGGCAAAAGATGCCGCCCCACCCGCTGATGAGCAGGACGAACCTCAAGTTGATATGACTTCTCCGGAAGTAGTCCTTGGGGATCAGTCTGGCTCCTCCGCGGCTGAGGCGGATGGTGAGGACTCCGTAGATGAGCCCAGCGCATGTGAACGGTATCGCCCTACCTGCGCGCTGGTGAGGGACCCCTGCTGGTACCTGCCCCTGTCCTTCGGACGGGAGCCGGTCCGGTTCCTCGTGGACTCTGGCTCGGAGGTGACCCTCGTTGCCGCAGGAACGTTCAAGAAGGAGCCCGCGCTCCGCAACCTTGAGTTGCTGGATCCCGGAGCGTACAAGCTCTACGGAGCGGGAGACAACCGCATCCGTATCCACGGCATCATCGATCTGCCTATTACCCTTGGGGACAAGGTGTATCTGACAGAGGCAATCGTTGCGGATATCGGAGCGGCCAGGATTATTGGGATGAATTTTCTACGGGTCCACCGGGTGACCGCTAACTTTAGTGCTGGCGAACTTCGGATGGGAGAGGACACACACTTTCTCTTCCGCTCGGGCCCGATGCATTCATTTCAAATGCGGGCGTCGCGCACTGTAGTAGTGCCGCCAATGAGTGAGATGATCATTGAGGCGAGGCAGCGTCGTCCCCGCATGCCCCTCGATGGTCGACCGTGTATAGTGCAACCCGTGAGCAGTTTCGCCAAAGGAACTGGACTCGTGCTGGGTGGGGCCCTGGTCATGTCCAACCCCCGCGCGATGCCCATCCTTGTGGTGAATCCTACAGATGCTCCGATTGTACTGAGGCGCGGATGCATAGCAGCTACTGCTACTCCCGCGTCCTCGAGTCGTGTCCTCCCCGACGATCCTGTCTGCCGCGCTGCGTGCGCGGCGGCGGCCGCCGGAGATGACCCGTTCACCCTGCCGGACCATTTGGAATCTCGGGTTCCGAAGGACCGGTTGGATGAAGAGCAGCACCAAGCGCTCCGCAAACTGCTGCGGCAGTATGCGGATGTGTTCATGGGTCCTGATGGTGCGGTTGGCAAGACTGACGTCGCCAAACACCGCATCGACCTCGTGGACGAGCGTCCTCTCAAGCAGCGTCTTCGTCGGGCAGCGATAGTGCACCAAGAGGTCATAGACCAGGAGGTGCGAAAGATGCTCGACTTGGACATCATCGAACCCAGTGACAGCCCTTGGGCCAGTCCTGTGGTTATGGTGAAGAAGAAGGACGGCTCGTGGAGGTTCTGAGTGGACTATCGGAAACTCAACAATGCCACGCGGGAGGACTCATATCCTCTCCCGCACATTGAAGACACCTTCGATGCCCTGGCCGGGTCGCACTATTTCTGTGCTCTGGATCTGGCCTCCGGGTATTGGCAGGTGGAGATGGAGGAGAGTGATCGGGGAAGACTGCCTTCGTTACCAAGAACGGGCTCTACCAATTCAAGGTAATGCCGTTCGGGCTCTGTAACGCACCAGCGACGTTCGAGCGCCTCATGGAGATGGTACTTAAAGGGTTCCTCTGGAAGCGATGTATGGTCTACATCGACGATGTCGTGTCGTGTCCTCCCCGACGATCCTGTCTGCCGCGCTGCGTGCGCGGCGGCGGCCGCCGGAGATGACCCGTTCACCCTGCCGGACCATTTGGAATCTCGGGTTCCGAAGGACCGGTTGGATGAAGAGCAGCACCAAGCGCTCCGCAAACTGCTGCGGCAGTATGCGGATGTGTTCATGGGTCCTGATGGTGCGGTTGGCAAGACTGACGTCGCCAAACACCGCATCGACCTCGTGGACGAGCGTCCTCTCAAGCAGCGTCTTCGTCGGGCAGCGATAGTGCACCAAGAGGTCATAGACCAGGAGGTGCGAAAGATGCTCGACTTGGACATCATCGAACCCAGTGACAGCCCTTGGGCCAGTCCTGTGGTTATGGTGAAGAAGAAGGACGGCTCGTGGAGGTTCTGAGTGGACTATCGGAAACTCAACAATGCCACGCGGGAGGACTCATATCCTCTCCCGCACATTGAAGACACCTTCGATGCCCTGGCCGGGTCGCACTATTTCTGTGCTCTGGATCTGGCCTCCGGGTATTGGCAGGTGGAGATGGAGGAGAGTGATCGGGGAAGACTGCCTTCGTTACCAAGAACGAGCTCTACCAATTCAAGGTAATGCCGTTCGGGCTCTGTAACGCACCAGCGACGTTCGAGCGCCTCATGGAGATGGTACTTAAAGGGTTCCTCTGGAAGCGATGTATGGTCTACATCGACGATGTCGTCGTGTATGGCCGGTCGTTCGAGGAAACCCTCACCAACCTCCAGATGGTGCTCCATCGCATCCGCGGAGCAGGGCTTAAATTGAAGCCAAGTAAGTGCGAACTATTCGCGCAGGAAATCCTGTACTTGGGCTTCATGGTAACGGGCACCGGCGTGAGACCAGACCCCGCAAAGGTGGCGGCCGTGCAGAAATGGCCTCCGCCATGTAACGTGGCGGACGTGAGGTCCTTCTTGGGCTTTGCGAGCTACCACCGCAGGTTTATTTGCGGCTTTGCGGAGATCGCGCGTCCCCTTACTATCCTCACGGAAAAGGGCGCCGATTTTGTTTGGTCCGCCGAGCAGGCTGACGCCTTCTCGGGACTCCGGCAGGCCTTGGTAGCGGCCCCGGTGCTGCGGCACCCTCGTCCGGACTGCGAGTTCATTCTGGACACTGACGCGAGTAACTTTGCACTCGGCGGTGTCCTCTCGCAGATCGTGGATGGGCAAGAGCGGGTAGTAGCTTATGCGAGTGTGGCCTTGAGCCGCTCTCAAATGAACTACTGTACCACTCATCGCGAGTTGCTCGCGGTGGTTACGATGACCAAGCGCTTCCGGCACTATTTGTTGGGGTGCCATTTCCACTTGCGGACTGATCACAGTTCGCTGAGATGGCCCCTCAACTATAGTGAGGCCGATGGCTTGGTGGCGCGGTGGCTCGTCAAACTCCAGGAGTATGACATGCAGATAGAGCATCGCGCTGGTAAATTGCACGGCAACGCAGACGGCCTGTCCCATTGTCATAAGTGCAAGAATCCTGGCTGTGCAGGGATGTGTCCGCACGTGCGGACTGTCCGCGGGCAGCTCCGGACGTCCGCCGGCTATTGCTTTCACCATCTTTGGGCGCCTCTAGATTGGGCGCCGGTATGAAGGGTTCGCCCCCTAACCATTGAGATTATGGCCCATGCCGGCTCCGCGTCTAATCTATTGGCTCCGCGCTCCGGTAGTCGTTTGTTTGGGCTCTAGGTTTGACCGGGCTTGCTCCGCGGCCGGGCTGTACGTTGGGGTTGCTAGTGGGCGCGTCATGAACGCCCACAGGGCGCCCAATTGTCTGTCCGCCTGTCATGGGCTTGTCCGATCGCCTTGTAAGCGTACCAGCGGCTATGGGGAGTGATTTTGTTTATTTTCCATCTCATTTATCATTTATGGGAGGATTATAAGCCACAAGTGTGCGCGTGTTCCCGTGGAAATGCTATTCCTACTCATTTACCAAATATATGAGAAAGTTCAGTGATATATCTCTTTTCCCTGGTGCAATAGAGAGTAAGAAATCGGGAGAATTCTGCTTTCGCAAGAGGGGTGTAGGAGATTGTGTACATTGTATTAAAGGCTGTATGCCGTGATCTATGAAAAGCATGCAAGTGGTGGTGGATTTATTTCCATTGCTGCTTGGGCGGTGTTAATTTTTTATTTATCGCTGCTGATAGGGTGACATAATCGCAACACCCACAAGTAGTTTGGCTTTTGATACATTGTATACAATCTTTAACCTGCGAGGGTGATTAACTTCACGTCATTGATCGCCAGTGCGAAAGCTATTGCTAATGACTGCTGTTAATTACTGAAGTATTTTAGCGGGTTCCCCCGGGATGGCTTGTGTATATGAGCCACCCGTATACATGGAACGATAGGAGTCACCGGGGGGAGATGCGTGTATGTGAATGTGATAGTGTAAAACGTTCTTTTGTCTGTCGATCTGGTAGATGCAGTGGACAGACGTTTCCACGGGAACGCGTCGTACGATGCGCGTGCAGTATAACTGCCAACACTTGATGCCTTTAATCGATGTAACTCGAGACTTACTGGTCATTCAAGCGCTCGGCACTGGTGGAGACAGATCTGCGGATCTGACTCCCAGTGTTTGTAGCGTTTAGAGCGCTTGAATACTAGCAATGTCAGAAGAGAGTGATGGTTGGGAAGGTGATAAGGGAGGGGAGGGGTCTCTGGAGCGCACTGGTGTGTACTCGAGACCCCTAGCTAGGCCTGAGGATGATGACCGCGAGGTCGTCTCCGAAGGCGATGATGTGGATTCTGCGGAATCCAACTCCGGCTCTGGTTCTGGTACAGGAACCGAGTCCGAGAGTGAGGTCGCGGAGGACCGCCCCGCAGAGAGTGACTCGGCTACGTTAGGCGCCGAGCAGCTCTTAAATCCGTCTCCTTTTCCCCGCGTGGAAGAGTTGATGGACTGCGGTGAGGTAGGACCCGCTGGTGTGGATATTGTGTTGCATCCGCCCACGGAGATGCTTGCGTCTCTGGGGCCGGATGAGAGTACTCGTGCGGAAACCCGTCCGGATGGCCGTAGCCGTCCGGACACCGGTTCCGCCGAGAACTCCACGGTGTCCGCACCTGCGGAGTCTGGTCCGCACGACCGGAAGACACCTGGGACTTGGGCGGAGCAGGTTGACGCGGCTGAGAAAGCCGCATCCCAACCTCCGGCCCAGGAACAGGAGTCTGGCTCGAAGGAGACCGAGAACCAGGATGACGGGTTTACATCGCCCGTCTCCAAGCTTACTCGCCGTCGAACCCGAGAGATCGCCCAGAAGCAGTGGAGGGCCCAGCAGGAGCTGGAGGCCGCCAACTGCGGGCGATCCGAGACCGGATCCCGACCAGGACCCGGTCTCCCCACCTCCGAAGAAGAAGTAGCGGACCCACCGGATAAAGAAGTCCGGCGGTCCCCTGCCTAAACCCGGATCACAGTCCGGAGGACCCAAGCCGCTGGCGCCTAAGCCGGGCGGCCAGTCAGGGTCCTCCGCCAAACCCGGAAACGCCAAGGCGCCTAATCCCTCGGGATCTGGTGCGGGCGGTGCCTCCGAAGGATCTGGCCAGGGCGCAGGAGGTTCCAGTAAGCGGGTGCCTATCCAGGCACCGAAAGGAACCTCCTCCTCTTCTTCCTCCGGTAATAAGAGACCTACCGGAGCTGCGGAGGTGGGGTCAAGTCCAGTGGACCGTGGGTGGCCCGTGCCGAAGGAAGGAGATCTTCGCTTAGAACTCCTCCGGAAGCGCGCGGAGCATGACGGGGTTAACCTGTCTGACGCCGCACTGGAATCGGGACGTTGGGCTTTCGTTGCGTCGCAACAAAGGACCGCGACCCAACGCGCGGAGAGTGTGCCCCGACAACCCAGGTCGGAGAATCGTTCGGGGGCGGCCAAGAAGAAGTGGCCGTCCTCGGAGCAGCCCTCTATCCAGAGGCTGCGGGCTGAGATGGGCCCCGAACTCCCTGGGGTACGTCAGGGACACATGTTTCTCCCGCGTTATGGCAGGGATCCGGAGGGGCGCCGCACAGCGGACGCCGGTGCGGCGGCCGACACGCCTTTCACACGGCCTCGTCCACTCACGGACGAGGAGCGTGTCGGGCTGCCGCCCGAGACAGAGGATGGGGTAATATGCCTCCTCTGTCCGGAGTCCCTGGACGGGTATGAGGACCCGCATCAAGCGCTCAACCGGGATCGTAGGTATCCTTCCTACGACCATCTGAGTCGACATGTTGCGGGATACCACTACCCCTGGGTGAGAATGTTCGTTTGCAAGAGGTGTTACTCACGTAAGCCTGAGCAACGATATTTCCCCAGTTTGGAGGCCCTGAACACTCACCGCGCGGGTGCACACCGCGGTGAGGGACTTCACACCGTTGGTGATGAAGTGGGGCCTGTATTCAATTTTGGATACATTCCACCACGGGTGGCATCGTTCATGACTACGTCAGGAACGGTGAAGAACCGATTTTTCCACTGGGGTCCGTGGCGCTTTGCACAGCGCATCATGGACGATGCTTGGAAAGAGTCTGGCGTCGTGTCCGCGGGCTCGAGCTACACAGCTCGCCTGACGGCTTCGATGAGTCAGACTGCGGCGAAGTATCAGGCGGCGGAAGCTTGAGGCTGTCCGTCAACCACCGGCAACCCAGGCAGTGGAAGAACGGCACCGGGTTACCATGGTCGTGTCAGAGATGCCGCAGATCACGGCCAAGACACGAGTGGCTTCTCCTAAGCCGCGCCCCCCGCCAAGGACTCAGGGGAAGGGTTCGTCCGCTGGAACAACTCCGGCCGGGACGACGCCCCTGCAGTCCCCGGGTGCGCTGACTCAGGAGGATTACCCAGGCTTGCTCGAGGTGACGGTACCCGCGGGTCCGTCTGAGGGACGGGTGGTGGCAGACACCTCCGCCTCCTCGAGTACCACGTCGGCGGTCCGGCCAAGGACCCCACGTGCGACTCCCTCGGTTGCGAGCAGCAGCGGACGTGTGGTACCTCTCTCGAGGTCGGCGTCCGCGTCCTCGTTGGTAGTTGAGGGGACGTCCACGGGATGGCAAAGCACCGCCTCCCTGGACTTGGATCCCCTCGACGCCACGGCGGACGTACGCCGGAGGTTTGGTCCCACGACCGCCAGTGCCTACGAGACTTTCCGCGAGTCTGTAGGCCAGGCGGTCGGCCATCGTCGCGATGGTTTGGACCGGATCCCCGGTGACCCAGCATTGGTGAACCTGCCAGTGCCCCGAGCCATTCGTGACTTGGGGTCCGCAGGTGTGGCCGCGCTGGTCCGCGCTAGAGAAGAGCACCCCTGGGATCACCCCCAGCGCGGTCGGCTAACTCAAGCGGCGGAGTACCTCGTAGCGGAGATGGACAGCTCTCTGGACCGGTTCAGTCGGTGCCGCGCCGAGGCCTCCCGTGTCGCATGCGACCTTGCATACGACCAGGGCCTCATGGAAGGCACCCGGCGGAGCCTAGAGAGCTACCGGACTTTGTCGGCCGTCATTGAGCGGCGCGCGTTCGACCAGGGTCGAACCGCTGCTCAAGCCGAGCAGTCCGGGGCGTCCGCCCCCGCCCCAGAGGTAACCGCTAGGATGGAGCACCTGGAGGCTGAGAATGAGCAGCTACGGCGTCGTCTTGACGAAGCCGAGGCCGCTCGGACTCGCCTACTCCAGGGCGTCGATGACCCCGAGTCGTCCGCCCGGAACCAGGCGACTCTCCAGCGGGCGGATGCCGCTTTGGAGCTGGCCATCTACCCATACCTAGTCCAGGTGTGGGGAGAGCGCACGGCCGGTCCTCAGCGCACCCGCGATACGGTAGAGATGTTCCGCGCCATTGCAGACCTCGGCGCCACATCTCTACCGGCCTCCGTAGTTATGGCTCCGTCAGGACCCGGGTTGCAGGGCTCACCGCATAAGTCCCTGCAAGCGCCACCGGGCCTGCCTCATCCGCCCGTGCAGCCGGCTTTCTCACTGCCGGCTCCGCTGCTTCCGCAGCGTAGGGACTCGTCACCGCCGCCAAACCCCAGGACAGGCGGCACGGATGAGGAGCCGATGACGGCGGAGGAAGGCTAGAGTGCTAGCACTCGTCGCCGCACTTGCCGGAGTCACTCCCGCGGCTCTGCCCTACCTCAGACCCGTTCTGCGGATCTGAGGAGCCGGCCGGCAGGGCGGTCGGCAACATTTTTTGAGGTACTATCACTTTTGATCACTCGGTGTGTCGTTTTACAAAATTTCTAAATTCAAAGTTTAACCTTAAAGATATTCCAAAGACTCGACACACCGTCCTTTTATAACGGATGACCTTCCAAGGTCATCACACGGTTTTGGACCACCTCGGTCAAAATTTTAGCTTGTTTATGAGGGTTTAGTCAAAATTACAAAGCGCGTTATAGTTTACTCCGTAAGTCCAGGGGTAGTTCCCCATTCTTCCAAAAAGGGACTCTTAAAGTCCTAGTGTTTTGCGCCGTGACTTCCGGGCGTTGCCATCTTGCCTTCTTCCGGACCCCACCATGCGAAGCCTTCGTCGGGTTTTGGCTGTTTTGGACGCGGGCGGAACATGTTGGGGACCAACATTGTAAGAAGGGGGTAATGTGGCGATTTTGCCCTAAGCACGCGGCAGGTGATTGTAAACATACATGCCATTTATGTGGCCTTTTCGTTCTTG
The DNA here is from genome assembly GCA_949152475.1 of Terebella lapidaria. Classification (NCBI taxonomy): domain Eukaryota; kingdom Metazoa; phylum Annelida; class Polychaeta; order Terebellida; family Terebellidae; genus Terebella; species Terebella lapidaria. The sequence goes on from OX424559.1 coordinate 16,959,595, forward strand.
GCCTTGTTTTGACACGCTCCGTTCGAGCGTGCATTGCCACGGCAACGCATTGTAATTTACGCTCCAGTAAACTATAACAATGGTTTGATTATACCTCGCGTGGGTCCTACAGCTTGTGGTGTATTATATATACACTGGAAGCTACTCGATCAAGGAGATTGTCCGAGAGAGAGTGACTGGGACGCACAGTCGCACACGAGGCTCGCCATGAGCTTTGTGTTCCCTAGTTGCGAGTAGTGGGCTCTTAGAGCCCTGGGGACGATTTCCATGGGGAGGCCCGGGCTGGGAGAGACAAGTTGCTGACTCGGGGGCGCAAGCCCTGTGGATCACCAGTTCTCTCCCTTCCCGGGACGTGTGACATAAGCTCTGGCCAGCATGTCGGACTGTACGGGGTTCCGTCCCCGAGGCAGACCGCGACTCGCCAGGCCCCTCCAGTTAACACCGTGGTGATGAACCAGTTTCTGAACGGTGTCCGTAGGCCTGGGAGTATCGGGTGGGCTGTTACCTGGTTACCGTTAATGCTAGAGTGGTTACCGTGTCTGCAGTGACCTCCGGTGAGCGGCGCCGCCGCAAGGATCCGGAAAAGCGGATGCGTGTCCGCAAGGACTCGTGGTGAGAGGACTATCCTCGAAGATCCCGAAGAGCGGACGATAGTCAATAACTTTACAATTACAATACATTACATTCCATTATTACATTCCATTACATTGCACGATGTTTCTACACTTTTAGTATAAACAATATTTGTCAGGATTTATTCACAGGCTCATACTATACAAACATTTTCTAGTACTTTACGAGCGTATACCTATTACACTACAAGTACGTGACTATAATGAGAATGCCTAGTGTACAATAAAACTAACTTGGCTGAGGTTCTGGGATGTAGATTATATCCATCGACAGTGTAACAGGCTCCAAGTCCTGTAGGCTGAAGTCCATATGAACCATGATCTTTCCCCTTAGAATGGAATCCGTCGACTGTCGGGCGTCTGACTTAGTAAATTCCACCATACTGAAGTGCAAGAATACAGAGGTTATCTCAGTTCAAGTTCAAGGTCATCATAAGATCCACCATAATTTAGTTCCTACATGCAGTCTCTATAATGCATAATTTGTATGACTAAACAAAAAAGCAAAACTTTTTCTGAGCACTTTGTGTGCATAGGTGGCATTTACAATTTTATGTGACATGGAGATTGAGTATTCAATGTCTTGCATATATCATTCCCATTTCAGGGTCACCATATTTTGTACCATAATACCGGTACACGTCTGCCTTCATAGCTTCATGCTCACATATTACAACCCTAAGCTCCCTTTCAAGCATTTAGTGAGTAAGAACCAACTCACAAGTATTAGAAAGTCACGACTTCAAGTCTAGTACTTGATGCCATTCTAAGGTCAAGTTCAAGGTCACGAAAATACGCACCATATATGACTTCCTATACTCGTGATACACACATACATGTAAGCTCTATCCTAACGTGTTAGATTGGACATCACGTGCATCACGTTACGTGTAGTTAGAGTATCATCTGAGATAAAGATGAAGGTCAATAAAAGCTGTCCCTTATCGGTGCATGTACACACATATATGACTACATATATGCTCGTTTTCAGCCATCTGTTGTAAACCAGCTAATCAGTGCCATTTGATGGCATGTGGGACTTTTCGAACGATCAGATTCAAATCATCTCGAAGTTCACGCATAGAACAAGTAGCATATCATTATCATACCATCATATCAATCATATCATATCATTATCATACCGACACGTCATTTTTGAGAAAGTTAGCAGACTGAAGTGGGTATGCTCATCAATTTAACAACACAACAGTAAGAGGATAATACTGACAGACCTGACACATTGAAGCCCTGTGCATGTCTCGTACGACACTGCGGTACCCTCTACCAGCTTGCTGACGTTGACTGCGGCTGGAGGTCCGGATTCGCCAACAGCTATTGTCACGTTGTGTTCCAGGCGGTGTGCAAGGGACGAGATAGGAATCTCAGTGGACGGCAGCGATACGTTGCTGCCGTTATTCCGTACACTGAGCGGGAAGCTCGAGTTGTCGATTGAAACGTCATAAAAGATATCTGGAAGCATATACAATGCTGACGTCATCAACCTACCCTAAATAACATTACCAAGGTGTCGACTAACACTTCATTCGCAGCGCTGCCATAATATACTTCTTGAAAAGCATTTCACTTGCTGCAATATATTTTTTTCATACTTTGTTTCGCCTTGGTTACTTTTTTATACTCTTTTTTTTCTGGAAATCCCAATGATTTCTGCCAATATCCCAAAATTTGCAGAAATTCAAACGTTTATAGGTAGAATTAGGTAGAATTCAAACGTTTGGAGCGATTTGACAATTCCCACATCGAGTACATTATTATATTCTCCTCGAATAATAAGTTCGTATATACATTCGTTAGAAATCGCTAATATTACCTTGATAAACTGAGACACTGCACACGTCTGGGATATACTCCGCCGTGCTTGGGTCGATTACTTTGCACTCGTATTCGCCCGTGTCTTCAACCGTTGCCATGGATACAGCCAGGCTGGCACTGCCCGTGTCATTGATATATGAAAGTCTGGTTTTCATGGTGCCATACGCCCGCGCCATGCCATTTTTGTACAGCATTATGACATCATTACGTCTATCTCCTGGGTTACCTAGGAAACTCCACTCTATGGCAACAATGTCAGGGCCTTGGAACCTCCACATCAGTGTGACGTTGGACCCGGCGAGTGCGCGCACATTCCCAGGTCTCTGTAGCCAAACTGCGGTATGGGAATGAAAATGTAATTTTTGAAGATGTAGATCACCAAGATACAATATGGGAGCTACGTGTAGAGAGAGACGATGTTATAGAATGAAGGATGATCTCACCTAGTGTCGTATCACTCAATGCCACACAAAGAACCAACAGCACGTACAAAAATCTTCTGTCAAACAAAATATATCATACAGATCTATGCTCTGATATTTAAAACCTGTTCACATACGTTTGTTTTTGTCTTTTTGTGGATATAAAATGTTACTATTTGCTTACTGTTACATCTACTGCTAACATGCTGTAAAAGTGTTACTAATCTGCCAGTAAAATGTTACAGGAATCGCTTGAGATTTGTTGCCTGTAAAGCGTTCACACTAAAACATAACGTAAGCCTACCTGGTATTGACGCCGGCAGCAGCGTTCTCTTCTGACTACATTTTTTTTTATGTGTAACCTCTATCTGTGAGGAATAACATTTAATATGCAACACAGTTTTTGTTTTTCAAATAGGTGGAATTTTCCGCGTTATGAACTATTATTAGATGGTATGCCATGTTGGCATGGAGGTACATTATCACGCACGTGGACCTGACTTCCACTTGTATTTTAGCTTTTCAACTTATCCTACTATACACATTCTGACCTTCAACCTTTTCTCAATGAGGAACACCTCACACTGAAACCATTCAAAGACACCACTCACCCTCACCAGAGGGAGCCAAAGTGTGAAAAAGCTGAGGGGGAGCTCTATCTACATGTAGTCTTTCTGAATTTGGTATTGTGTACAAAACTGACATTTGTAGAGAAGCTTATAAGGTACATTCATCTTTTTGTATCTAGATAAGAAAATTAGCCCAAAGGCTAAGATAGGCTACCGGACAATTTTGGTTTGGCCAACGCAGCATTGGCAGGTAACAGACCTTGAGATTTACCAATAAAGATTCACAGTGTGAACATATGACCTTGAGATTTACCAATCAAGGTCATCCGTGTGAACTTCGATGTCACCATTACATGTATGTGTGCGGCATTTGATATTCTATATGTTCAGAATACAAAGATATATCTGGGTGGAATCGTTTAGGCTGCTCAGGTCAATTAACACATTCCGAGTCAGACATTTGGCACTCAAGGTCATCTGATGTCAAGTTCAAGGTCATCATTACAGTAGTTGTGCCATATATGTCTTCCTATATGTTCATAATGCAAACATTAGTTCAATCTGCAAGCATTTCCTCTATAGCGGCAAATCTGGGCATTTTTTGACCCCCAAATGGCTGTTTTTACCTTTCAAAGTCATCGAAGGTCAATACACAAATCGCCATGTATGACTTCCCATTTGAAAGTGCCAATTTTTAAGCTGTATCTTCAAGTGTTCTATGAGTACAGTCCTGACAGCTCCCATTATGAAGGAAAAAAGTGCCGAACATTTTTAAGTCCAAATTTTTTTCGAAGGGTGAAATTTTTTTTTTGCCTAGAAATGCCCAAAATGGATAGTAATGCGATTCGAGGCAAAAAAAATTAAAAATGGCCGCCACACGGAATTCGGCGATTCAAGGGCAACAAAACTTATACACGTCACAGAGGAATATAGGAGGAATCTTTTTAAACAAAAATCTCAAAACTGATCAGACAGTTTTAGAGAAAAATACAGACCAGGTGCAAATTTGGGCATTTTTCGACCCAAAAAAGGCTGTTTTGACCTTTCAAGGCCATCCAAGGTCAAATTCAAGGTCACCACACAAGTCACCATATATGACTTCACATTTGAAAGTGCCAATTTCTAAGCTCTATCTTCAAGCGTTCCATGAGTACAGTCCTGACAGCTCCCATTATGAAGGAAAAAAGTGCCGAAAATGTTTTCAACATTTTTTGCAAAGGGTGAAATTTTTTTTTTTGCCTAGAAAATGGCCCGAAATGGATAGTAATGCGATTTGGGGTGAAAAAGTTTTTTTTCGCCGACTCGTCAAAAATTCAAAAATTGCCGCCACACGGAGACCGGCGTTTCAAGGGCAAGCAAACTTATACATATCTGGGAGGTATATAAGGGGAATCTTTTAAATCAAAAATCTCAAAACTGTCCCAACAATTTTTGAGAAAATGGCCACCAAAGTTCAAATTTGGGCATTTTTCAACGAAAATGTCCGCCATTTCAAGGAAAATGCGAAAATCAAAAAACGAAAAAAAAACAATTCCCGGGAATATTTTTAGCTATTCTTGTGCAAAATTTCAGAAAGATTCGACCGTAAACTTTGAAGATAAAAATGTGGACGGACGACGGACGGACAGCCGGACGCCGGACGCAACGCCATGCCAATAGGTTATCGGACCATAAAAATTCTGTAGATTTATTTACTCACATTTCAAATTGGGAATTAAATATTTCAATACTGGAATTAAATATTAAAACCGAGAATTAAATATTAAAACCTGGAAATGTATATTGAACCGTGATATATATATTGAAACCTGGAAATAAATGCTCGAACCAGGAATTAAATATTCAAACACGGAATTACATATTAAAACCGGGAATTAAATTTTACAACCTAAAATAAGTATTACAACCCGGAATTAAGTATTGAAACGGGGAAATGAATATTCAAACCCATAATTAAATATTCAAACCGGTAATATTAAAACAATCTTGATGATATAGCACCAATAGATCCTTCAAACTACGCCCGGATAACCCTACATTGAAACTTGAACTTACTGTAAAAACGCACGATGTGAACGAATTGTTCACATTTGCACAAACATAAATAAAGTCACGTGGTTGGAATTTATTGTCGTTATCTAGGGCACATAAGATTCAAATTGAATAGTGTGGGTTTCATCGACATTATACAGTTAATATATATGTGAGGGTGAAAATAAAGGTGAATTTTTTTTTCGCCTAGAAAATACCCCAAAATGGATAGTAATGCGATTTGGGGCAAACATTTTTTTATTACCGACCCGTCAAAAAAATCGGAATGGCCGCCACACGCAGACCGGCGATTCACGGGTAACAAAAACTACACACATCATGAAGGTACATATTCTTTTGAAACCAAAATTTCAATACTAATCAGACAGTTTTTGAGAAAATGGCCACCAAAGCCCAAAATTGGCCATTTTTCGTAAAAATTGTCCGCTATTGTGGAAAAAATGCAAATATAGATATAGAAAAACTAAAAACTAGCCCCCTTTTGAATTATTTTTAGGCATTTTTGTGCAATTTTTGGTGAAGAGAAAAAGGGGGGAACATTTTCGAAGTCAAAATTTTTTTTCAAAGGGTGAAAATTTTTGTGTGCCTGGAAATGGCCCAAAATCGATAGTAATGCAATTTGGGGCAAACAATTTTTTTTACCGACCCGTCAAAACAACCAACCCCTTCACAAAAATTTTGCTAAAAAAAGCCTAAAAATAATTCAAGAGATAATAATTCAGTAGATAACTACAAAACAGACAAACACTAAAAAATTCTCACTGCAACCTCAAATTCGTCAAAGTTTGACATTGAAAGCCAACGTTTTTGTATAGTTCAGTGCGAAACAGTTCCCACGCAGTGATACCAAAACATCAGAAATGCTGGAAAAAATACAGCTTATTTAGTCTGATTTGCTTGTACCCAAGAATTGAAATGTTCTCCCAAAAAAGCCCAAGCCCTTAAGGGCTTGCAACATCAAATATACTGGCCCTTCACAATTTTGACTGGCGCTGAGTAAAAAACATAGGCCCAAGGGACCTGTAGCTTACCGGCTAGCCAATAGGTGATCGGACCAATGGTCTGGTAACTTCGAGGTTACAAGTATATTCAGCATACATCATTTCCTATATGTCCACAATTGATTCGTAAGCTGTAAAGTTGACAACAAGTGAGATATGCGCCATTTCGTGCTCTGCCCTTGAAAATGAGGTCAAAGGTCATATCCAAAGTCACGAGAATATTCAGTATATATTATTTCTTATATGTCCACAATTGATTCCCAAGCTGAAAAGTAAATAATAAGCTAGATAGTAGCCATTTTGTGATCTGACCTTGAAAATGAGGTCAAAGGTCAAATTCAAGGTAATCAGAATATTCAGCATATATCATTTCCTATATGTCCACAATTGATTAGCAAGATATTAGCCATTTTGTGCTTTGACCTTGAAAATGAGGTCAAAGATCATATTTAAGGTCATGAGAATATTCAGCATATATCATTTCTTATACGTCCACAATTGATTCCCAAACTGCAAAGTGAATCAGAAGCGAGATATTGGCGATTTTGTGCTCTGACCTTGAAAATGAGGTGAAACGTCAAATTCAAGGTCATCAGAATATTCGGCATATATCATATCCTATATGGTCACAATAGATTTCTAAGCTGTAAAGTCGATAATAAGCGAGATATTAGCCATTTTGTGCTCTGACCTTGAAAATGAGGTCAAAGGTCAAATTCAAGGTAATCAGAATATTCAGCATATATCATTTCCTATATGTCTACAATTGATTCCTAAGCTGTAAAGTCAATAATAATCGAGATATTCGCCATTGTGTGCTCTGACCTTGAAAATGAGGTTGAAGGTCAAATTCAAGGTCACGAGAGTATTCAGAATGTATTATTTCCTATATGTCCACAATTGATTCCTAAGCTGTAGAGTCGATAATAAGCGAGATATAAGCCATTTTGTGCTCTGACCTTGAAAGTGAGGTCAGAGGTCAAATTCAAGGTCACGAGAATATTTAGCATATATCATTTCCTATAGGTCCACAATTGATACCTAGTCTCTAATCTCAATATCAAGTGAGATATTAGGCATAATGTGTCCCATTATAAAGCATAGGAGAATTTAACATGGGAAAGTCCCATTTGAGCCGAGTTTGGGCCAAAATGGCTCACTTCGAGCGATTCAAGCGCAACGAAATTTATAGACATCATAGGAGTACATATGTGGAGTGTTATTTATCAAAAAAAAAAAGTTACTGAACAGATTTTGAGAAAATGGCCGCCAAAGTCCAAAATCAGGCATTTTTCGTCGAAAACGGCCGCCATTTTGAAAAAAATGCGAAAATCAAAAAACTAAAAAATACCTCCTCCTTGAATTATTTTAAAGTATTTTTGTGCAAAATTTCAGAAAAATTCGCCTGTAAACAAAAAAGATAAAAATGTGGACGACGACGACGGACGACGACGGACGACGGACGCAACGCCATGCCAATAGGTTATCGGACCATAGGTCCGGTAACCTAAAAATAATGTTGACCGACGATGAACGCAAAGCCACGACAATAGGTTATCGGACGGACAACGGACGCAACGCCACGACAATACCAAACAGTCTGCCAGGCCAATTTCGCGCACCCAAGCTTGCACCGCGTTGCCGTTCGCTCACAGTGGAATATTGCTCAATAACCCAATGATGCACTTCGTCCTACTTTTGTGCTAGATCTCTACGTGTACAACAGCAACCTAGCCTACGTGTCGAGTTTCACTAAATTAGCGGTTGGAACCGGAATGCGCACGCGACTCGATACTTGACGCTGCCCAAAGATCATGAAGATCGTTAGTCATCACAAGTCTGTCTCATGGGGGTGATACCGTGGCCATACGCATGATATAGGCTACTCACCCAGGAGCAGTGAAGAATAAACGCATATCCTCTGTCTGCCATTACATGTATGCCTCTCCCACCCACGCCACACCACACAAGCGCAGCTGAGCACATGGCCACGTGTGGTTTTATACTGCACCAGTTGGTGGACACATCGCTGATTTACATTGTGATGGCTCCAGAGTACAAATGTTCATGTCTTATTTTCGAGCTTTAGAGCTCGTTTGTCGCTCTGATATAATACGACATGATCACATTGTATGCCCAAATATGTAATCTATTATGTCAAGACATAGCCTTTCATTCGTTACGCCTATGTTTCTCCCTGCACATGCATATCACGATTTCAGCAATTAGACCTAAAGGTCGAAGTAGCCAATACGTACATCACATTACCAATTATTACACTTGAAGACCAATTTCAAGTATTTTCCGTATTTCAGCCCTATGCTGTATTATTTATTGTTAATGTTTTCACGTTTCTGTTGGTGCTCTATGTACATACATGCAGCCTACTAGACATAATATGACACAGATCTACGTGGAGTTAAGCGGAGTGATCACAAACAGAGTGAACATTTGCCTGCAACTTTGACGGCGCGAACGTTGTGCGGCGTGTTCACCCTGACACGCGTGTCAATCCAGTGTGATTCACCACTTATTAATAAAATATGGCGGTTCCTGCCATGAAAGAAAATAAAAAGTTATGAAACTACGCGAATGCTATGGTGGCTGATATGTGACATGTAGAATATTTTTTTTATAACAGCTCATTTGCATATCAGAAATGAAATAAAGCAAAACATTTTATTCGTGAATAAAACATATTCACGAATAAAACGTTTCATCTGTGAATAAAACTATTCTATTCACGAATTAAAAGTTATATCCGCAAGTAAAACATTTTATTCATGAATAAAACATTTTATCCTCGAATAAAAGCCATTGTATTCACGAATAAAAAGTTTTATTCACGAATAAAAATGATTTATTCCCAAATAAAACATTTTGTTCACTAATAAAACATTCTATTCACAAATAAAACATTTTATCTGTGAATAAAACAATTCTATTCAAGAATAGAAAGTTCTATTCTACGGTGGCTGATATGTGACATCTAAACTTTTTTTTGCATGACACCAAAAATAAAAAGTAACAAAATATTCCATTCGCGAATAAAATATTCTATTCCCGAATGAAACTATTCTACTTGTGAATAAAACATTCTATTCACAAATAAAACTGCCCTGCAAAAAAAATTCAGATGTCACATATCAGCCACCGTACTATTCGCAATAAAAAACATTTTATTCGAGAATAAAACTTTCAATCCACGGATAAAACTATTAAACTCGCGAATAAAAACTTCTTTCTGAGATCATTTGCATATCAGAAAGGAAATACATTTATATAGCAAACCATTTTATTCGCGAATAAAATAGTTTTATTTGCAGATAAAATGTTTTATTCACGAATAAAATGTTTTATTCAAGAATAGAATAGTTTTATTCACGAATATTCGTGAATGAAATGTTTTATTTGAGATTCTAACATGGTGACGTCAGAGGGCTCTTAGCATTTCAGTCATTCCAAAAGGTGTTATATCAGTTGATATACGGCCCTAGGGCCTATATCAGATTTACGATTCCAGGAGCAACGGCATACAAAAACGTCATGACCGCAACAAATATGTGTAGCCACGGAAACGTTTGTTTCCTCACAATCACTTACCATGTTAGAATAGAAATAATGTATAGATTTGTCGTAATTGTCTGCAAAATAAACTTTTCGGGACAGTTGATATAGCCCTCGACGCCTTCGGCGTCTCAGGACCATATGATCTTGCCCTCAAAGTTTATTGTGCGACAATTACTCCGAATCTATACATTATTCCTTAAATAAAACTGTTTTACCGTGAATAAAACCTTTTATTCGAGAATAAAACTTTTTATTCATGCACAGAATAGTTTTGTTCGCGAATAGAATGTTTTAATCGCAAATAAAACATTTTATTCGAAGATAAAACATTTGTGAAAAAAACGTTTTTTCCACAAATAAAACTATTCTATTCACGAATTAAACATTCTATTCATGAATAAAACATTTTATCTGCAAATAAAACTATTCTATTCACGAATGAAATGTTTTATACGTGACATCTAAATTTTTTTTTGCAGGACACCAATTTAAAAAAAATAGCAAAATATTATATTCGTGAATAAAACTATTCTATTTGCGAATAAAACATCCTATTCACGAATAAAACATTCTATTCACGAATAAAACATTCTTTTCATGAATAAAACGTTCTATTCGTGAATAAATCTATTCTATTTGCGAATAAAACATTCTATTCGCGAATAAAACATTCTATTCACGAATAAAACGTTCTATTCGTGAATAAAACATTCTATTCACGAATAAAACATTCTATTCACGAATAAAACGTTCTATTTGCGAATAAAACTATTCTATTTGCGAATAAAACATTGTATTCGCGAATGAAACATTCTATTCACGAATAAAACGTTCTATTCCCGAATAAAACTATTCTATTTGCAAATAAAACATTCTTTTCACGAATAAAACATTCTATTCAGGAATAAAACGTTCTTATGATTAAAATTTAGATGTCACATATCAGCCACCGTAGTTTTACTGTAATTCTTTCCTGATATGCAATGATAGAGAATAGCACTATTTATTCACAATCTGAATAGTTTTTTTCACAGATAAAATGTTTTATTCACGAATAAAATGTTTTATTTGCAAATATAACTTTTTATTCGTGAATAGAATTGTTTTATTCACGGATAAAACGTTCTATTCACGAAAAAAATGTTTTATTTGCAAATTAAATGTTTGCTTTAAACTTTAAATAAACTTTATTCACGAATAAAAAGTTTTATTCAAGAATAGAATAGTTTTATTCGTGGATAAAATATTTTATCCATGGATGAAATGTTTTATTCGCGAATATAATAGTTTTATCTGCGAATAAAATGTTTGCTGTATTTCATTTCTGATATGCAAATGCGCAGTTATAAAAACAATTCACATGTTATATATCAGCCACCGTAGAATGCGCATCATTTATCCAATCTCGCGGCGACGTTCAACTTGGATAATGCAATATGGCATTTAAAAAGCGTGCGATGTACCGTGCGGGGTTTCGTGACTTCGGAAAATACAACAATTATGCACTTCCCTAACAAGGGACTGTCATTTACCTAATAGCTCCTAATGTCGGAGTTAATCCACCTAATTAATATATTAAATGTTGAGTTATCCGTCACTATCAAATCCATCGATGACAAAATGAGACATATTGTTCAAATGATAACACACAATTAACAAACCTTCACCCGTGAAGAAGATATTTTTATTTTTATTGGATATTTCCGCAAATATTTTCTCTACCAACCACGCAATACCCAACAAAGAAAAATGTAGGCATCCAACTCATAAATGATCAGTTCGCAAACACATGTAGGCCCACGTGTAATTTGAGCACACACATGTACCTAACACATGGTAAACATCGAACGTATATATCATTACAAAATTATTCAGCGATGTTTTCTGAACGCTGTATATTACACTGCTACAAGCATTGGCGTATTGACGCATACCATTACGACCACAAATAAGTCACAATGCGTGTACTCGAGTCCCAGTGTACCAGCGATTACAGAGCATCAGCGAAGTGTAGCACTGTCATGCAGTTGTGGTTTACTTCAACATTCCAATCTGAACTTTCTGAGAATCCGCTCAATCTGGAAGCATGAAACTTTCCAAACTATTTCCATTGCCGTGTAGAACATTATTATGGTAGGATGTTATTTCAGATAATATAAGTATTGTAATGAATAACAAAATAATAATATTAATAACATAATAATAATAATAATAATAATAATAATAATAATAATAATAATAATAATAATAATTTCCCGATACATTTTGTACAACATAGCACCAAGGTATTTTGCCAACCTTTTCAGTTTTCAAGATAGAATTCTGAAACTTGGTTAAAAAATATGGTTTTGTGCCAAATGGAAACACATAATATTTCAATGGCCAAAATCATATGAGATTTTGTGTTGAACTTGAGTATAGTCACGGATGACTATGGACAATTTGGTCACTGTTTGTGATTTCCTGTTTGAAATTCGTATGTACAACGTAAATTACCTTTATACACAAACCAGTATTTCTGGATTAGCCTACACGTATGGATAGGCTAAGACTTAGGCTGATAATGGACCCCTAATTCTGACAATGCAGATGACGAGAGAAAACACAAATGTCGCAAAATCATACACTCCACTTACGAATCACGGAATTATTTTAAAGAATACTGCCCATTTTCGAGGTACAAAATGTGAACGGGTGTATACACGTAATGGGTCTAGATTGTGACGAATCATTTTCTGATTCCAATACTAGTAGTTCAGTGCCATATTTTGACACTTTGAAAACCTATACTATAGTACCTACTTTGATTGAATGCTAATTATCCATCCATATTCAAATGTGGTAGAAACAGACGGCAGAAACTATTTGCCACCCGCTTGCGGAAATGTACAATGAGTCACTGTCATCTGGCAGAGTTCCCACACTATGGAAACAAGCTAATGTTACACCCGTCTTTAAAAAAGGCGATCGACATATGAAATCAAATTATCGACCAATTTCTTTACTGCCAGTTGTTGGTAAAGTTTTAGAAAAAATCGTATTTGTACATATATATAAATTTTGTAAACAACACGATTTGCTAACTTGGAGAAATTCAGGTTTCAAACCGTCGGACTCTGCTATAAATCAGCTTGTGCTTATTACACATAAAATATACCAAGCACTGGACAATGGTTCAGATATTTGTATGGTATATCTCGATATTTCAAAGGCGTTTGACAGAGTCTGGCACGTCGGTTTGTTACACAAGTTGCGCAGCTTTGGAATACACGGCAATCTATTGAACTGGTTGGAAAGTTATTTATTGGAACGTAAGCAGCGAGTGCTAATCAAAGGACAACACTCTGAATGGTTGGCTATAAAAGCAGGTGTGCCCCAGGGTTCAATCTTGGGGCCCTTACTTTTTCTAATTTTTGTGAATGATATTGTACAAGACATTGGCACTGATATGTATTTATATGCTGATGATTGCTCATTGATGAAAATAATTCGCGATCCAGTTCAGAGTATATATGAATTGAACGATGACTTACTCAAAATCGAATTTTGGGCTAAGCAATGGGCAGTAAAATTTAGTGCGCCTAAGTCTGAATATATCGTTATCTCAAGGAAACGCAACGAGATTAGATATAGACCTATAATATTTTGTGGAAAGAGTATAAACCGTGTACAGGAGCATAACCACCTTGGTGTAATACTTACCCACAATATGTCGCGGGATGCTCATATCCGTTCTCGTATCCACAAGGCGGCACCGATGATGAATTTATTGATGCAATGTTCACGGACACTGCCTCGTGACTGCAAAGAAAAAATGTATATATCTTTTATCAGACCAGTTCTTGAATATGGGTGTCTTCTGTACGACAACTGCACGAACTTTTTGTCTAACCTTTTGGAAAAATCTCAAAGAAATGCCGCTATATTATGTACTGGAGCATACAGACACACGAGTCATCGCGCTCTGATGGATGAGGTTGGATGGCCGCTCCTCAGCGAGAGGAGAAAATACTACAAACTATCTCTGTTTTATAAAATCGTTAACAGGCAAGTACCACAATATTTGTATATAATCATTGACGAGGTTCCTCGGAATCATAGATATGTCTTGAGGAACAATGACCACTTGCGCGTTCCCTTTGCGAGATCGTTAATGTATGCCCGCTCATTTTTCCCATCATCAATTCGGTTATGGAATATAACGGCCCCCAATATTCGAAACCTTCCTACTCTACTTCATTTTAAAAAGAAAACTAAGCAATCGATCTTTCCTGCAAAACGAACCAAGGTACGGTCACATGGCTACGGACACGGCGAAGTAAATCTCAGCCGAATACGTATGGGGCTGAGTGCCCTTAACTCCCAACGATTCAGTTATAATTTTGTCGAAAATGCCATTTGTCCCAAATGCGAACATCGTACTGAAGATCCAATCCATTATTTCCTTGATTGCCCTGCTTATCTAATGGCCAGGGATGCTATGATTGAAAAAATAAAAACATATTTATCAAATCCAGAGCTAACCAGGAAACAACTATTTTCGATCATAATGCACGGCCATCCTACAAGTACCGTTATTACCAATAATGATATCATGATGTATGTACACCAGTATATTGTACAAACAAAAAGATTCATGTAATTTCTCTAGTACTCATTGAATTATAACATGTATGTATAAGTATGTATTATCACCCTGTCCCCAGTGAAAAAGATGTGGAGAGTGCCTCGTGCTCGGGAATACCCGGCGTGTACCATCCACATGTGTGAAAATAAATGATTTTATAAAAAAAAAAAAAAAAAAAAAAATTGTAAATTTGATAATAAACAAGATATTGGCCAAGTTGTCATGTGAGACCTTGAAAATTAGATCGAATGTGAAATTCAAGGTCATGACAATATTCAGCATATATCATTTCCTATATGTCCACAATCGATTCTCAAGTTGCAAAGTAGATAATAAGCGAGATGTTAGCCCTTTCGTTCTTTGACCTTGAAAATGGGGTCAAAGGTCAAATCCAAGGTCAGCACAATATTCGGACTATATCATTTCCTATATGTCCACAATTGATTCCTAAGCTGTAAATTCGATAATGAGCGAGATATTAGACAATTGGTGCCCTGACCTTGAAAATAAGGTCGAAGGTTAATTCAAGGTATTAGCAATAATCAGCATATATCAATTCCTATGTGCCCACAATTGATTGCTAAGCTGTAAAGTGGATAATAAGCGAGATATTAGCCACTTTGTGCCTGACCTTGAAAATGAGGTCAAAAGTCAAATTCAAGGTCATAAAAATATTCGGCATACATCATTTCCTATATGTCCACAATTTAGTCACAAGCTGTAATTTGGATAATAAGCGAGGAATTAGCTGTTTTGTGCTTTGACCTTGAAAATAAGGGCAAAGGTCAAATTCAAGGTCATCAGAATGTTCAGACTATATCATCTTTCCTATACTCGGATATCCTATACTAGGATTTTTCTAACTCGTTTACACTGTTTTTCGCTAATATTTTTGTGATGGTGAATGTTATCGTTCAATAACTTGGCATACTTCACCTAGGGTTCAAACGGCAATTTTCTACCAAATTTCAGAGAGCTATCGCGCAAATAGAAAAAGTTAGAAAAACCCCAGTATATATGTATACAATTGATTCCTAAGCTGTAAAGACGATAATAAGCGAGATATTAGCCATTTTGTGCTCTGACCTTGAAAATGAGGTTAAAGGTCAAATTCAAGGTCACGAGAATATTCAGCATATATCATTTCCTATATGTCCACAATTGATTCCTAGTCTCAAATCTCAATATATAGTGAGATATTAGGCATACTGTGTCCCATTATAAAGCATAGCAGAATTTGAAGCTTCTGCCTTCCAATGTATGCAATATTTTTTTCAAAACCGTTTTTTTTTTGTTAAACACATCTAATGCAAGATAACAAAAGGTGTGCTCACTGATTTTGACGATTACAGTCCGTCCGAGTTGTCTTTTCATCCGTTTTAGTGCCCATTTTGTACCGGTTTTGTAAATAATCAAACGAAGTGTATCCATCAAAGCCGAATGTAAACAAATGCTCAAATACCATGATGTGCGTGGAACTGTCAGTCTATCTCGCATTTCTATGATTTGTTTACATCTGCGAGTGATGGATGCAGTTCTTGTATTTACGAGAGAACCGCCTATTCAAATGAGCAAAACTTCCCCGAGGACTGGTTAATTTCATTACATTTGATGTGAGTATGTTTCATTCAGTTAGTTTAGCATGTTTAATATGAAATATAGTTTTAAAAAAAATATTGACTGGTTTCAAAGGCAGCTGCCTTAACATGAGAAAGTCCCATTTGGGACCCGTCGAGAAAATGAAAATGGCCGCCACACACAGACCGGCGATTCAATGGCAACGAAACTTATACACGTCACAGAGGTATATGGGGGGAATCGTAGTGAAATGAAAAAAATCTCAAAACTGTCTGACCAGTTTTTGAGAAAATGGCCGCCAAAATCAGAAATCGGCCGTTTTTCGTCGAAAATGAAATTTTGCACAATTTTGAAAAAATGTGAAAATAAAAAAAATAAAAATACCCCCCTTTTCAAAATATTTTTAGGCACTTTTGTGCAAAATTTCAGAAAGATTCACCTGTAAACCTTAAAGATAAAAATGTGGACGGATGACGCCGACGTGTATACGGTATACGGTATTCTTGTATTGTATCACAATCAGGTCATGGTTACATCTCGCCAAAAACGAGACATAAATCCTCAATCTTCTCTCTATATGTAAATGATGGAATTTAGGGCCCGAATCAGCTCAGTAATTTATGTACTAACAAAATTTCTCTATCTATCTAATCATTACAGATTGCCTGATGATGTAACAAAGACACCAATATTACATCTTCCTCAGAGAAATGACTCTATTCGTAAAATTATGCTGTTTCCGGGAGAATATTGTTCAGTTTTAAACTGTTTTTTACCTCATTGATTAGGTTAGAGTCTTTTGAAATATACCATAATTAACTGATAAAAAACGAACTGAAATAATCAGACATTGCGTCATAGTTACATCTTCATTTTGAGCGAAAAATGTGAATTTTGTCTGGCAAACCATTGAGTAACTGCTCTGAAAATAGTACTCTATTGTGCACAAATGAGCATTGCAAGATGCCAGCGCCCCTTCAGATTTAGTTACTAACATCAAAGTTGATGACCCTTACATATTCGACCTGCCCGATCATCGGCCAAAAAAAAGTGCAAAAATGCCGTAATTTATGTAATTTTAAGTAAATGTATGTGATTTTGATTTAATATGTCGAAGAAACCAGTACGGTGTCCCCCTATTTTCTTTTCAGTATTAGGATGCTGATCAGTTACTCTATAAACTAGACGTCAAGGCCTAAAGATGCCTTGGAGGCATTTCGGTGTTAAAACTAATTTGTAATATTTATAACATGTTTACCATGGGCTCTACAATGCTCTACGACACACTGTTTCCAAGATATTGACGAAAACGAAAAATGCCGACTTCAAAGTTCATCCATAATACCCCTTAGACATGTTTGTCTAGTGCCACGAGTCCAAAAATAATGTCCATTTCGCTCTACGACGCACCGTTTCCGAGATATCGATGAAAACGAAAAATGTCGACACGGCGAAAAAACTTCAGGTCAAGGTCAAAGTTCATCCATAATACCCCTTGGACATATTTGTCTAGCGCCCCGAGTCCAAAAATAATGTCCATTTCACTCTACGACGCACCGCTTCCGAGATATCGACGAAAACGAAAAATGCCGACTCGGCAGAAAAATTCAAGGTCAAGGTCAAAGGTCATCCTCAATACCCTTTAGACATCTTTGTCTAGGGCAACGAGTCCGAAAATAACGCCCGTTTCGCTCTACGATGCACCGTTTCCGAGATATCGACAAAAACGAAAAATGCCAACTCGGCAGAAAAATTCAAGGTCAAGGTCAAAAGTCGTCTTCAGTACCCTTTAGACATGTTTGTCTAGAGCAACGAGTCTGAAAATAACTTCGTTTCGCTCTACGATGCACCGTTTCCGAGATATTGACGAAAACGAAAAATGCCGACTTGGCGCAGAAACTTTAGGTGAAGGTCAGAGTTCATCCATAATACCCCTTAGACATGTTTGTCTAGTGCCACGAGTCTGAAAATAACGTCCGTTTCGCTCTACGATGCACCGTTTCCGAGAAATTGACGAAAACGAAAAATGCCGACTCGGCGCAGAAACTTTAGGTGAAGGTCAGAGTTCATCCATAATACCCCTTAGACATGTTTGTCTAGTGCCACGAGTCTGAAAATAACGTCCGTTTCGCTCTACGACGCACCATTTCCGAGATATCGACGAAAACGAAAAATGCCGACTCGGCGAAAAAAATTTAGGTCAAGGTCGAAGTTCATCCATAATACCCTTTAGACATGTTTTGTTTAGTGCCCTGAATGCGAAAATAACGTCCGTTTCGCTCTACGACACACTGTTTCCGAGATATCGACGAAAACGAAAAATGCCGACTCAGCAGAAAAACTCAAGGTCAAGGTCGAAGGTCATCCTTAATACCCCTTAGACATGTTTGTCTAGGGCGACGAGTCCGAAAATAACGTCCGTTCTGCTCTACGACGCACCGTTTCCGAGATATCGGCGAAAACGAAAAATGCCGACTCGGCAGAAAAATTCAAGGTCAAGGTCAAAGTTCATCCATAATACCCCGTAGACATGTTCGTCTAGTGCCACGAGTCCAAAAATAACGTCCGTTTTGCTCTACGACGCACTGTTTCCGAGATATTGTCGAAAACGAGAAATGCCGACTCGGCAGAAAAACTCAAGGTCAAGGTCAATGGTCATCCTTAATACCCCTTAGACAAGTTTGTCTAGGGCGACGAGTCTGAAAATAACGTCCGTTTCGCTCTACGACGCACCGTTTCCGAGAAATCGATGGAAATGAAAAATGCCGACTCGGCGAAAAAATTATAGGTCAAGGTCGAAGTTCATCCATAATACCTCGTAGACATGTTTGTCTAGTGCCACGAGTCCGAAAATAACGTCTGTTTCGCTCTACGACGCACCGTTTTCGAGATATCGACGAAAACGAGAAATGCCGACTTGGCAGAAAAATTCAAGGTCAAGGTCAAAGTTCATCCATAATACCCTTTAGACATGTTTGTCTAGTGCCACGAGTCCGAAAATAACGTCCGTTTTGCTCTACGACGCACCGTTTCCGAGATATCGATAAAAACGAGAAATGCCGACTCGGCAAAAAAATTTTAAGTCAAGGTCAAAGTTCATCCATAATACCCCATAGACATGTTTGTCTAGTGCCACGAGTCCGAAGATAACGTCCGTTTTGCTCTAGGACGCACCGTTTCCGAGATGTCAACGAAATCAGAAAATGCTGACTCGGCAGAAAAATTCAAGGTCAAGGTCAATGGTCATTCTCAATACCCCTTAGACATGTTTGTCTAGGGCGACGAGTCTGAAAATAACGTCCGTTTCGCTCTACGACACACCGTTTCCGAGATATCGATGAAAACGAAAAATGCCGACTCGGCGAAAAAATTCAAGGTCAAGGTCGAAGGTCATCCTTAATACCCTTTAGACATGTTTGTCTAGGGTGACGAGTCAGAAAACAACGTCCGTTTCGCTCTACGACGCACCATTTCCGAGATATCGACGAAACCGAAAAATGCCGACTCGGCAAAAAAATTTAGGTCAAGTTCGAAGTTCATCCATAATACCCTTTAGACATGTTTTGTTTAGTGCCCTGAGTGCGAAAATAACGTCCGTTTCGCTCTACGACGCACCGTTTCCGAGATATCGACGAAAACGAAAAATGCCGACTCAGCAGAAAAATTCAAGGTCAAGGTCGAAGGTCATCCTTAATACCCCTTAGACATGTTTGTCTAGGGCGACGTGCCTGAAAATAACGTCCGTTTCGCTCTACGACGCACCGTTTCAGAGAAATCGAGGAAACGAAAAATGCCGACTCGGCGAAAAAATTATAGGTCAAGGTCGAAGTTCATCCATAATACCTCTTAGACATGTTTTTCTAGTGCCACGAGTCCGAAAATAACGTCCGTTTTGCTCTACGACGCACCGTTTCCGAGATATCGGCGAAAACGAAAAATGCCGACTCGGCAGAAAAATTCAAGGTCAAGGTCAAAGTTCATCCATAATACCCCTTAGACATGTTTGTCTAGTGCCACGAGTCCAAAAATAACGTCCGTTTTGCTCTACGACGCACCGTTTCCGAGATATTGTCGAAAACGAGAAATGCCGACTCGGCAGAAAAACTCAAGGTCAAGGTCAATGGTCATCCTTAATACCCCTTAGACAAGTTTGTCTAGGACGACGAGTCTGAAAATAACGTCCGTTTCGCTCTACGACGCACCGTTTCCGAGAAATCGATGGAAATGAAAAATGCCGACTCGGCGAAAAAATTATAGGTCAAGGTCGAAGTTCATCCATAATACCTCGTAGACATGTTTGTCTAGTGCCACGAGTCCGAAAATAACGTCTGTTTCGCTCTACGACGCACCGTTTTCGAGATATCGACGAAAACGAGAAATACCGACTCGGCAGAAAAATTCAAGGTCAAGGTCAAAGTTCATCCATAATACCCTTTAGACATGTTTGTCTAGTGCCACGAGTCCGAAAATAACGCCCGTTTTGCTCTACGACGCACCATTTCCGAGATATCGACAAAAACGAAAAATGCCGACTCGGCGAAAAAATTTTAGGTCAAGGTCAAAGTTCATCCATAATACCCCTTAGACATGTTTGTCTAGTGCCACGAGTCCGAAAATAACGTCCGTTTTGCTCTAGGACGCACCGTTTCCGAGATGTCAACGAAAACGGAAAATGCCGACTCGGCAGAAAAATTCAAGGTCAAGGTCAATGGTCATCCTCAATACCCCTTAGACATGTTTGTCTAGGGCGACGAGTCTGAAAATAACGTCCGTTTCGCTCTACGACACACCGTTTCCGAGATATCGATGAAAACGAAAAATGCCGACTCGGCGAAAAAATTTTAGGTCAAGGTCAAAGTTCATCCATAATACCCCCCTAGACATGTTTGTCTAGTGCCACGAGTCCGAAAATAACATCCGTTTCGCTCTACAATGCACTGTTTCCGAGATATTGATGAAAACGAAAAATGCCGACTCGGCAGAAAAATTCAAGGTCAAGGTCGAATGTCACCCTTAATACCCCTTAGACATGTTTGTCTAGGACGAGTCTGAAAATAACGTCCGTTTCGCTCTACGACGCACCGTTTCCAAGATATGCAGGAAACCTCAAGGATGACTGGGCGAAAAATCTTCCGACCTTTAGGTCAAAGGTCGTTTGACGGATTGATCCCAAACTCAATAGGGTTCTTCCCTATTGATATACAAGTAAACGTCAGGGATCCAGAGTAGCAAAAGTGGTTGCCGCATGAAACAAATGCGTTGGCCAAAAAATTCTTGCTGTGAGATCGTCGGTCAAATAAACTAATAAAATTGGATGATGTTTGTGCTAGAATATCTGTTCGTGCGCTGAGCGGCATGTGGAAAAAGGTGCACTGCGCTAAGCGGCACCGGAAGTTAAAGTAACTTTGTATTTGATATAGGCCGCCGCTGATGCGGCGACCAATGAATCTCCGTGTAAAGTTCTGCAGCCATTGCTTACATACTTTTTGACATTAGAGCAGGGTATGCCAAAGTCACCAGCCCACAGCCCAAGACTGGTAAAAAACATCCTGGGCTGGTAATGATAACAGTTTCACTGGCCCAGGTGGCCGGAAAGTTTTTATCAGCAGAAATATCATAACTATAGTAAAATATTTCATTTGTCAATAATATAATATTCAACCAGATCTTGGATCTTCAAGTCATGAGAATGATACGCCTCAGCTTGAGGCTGGGGGGCAGTAACACGGCTGATTGGAAATGAATGATATGCACAATTCAAGCTGACAATGTCAATTTATTTGCTTAATAAACTACAACGTATCTACATATCGCCATGCATACCCGGTATCTCAATTCCACTATTTTGTTGGGTGTGACTTATGAATTCTGGGTCAGTAAAAATTGCTCTGGGCTGGTAATATCAAAATGTTTACTGGTCTAATGGACCAGTAATTTTTTTCCCACTTTGGCATACCCTGCATTAGAGCGTTGGGGGCGAAGCCCCCAACCCTCTACATGTCTATGTGCTGACTTTTTTATGGAGGTTTCATGCCAACCTATCGACGCCCGTTTTCGCATGTAAACCTTTGTACACCTACTTCAAATGAGTATTTTCTTCGTCCTTGACATAAAATCTCTCGATTTGATGGCAAACTTTGAATATTCCACAGATATATAATGCATAAATCGATGTGTTAGGTTTGAGAAAATTACGCAAAATGGTCAGCTCGTCTGGAAAAACGTCAAAATGGCGGAGCCGATGGTAATTCACGTTCCCAGAATGCAAAGCAAATTTTACCACAATGACGCGTACTTTGGAACGTACAATTTTCTGTGCAGCATTTTGTGCATGCATGTACATGTAACCTTGCGTGCGGCCTTCTTTGGCGTAATGAAGTAAACAAAACGATTCGTCTACGGTACCGCGACTACATTTACCGTAATTGGACATATTTTATCACATGACAAGGTGTTCCATGCTGGGTTGCGAAACCTTTTTATTTTAAACTGGTCTTTTAATTTGCTCAGTATGCATGTGTTATCTAGGACTATATCATGATATCAGATGCAGATATTCTTCATAGTTTCCAATATTTTAAGGATATTTTATTGAGGTTCAATATCATTTTATCAGGCGTATCTGTTTCATTGAGTTCAAAATAAATGTTTACTCATTAGGAATATGATTGAAGTAGGCCTATGTGTTTCATCATAATATACGGGAATGAATTGGACATTGTTTCAATTTTTTTTTTTGTAAGGGGGGGGGGGGGGTGTGTAAGATATCTTATCTTATCTTATCCCTCTTATCAGTCGGCTTACCGAAAATTTTACAGCTGTGAGACTGCCCTCATCAAACTGACCAATGATATACTCACCAATATGGACAGTCAACGGGTTACGTCGATGGCAGCTATAGATTTAAGTGCTGCCTTCGACACAGTAGATCATTCAGTGCTGATAGATGTCCTCTCGACGAACTTCGGTGTGAAGGGAGAGTGTCTAGAGTGGTTCCGGAACTACCTTTCGCCAAGACAGTGCAAAGTCAACATCAACAAGGCTTACTCGACCCCTCAGAGCCTTGATTTCTCCGTTCCTCAGGGCAGTGTCGCCGGACCGACACTTTACTCGGCATATGCCTCCACACTCCGTAAGCATGTGCCAGACGACATCAGTTTGTATGGATATGCCGATGACCATGCTCTTCTAAACTGTTTCCCGGGAGGTAGCAGGAATGCCGAGTCTGTCACCATCTGTCATCTCGAGGAGTCTTTGATTCACGTGAAAGACTGGATGGACAAAAACAGGTTGAAAATGAACGACTCAAAGACGGAGTTTATCCAATTTGGCTCCAAACAGCAGTTAGTGAAATGTGTCACACGGCTGATTTCTGTCAATGACTGTGAAATCACAAAGACAACTGCCATCAAATACCTAGGCGTCTGTCTAGACCAACATTTGTCCCTCAAACTCTTTGTAAATCAGAAGTGCAAGTCTGCCATGGCGAATTTCCACCGAATTGCAGTCATTCGGAAATATCTCACCATAGATGCGTGTAAAAAGATTGTACACGGGTTAATTATATCACATCTGGACTACTGCAACTCCATCCTGTATGGCATCCCCGGATGTGATATTAAAAAATTGCAACGTGTCCAAAACAAAGCCGCCAAATTGGTGCTCGGAAAAGGACGCTACGATAGTGCAACAGCGTGCTTAAAGCAATTACACTGGTTGCCAATTACTCTCCGCATCGAGTACAAACTCCTCATGACCGTGTGGAAGTGTCTCAATGGGCAAGCTCCGCCATACCTTGTTCAGCTCCTTCAAACAAAGACTAGTGCACGGACATTACGATCCAATGCCTATCGTCATTTGGAAATCCCAAGGACTAAATGTAAAACATTCGGTGACAGAGCGTTCTCTGTATCTGCACCCCAGCTATGGAATAATATCCCATTGGATCTTCAGAACAGTGCGACACTTGAACAATTCAAAACTAAATTGAAAACTTGGATGTTTACGAAATTTTGATCTCAATATAACGGTGCATCATATAACATGTGTATTTATCATATATCATAATATGTATATAACTTCCATGTTCAGCGCATTAGATAACATTATTAACAAAGTTTATAGTGCGCTATAGTAAATAAATAATTCTAATTCTAATTCTAAGATATATTCAGGTCTCGTGGTGCTGATGGTGTGCTCGAGCTCTAATGCATTTTCTTGTTGAGTTATCGTGCGGAAACAAAGAAAAAAAACACACTTTGATTTCATCCTCACGGACCTCACGGACCTCGGATCCGGTTGAAAAACAATAGGGTTCTTCCACATAATATGTCTGACCAATGCTGAAAATTTGGCGAAGATACATCAGGGCAAACTAAAGTTATCGGTCGGAAACCAAAACGGCGGGAAAAAAAGAAAAAAAGAAAAAAAAAAAAAAGAAAAAAAAAATTCTGCTAAAACCATAAAGGCATTTCTTCCGAAATGCCTTAAATAGGTCATTTTGAAGAGATAATATTCACGAAATAACTCTTAAATTTTGACTCTTCGTTACCACACTGTTTGTATCGGACTACGTTAAGGGAGGGGGTGCATCGTTGGAAAATTGATATCTAGGCGTCCATGCAGGAAACGTCGCCTCACAAGAATCCCCTAGCCAATATCAGTAGATTCCAAAAACATTGATTGAATTCCGGCATTGATCCGATAACAGTGAATATATAATCCAGGTAGTAGGAACAGAAAATATATGCTCTTCTTACTCCATTATCCCACCAAGATCTGTGTAAGCACTGTGGCGCCGCCGTGTCCGCGTCCGCTGCAGACACTTTCTTGTGAACGCTGTACAGGTTGCAAATCTGAACCGATTCTAATAATTGTTTTTAAGGGCACATATTATGGTAAGATCCCGACACCAATCGATTTTGGTCGCCATAGCAACCAAATTGGTCGATTGGCGACACATTTCGTGCTCAAATTAGCCTGTTCAGCACACATGGCTTGTGAACGCTCTACGAGTGGGAGTTTTTGTTGAACGATGATGAATTCGCACTGGCTCGATGAGAAAGACCGTCACACGAAACCTATTGTTTTTCAGAATGACGAATGAATATTAACTAGTTAGGAAGTTAACTTATTACTTTGACATGCTTGATCACTCCAATAGCTTAGTACTATGAAAGCAAATGGTACTGGATTCTTGTTCAGAATAGAGGACTGATGTTTTTGGTGAGAACAGAACAATATTACCGAATAAGTTGACATTTGTTTTACTAGTTAAGTCTATTATTGACCACAATAAAAATAGTTAAGACAAGAAATATTTATTATTGATATCAACAAGGTAATGGTTTTGTCCAGTAGAGATTTCACGGGTGTAACCGAATAAGTTAACACTATTTTCCACTAGTTAGGTCTATTATAGACCACAATTATAAAAAATAGTTAAGACAAGAAATATTTATTATTGAGCTCAACAAGGTAAAGGTTCTGCCCAGTAGAAATTTCATGGCTCTAACCAAATAAGTTAACATTATTTTTGCTAATTAGGTCTATTATTGACCTCAATAATAATAATAGGTAAGACGAGAAACATTTATTAAGGTAAAGCTCAACAAGGTAAAGGTTCTGCCCAGTAAAAATATTATGAATTAAAATATAACTTTTGATGAAAAGTTCGATCTGGCTCCAATTTCATCATCTTGAAATGCAGTTTTGGTCAAGTTCTACTTTGAATTTCAGCTTGAAACCAAGTTTGGCACATATTATGAGTTAAAATTAAAACTTAAGGTGGAAAGTTCGATCTGGCTCCAATGTCGTCATCTCGAAATGCAGTTTTGGTCAATTTTTACGAATTTCAACTTGAGACCTAGTTTGGCACATATAATGAATGAAAATGAATGAATGCTAATTTAACTATTCGATTTTTGTAAAGGAAATATAGTGGAAATACACGGAGCCCTCATACATGTCATGAACCCATGTCTATTTTACAAGAAGGTGAATCAGGTAGGCAATACAGTATTCTGATTCCAATTTTTGAGTGCAGGCATGAATTTTGAGATGAACGACAATTTGAGAACATGTCTACTCTATAGCTACTCCATGTAATGACGGAATTTATCTTTATGAATTTATTTTTATGATGAATAATGTGGATGCTAATTTTATAACTTGTTTACATACGTTTTTGTCTGTAGTCCCGATTTCCGAGGAACGATAGAAGGTATCGTAAACATGTATATTAGTCATATGTCCTGTGAATTTTCCCTCTGTCAGAATACTTACTGTAACAAGCCACTCGTTATCAGAAAAAAGTCGAGTGTTGTGCATATTTTGGCGGGCGAAATCTAAAAAAGGGCTCATTTGAGCATTGTAACTAACACAACCCACAATTAAATTGTTTTTATCACGAGAACCATACGTCTTTGGCTTGTTCCCCAGATAGTCTAGGGCTGCACATGGCGATAGCCTACATTTCCTCTTTTCATTATAGTCACTATCGCTGATCACGTGACGTGTGTTTTGTTGGAGATAACGTTTTTAAAAATATTTTGTCAACGCTATATACCGTATTACCCCGCATATAGGCGCATGCGCCTATAAGTGAAACAACGCCTTTTGAGAAGTCGTGAGAATATTAACTGGTTTCATTTATAGGCGCATGCGCCTATAACTGAAACTAGGCGCATGCGCCTATAAGTGAACCATGCTTTATATACATTAAAATGATTACCCCGCATATAGGCGCATGCGCCTATAAGTGAAGGTGCGCCTAGCTTCATTTATAGGCGTATGTGCCTGTAAATGAAGTTGGTTAAATTTTGCACGAGTTGGTGCGCCTATAAGTGAAGCTTGCTTCATACTGTTGACCAGTGTGCGTGAAACCGAAAAATATGCAAAGCCCTGAGATAGTTCGAATTTGATTGAGTTTTACATGGTCACGTTTTCTTAAAAGCACAATCAGGGGAGTTCACATGTATCACATATACCCTCAACTCCATACCATGCCGACGTCAAAGTATCTTGGATTGTATGAACGGGAAATATATAGTTTTACCAGTGACTGAATACAAAGCTGAGAATGTGATTGGCCACTCACAACGGTGATCAATATAAACCCGTATCCTGAATATCTAACTTGATGTCTGTTCATGTAATACGGATTTATATCTACGTGGGATAACTAATAATATAGGCCTACTTGACTAGTGAATTCCCGCCTCGACAATCGATGGCTTGATCGTGATGGATGTAAATATAGTTTATCTTGGGATTAGATATATTTGTAGGCTTTTAGAACGGAATGTGTGTCAAAGTTTACGTTACGCATGTGACATTTATATTAGGCTAGGCCTATATATTTCAAGTCCGCGTTAAAATCAGGAGATGTGTAGGCCTGTACCTAGCCTACGGCCTATATAAATGTTTATGAAGCATGGTTGACTTATAGGCGCATGCGCCTACAGTTTCAGTTATAGGCGCATGCGCCTATAAATGAAATCAGTTAATATTTTCACAACTTCTCAAAAGGCGCTGTTTCACTTTTAGGCGCATGCGCCTATATATGCGGGGTAATACGGTATGTTTGAGTCGGAAGTATACAAGTATACATGTACCACAAAAACACACATTATAAATCACAAATGTCCGCGCACACACACACACACAAACGTTTCCGTGCGCAGCCCGCGCTACGGTAATTATAAGTAGTGACCCATATCAAGTAGTGTCAGAGTATTACGTCCCGTAACACGGCCACTTGTTATCGGCCGAGAAGTATAGTGTGTCATTTTTCGGCGGGAGAACTCTGAAAAAGGCTCATTCGAGCATTGCAACACAACCCACAATATATTGTTTTTATCATAAGAAATATACGTTTTTGCTTAAGTTCCCCAGAAAAGCTATAATGGAATTTGAGCAAATGTATGATGTCATGACTTCGCGTTCGTAATAGCAAACGAGAGCAAGAAAAACACCAAGGTGATATAGGAAGCCTCTTATAGGCCTATTACCATTGGAAAACACACGAGTTCACCATAGTCCTTAGTGGAAAGTGCGAACCTATTATAGGCAACTGGACAGGAAACGCGGGTAAGAATCCGCATACGCATTGGCAAGCTCTTTGATCATCAGTGAAGGTTAATTACCAGGATCTACGATACTAGTTCACGAATTCTGGTTACGTCTGTGATTATTTTTAGCGAGCTAGTCAATTCGCTTGATAGATCTACTATGCCTGTCTGTTTGTCACAAAATCTTGTCGTGTGAATCTTTATTATTCGGTTAGTTCGTCAAACATGCTCACAAATCATACAATACTCGGGGTTTTATAAAATATCATTTCTAATCTCATTCGTTCCCCGTGGCAGTACGCACACCTAACCTTCAGTTCTCTCTGTTGTTCATCCGATCCACGACTGTGCTTCATTGACATTCCCTAGCTCTGTTATTATCACGAAACTGGAGTAACAGGGTGGTAGACTTTAAGTGGTTTAAGAAAACTTTAAGTAGACTTCAAGTAATTTCAAGTGGTAGACTTGAAGTCATTTCAAATTTTTGTGCCCAAATTTGGTATATCGGTCACTAAAACATGCAAGTAAATAGTACCGAACTCTAAACGAAAGCGTTGGAAACGACAGTGCCTAACCACCAGAATAATACTGATGTCAAATGATAGAAAATATCACAATTATTACTAATTACATGTACTGGCGTTTACATGTTATTGTTACCAGCTGAAAAAAAAAGCCAATGTGACCTACAGTATACTCTTCGTGGATCGTGTGTGTGTACTACACAGGGGGATATTTATATGTTTGTAAACTGATACCTAAAAAAGCAACACTAACATTTGAATGTAATGTAACGACAAATTCCATTATAAACATTGCTATGTTAATCCAAGCACCAAACCAACACACAATGATAATTATACATGTACATTTTATTTGCACACAGTCCAGTATGTGAATGTCATTAAAAATAAATTCAGTATCAGATCCGATCAATATCACAACAAAATCACCTATATCTAAGAACAGCATATATCGTCGTAATGCGCAAACACAAGGCTATTTTCATTATTATTATTATTATTATTATAAATACAGCTAAACATGTAATTTGTGTTGTGGCATGCAGTACATGTACAGGCACATCAATAATTCAAATGTCATTTCAAATGTATTAAAATAGATACAAAACATGATCACAATACAATATATTAGATAACAATATCTTCATAGCCTATCATGCACTGACTAGGAACATAAAAAGCGCAAATCCATGAATTGAACTATAACATGATTTTACGTATATGTACATGTACATGCATACATGGGTGTCCGCGGTTTCCAGTACATCATTGATGCAGACGCTCCGCGACCAGACAAACTTCCCATTGTGTCCCATTCATTTTCACGTGCTTCAAACTTTGCTGGAACTAGGGAGATCAAAATACACTGACTGTTACAGTGAAATCTGATATTACATAACCTGGAGAAATCGCCACACACACATGTATTGGCGATGTTGTATTCTACGTTGTCACCCTGGTGCGAACAATGTTAACAAACCCAAGACTAAGAGAACAGACTCACATGTCAAATCCCATGTCTTTCGCCAGTTGATCGCCAGCAGTCCCCAGGTAGACGATATCAAGGCGCCGTACTGCCATGGACGCTATCCTCGTCATCAGTTTGCGTTCATTCATGAACTCCAAGTCATCGCCGTCCTCATGGTAGAGAACGTAAATGACAGACTTGCTTTCTTTGTATCTGCAGGTCTCGAGCGAGATGACCTCCACCTTGTCCAAGGAATTTCCAGCCTGCACCAAGCCTTTAATCAAATCAGTCATAACGTGCTGTGCAAGGTTGTTCCTGGAATTCGTTGTGTCCACGATGACAAGAACATCATCCACTTCATATACGAATGGTCTGCTGAGTTTTTCAGCAATTGACTTGTTCGGTAGGATAAGCTCGTGGATCAAAGCCCTAACGTAATTCGCCAAAGTTCTCTTCTTCCCTTCTCCGTCATCATTTGTAGGATTCAAAACGTGCAGCATAATATCATCACCTACTGTAGCTTTGATATCGCCAAGCTCTTCCTGAAGAAGCTCTCGGTTCCTTTCATCACAGGTAGAAATGATATAGGAAGCGATTTTCATCGAGGTTCGATCCAACTTGTGCATTGTGTGGCATGCATGATCATTCACTCTCTTTGTGTGGCAGTGAGTGCTGAAAGCTTTTTTCATGTCAATCAAGCTTTTATCTTGATCATCATCTTTTGTGATTTTATCTATGCAAAGGATGAACCTTTTAGCTTTTACGCCCTCGAAAATCTGCTCCCATTCCTCCCTGGATTTCTTCGGTGTATCAGATATATCCAAAATGAGACAGTCGTAGTCGTCTTTCAACATTTCCCCCAATGAACTCCAATCAGTGCAGTATCGGACCGAGAACCCTTTTTTTCTTTCCTCCTCTGTCTTTGCACCCGCATCTTGAAATTTCAAGAAGCAAATACGTGTTTCTTTCTTTTTCTGCTTGTCAACGAGGTGTTCACAGTACTTTTCACAGACTGTTGTTTTCCCAGAGTATGGGAAACCTTCGATGATGTTGTGTGTTTTTCTATTATTCTTAAGATCATTCAAGACCTCCTCTTGGGTCCGCCTGGTGGTGTTCAACATGATGTCCTCAGCCAGAAGGTCCTGCAGGTATGTATCCGATACCATCAAAAGTTTGGCGAGGGCTTCCTTTAGAATTCCAATGGTTCCTACGTTTGGCCTTGCAAATTCATCAAGTTCTCTTCTTAGTTCGCGCCCTAGGTCGTTGTCCATGCCAACATCATTACCAGATTTGATGTGGATTCTTCCAATCTTTCTATGTGCTCTAACTAAATATTTCTTCAACAGTCGCCTGGCGTGCAAATTGTAAATATTGACCTGGCTTGTGGTGTTCACTGATTCATCACTTGAGTGTGATGTTACCTTGATGCACAAAACACCCCTCTCAACAGACACGGAAAGGACATCTATTGTTAATTCAGAAGGGACTTGAATATCAGCTTCGTGGCTCAGAGCTTTAACAATACTGGAAAATGCAATGTGGAAACCCCCAGTTGCAGCCCTGACTTCCAAACCGCCCGGAGTACAGCAATCTTCTCCAAACACTTTAAAATTTCTGAAGTTGTCTGGGATACTAGGCAGTGCATCGCTATCAAGCTGGTTGGTATGCTCCTTCCAAGAGTTCGTTTTGGTCCAGCTCCATCGGCTCACATTATCAGTGACGCCCATTTGGATGTTGGTGGTTCTGTTCCATGAATCTTCAGGCACGGTCTTTTCAAGGGGTTCAGACAACGGTTTGGAAACTTCATACACGTCTCCATTGTCTTTTACATAGAAGTATCGACCAGTTCCTTGTCTTGTCGGAATGTGACTAACTGCCTGATCACTGTGAGTGACAATGATGTAAGTGGTTCCGGTTCCGGGTCCTGAGATGAATATGATGTTTTCATCGTACGACTTTGGGGTAATCACGTCCCTGGCGAATCTCTTGAAGTCCACCTTCCACTTCTCGAAATCATTCACGGTCCCTTGCAGTTGGACTACACCACCGCTTGTGTTCAGGAGGGCAGTTACACAAGCAACAATCTCGCAAAGATTGGTATCTTTGCGATTGCCGAATGACTTTGGCATTTCATCGAATTTGAACATATACTCGTGTACTGGTAGATAGCTTTTCACCGCGTGATGGGTCATAGCTACTGCAGTGACATCCGCGAGCAGGGGGGTGTCTTCCTGTATACAACATTAGTATTTAACATCCACTGATTAGTGGATAATTTTAAATGGATTCACAATTCGTATTGCAAACTCAAGAACTAAATATCAAGTATTATGGTCCTAATACACTTTTAACATGTAGTTCTTTGTACGTAATTGTATATTTCACCTCGTGATTTCTTTGCGAAGTTCTTTTGTGCCTACGTGCGAAATAAATTTTCAGACCAATTGCCAGTGCTACCAAAATCAGTGACACAAAAGTTATTGCCAAGATGTATCCCGTCTCTAGCTGTGTGCGGCTCTGGTTGAGAAGGTCTGAAATTTCGTTCATGGTCATATGAAGACATCCATCCATAACAGATGTCAATTGGACATCAGAACACCGGGTACTCTTTGACTATACATTAGACTGAAGAGAAGATACTGACCGTACGAGGTGCCAGTGTTGATTTTGAAAGCTTGTTCCACTCGAATAGTGTGGAGATTCTGGATGTTGAACTGTACATAGATGATGATCCTCGAAACGTTCTGGATGTTGCTGTTGACAAAACATGGAGGGATTTAGAACGGGGCTACAATAGTATCACAATTGGATTCCCTGTAAGGTAGTAGTTTAATCCCACAGCATGGGTATAACATATAGGTAACAATTATTGTACATATAGTAGACAAGATACATTGCTGTGGGGATTCATCACATAGCCAAGGCTGGTTTGTTGGTTCACACAGCCTGGTTCGCTGTGATTGAGGACCAACGTTACTGATGAAATCATGAGAGGGCTGAGAAGAAAACGTTAAGTTCTCCTCTCATATGGATCCGTTTGAAGGCCATATAACGTTCACGCAGCTGGCTGGTTAGCCCAGTGAGTTACGGGGACGGACAAGGATTCATGTACTTATCTGCCCTCTGCCCTGCAGACCATGTCCACCTAAAACCTAGATGAGTGGCCAAAAGTTGCCATTGTCTCTAAGCATGGGCTTCTGTGTGGAAAACAAGCTTGGATAGCAGTATATTGCCATCCAGTATAGCCGACTGGGACCTGTATTATCTCAAAGCTATTTTCCCTGCGATGCAGGCCGGATATTCTTTCACCACGATGGATTTCCCCAGAGGCTGCGGGTCCAACTATAATATCAGAGTTGCATATTTTAATTGCTGTTTTATTATATATGATAATTACATACTGATTATTATTAGTATCCTTATTATGTAATACTTACACATTGATTGTCAATGTTATTTAATCACTACTTATATGTGTGAACAGTCACAAAATACTTAATTTTATATCGTGCCAAACAACAATTCCATCATTGTTTTATATCGTCGGGCCAGTCGAACAAACTTAAATCCTCGAGCGTTTTCAACTTGTATCTCACCCCCCATAGCATTATTATACTACTAGTACTCTAACCTTTGTGTGTGAGCTGATCCTGGTACTACCTAGTACCAGCCAGACCCCAGTCACCCGATGTTTCCATGGTAA
The DNA here is from genome assembly GCA_949152475.1 of Terebella lapidaria. NCBI lineage: Eukaryota > Metazoa > Annelida > Polychaeta > Terebellida > Terebellidae > Terebella > Terebella lapidaria. The sequence goes on from OX424559.1 coordinate 16,993,144, forward strand.
CACTTATTTCCATGTCCATATTTGTTGTAAGCGTTCGACTCAGTACTCCAGAATTTAAAACAATAGGTGATCATTGGCTGATCCATATCTCACTGGTCCCCGCGATAATCTGATTGGCTGGTTTTCAAATTCTCTGTTTCTGAAACGGCCGCCAAAATCTTGGTAGCGTCAGTTAGACTGGCGGCACAATCGGGACTAGACATAAAAGATCACTGTCTCAATATTTGTATCTAAATTTGTACTGTGTGAACTATAAATTTACCATCAATAACGAAGTCGGACTATCAATAAAACAAGATCGAACTGGACACGGTGTTTTGCATATTTCTCGGATTAAGCCTAAATAACTGGATTAAATAAACGGGATTAACCCCGAATTAAATTCAACAATATCACAACATCAGAACACCCACGTTCTGATATAGTGGTGGAGAATCCGGGTATGTTCTTAGAGAGAGCCTAGGGTATATTCCATTTTGTCTATACTTGGATACATCACAAGCATATAACTAGACGTCAAGGCCTAAAGATGCCTTGGAGGCATTTCGGTGTGATGAATAATTTATAATACTAGATATCGACGAAAATGAAAAATGTCGACAAATTTCGGGTCAAGGTCAAAGTTCATCCATAATACCCGCTAGACATGTTTGTCTAGGGCGACGAGTCCGAAAATACCATCCGTTTCGCTCTACAACACACCGTTTCCGAGATATCGACGAAAACGAAAAAAATGCCGACTCAGCAAAAAATTTCGGGTCAAGGTCAAAGTTCATCCATAATACCCCTTAGACATGTTTGTCTAGGGCGACGAGTCCGAAAATAACGTCCGTTTCGCTCTACGACGCACCGTTTCCGAGATATCGACGAAAACGAAAAATGCCGACTCAGCAAAAAATTTCGGGTCAAGGTCAAAGTTCATCTATAATACCCTTTAGACATGTTTGTCTAGGGCGACGAGTCCGAAAATAACGTCCGTTTCGCTCTACGAGGCACCGTTTCCCAGATATCGACGAAAACGAAAAATGCCGACTCAGCAAAAAAATTTCGGGTCAAGGTCAAAGTTCATCTATAATACCCCTTAGACATGTTTGTCTAGGGCGACGAGTCCGAAAATAACGTTCGTTTCGCTCTACGAGGCACCGTTTCCGAGATATCGATGAAAACGAAAAATGCCGACTCGGCAAAAAAATTTCGGGTCAAGGTCAAAGTTCATCAATAATACCCTTTAGACATGTTTGTCTAATGTGACGAGTCCGAAAATAACGTCCGTTTCGCTCTACGACGCACCGTTTCCGAGATATCGACGAAAACGAAAAATGCCGACTCGGCAAAAAAATTTCGGGTCAAGGTCAAAGTTCATCCATAATACCCCTTAGACATGTTTGTCTAGGGCGACGAGTCCGAAAATAACGTCCGTTTCGCTCTACGACACACCGTTTCCGAGATATGCAGGATGCCTCAAGGATGACTCAGCAAAAAATCAATAGGGTTCTTCCCTGGTGATATATGAACCTCCGTGCAGAGTTCTGCAACTATTGCATAAATATTTTTCCAGTTATCGTCCGGAAACCAAGTCTTAAAATTAGCCTTGATTTCATCCTCACGGACCTCGGATCCGGCTCAAAAAGAATAGGGTTCTTCCACATATCATTTCTGACTTGCGGTGAAAATTTGACAAAGATCCGTCAAGGCAATCTAAAGTTATCGTCCGGAAACCAAAAGTGGCGGAAGAAGAAAAAAAAGAAAAGAAAAGAAAAAAGAAAAAAAAAAAATTCTGCTAAAACATTTCTGCCGAAATGCCTTAATTATGTTAAATGCATTATATTGATGTATGTGTCATGTGTGTAATTAATATACTCATGGGAATTGTGTATTTTCATTTACTATTGTATAATTTCAACTACTCACATTCGTAAGTTGATCATATATGTTGTACATGTACAATGCTCCAAAGAAGCATGCAGTCTACATGCAACCTAGGCCTGAATATATAATATGGCTATATCATTGTCCCACATGAATATTGAGCTTGACCAATGAGTCGCTAACACTGACATAATTGTCACTGTCATAATGTATTATCACGATGTACCAGTATATAGGTTGTAGTATATTACCTTAGGATTAGCATGTTTGTTGCTAGTTCACAAATGTTGATATCAGTATAGTCCAATTGTACTTCAAGTGTATGTATTTCTCTCGTCTTGCATCATTCAAGTATGAAGAGTTCAGGCCCTTATATTACTAGTATACTATCCTTCAAATTCAGGAGATTTTGTTTTAAAACAGAGGGCAAATATCAGAGTTGCATATTTTAATTGCTGTTTTATTATACATGATAATTACATACTGATTATTATTAGTATCCTTACTATGTAATACTTACACACTGATTGTCAATGTTATTTAATCACTACTTATATGTGTGAACAGTCACAAAATACTTAATTTTATATTGTGCCAAACAACAATTCCATCATTGTTTTATATCGTCGGGCCAGTCAAACAAATTTAAATCCTCTAGCGTTTTCAACTTGTATCTCACCCCCCATAGCATTATTATACTACTAGTACTCTAACCTTTGTGTGTGAGCTGATCCTGGTACTACCTAGTACCAGCCAGACCCCAGTCACCCGATGTTTCCATGGTAACACTTATTTCCATGTCCATATTTGTTGTAAGCGTTCGACTCAGTAATCCAGAATTTAAAACAATAGGTGATCATTGGCTGATCCATATCTCACTGGTCCCCGCGATAATCTGATTGGCTGGTATACAAATTCTTTGTTTCTGAAGCGGCCGCCAAAATTTTTGTAGTGTCAGTTAGACTGGCGGCACAATCGGGACTAGACATAAAAGATCACTGTCTCAATATTTGTATCTAAATTTGTACTGTGTGAACTATAAATTTACCATCAATAACGAAGTCGGACTATCAATAAAACAAGATCGAACTGGACACGGTGTTTTGCATATTTCTCGGATTAAGCCTAAATAACTGGATTAAATAAACTGGATTAACCCCGAATTAAATTCAACAATATCACAATATCAGAACACCCACGTTCTGATAATATGAACGCAGTCTCATATCATAGAGTTGTAGTGGGAGCTTCAATAGTAGCTCCCATGATAACTTCCTCTAGTGTATCAGTTTTCATCAGGGCAGATGGGGTTAAGTGGACCAGAGATCCCATTCATCCTGGGCAGTGAGCAGTGATCACTATTCGTGACCAGCCTCAGGTCGTGGAGAACACGATACCAAAACTGGAGGAGCTACTCACGGTTAAGCATCAGCATGTAGCCAGTCCGGCTGAGTTTCAGGAAACGTCGGTGAAGAAGAAAAAGTTCAAGTCAGATGCTTAGACGTTTGCAAAAGGCCGTCTCTTGGTGCAAGAATATTCCCGTTCCTGACTCCGAAGTTGGAAGTCGGGGAGCAACATTACAGCTCCGTGGGTGCCTATTCCACCAATCCATTTCCAATGGTTGGATGACATCACCTTTATACGGGCTATGGGGAGAAAATGATCTCGTCCATTGGGTGTCAGGGTTCCCTCATGATCAGCAAGTGTGACTTTCCTGCAGAGATTGTTCATGCACTAACATCTTGATGAGCAGGTGATAAATACAGTGGATCCTGTGTTTTAAGACCACCCAAGGGACCCCAAAAAGGTGGTCTTGAATGACAGGTGGTCTCTCATGACAGGTTCATTTACATGATAAAAGGCTACTTGGGACCAAGTGTAGCGGTCTCAAAACACAGGGTGGTCTCTCAAACCAGGTGGTCTTTAACACAGGATCCACTGTACTGCAACAGACTCAGTGTCTCTGTCAGACACGGATCTTTCCTACTGGGAATCGTATATCTCAATGGTTTAGTATTTGTCAACAAAACACTCGACTGGCTGCACAGTGTACTCAGTGCCAAGATAGCTTGTACCGTATAACTCAATCATACAATATATTCATACCATATATCTCAATTACTCGGTGCCAAGATAGCTTGTTTTCTACTGTATAACTGATCACACAAAAACTGTTTTGGTATGATTCTTGGTTACTGATCTCATGAAGACGTGTTGTAAAATCTCCTCAGTCAGCAAGTTCGAGTGAGCCAAGATAGTTATATGACGAAAAGATGTGCCACAGATCAACACATCCCAGACTGATTAGCCAGGGTCATCCAAGGGACTCAAAGTTCGACACCAAGGCAAATTTCAAGCGCAACACAGGCAACAGCTCCAGTTTCTGCTGTGGTCGTTGTGACGGTTCTGGCTCCTCGTCCTCCCAGGGAGTACATGATGTCCTACAGACGCTCCCATGGTCCCAACCGATGCCTCCCTCTATTATCCCTACTCATGGTGCTCAAGATTCAGACAAAACCCACGAATGCCCTCTTGATCACCATAAATATGCCATCCACGCCCAGGCTTCTGGAGCTATGAGTTTTGCTCCATGAGAACTCTCACAGTTTCCCAACTTCCTTCATCAGCGTCATCATTATCACGAACATCTAGGTGAACTTTATGTTTATGTACGGTGGTTAGGCCAGAAAAAAAAAGTATTATGGTTCTGGTCAGGCACGCGCGTCAATTTGAACCCTGCACATCACTGTTTTTTTTTTTTTTTTTTTGAAAACGAAACAAAAAGTCGCGCGTATCACTTTCTGAGAGCCAATTTTCTTTTTTCTTTTTTGGTTAATCGACACCCGTACAATGATTTTGGTGAGATAATGATAAAATCAAATGACCCCGAGTGTCTTTGAGATTGCAAAACTTGATGTAAGGTTGTAAATTGACACCCGTACATCGATTTTGGTGAGATAATGATCAAATCAAATGACCCCGAGTGTCTTTGACATTGCGAAACTTGGTGTAAGGCTGGCCAAACGGCAAATTCAACCGGATCGCTTATCAACAGCCAATTTTAGGGGAAAATGGTTGGCCAAATGGGTCATATTTGACTGGATCAGTCATTGGCCGCGAATATTAGCAAAAAAAAAGAAAGAAAATCGCGTCGTCACATCACTTTTTCCGGGACCCCAATATACCATAACACTTTTTTTTCGGCCTTATCAGGTGTTTTTTTTTTTCGAGCAGCAGATTTCTAAGGGGAGTTTCCATTAGCATGATTTTGTTTTTGTACCACATTTGAGCGGCAGGTCTTCTGTCCTTGTTGTGATCGACGACATATCAATACATGCTATCCCTCTTTCTCTGTGGTGGTGACCTTCTCTGGTTGTGCCATGAACGCTCTCAACCGTCAAAGGTTACCATACGGAGATTGCCAATGTCCTCCTCACCCTCGGTCTTGACATATCTAATTCCCAGAAGGCTTCTGCCGCCTTATTCAAAATCTTTACCAAATATTAGCCATAGTCGTTCCCGAGACACAAGTGGGATCTCTTGCTGGCGTGCTCACCTTCTGTTTGGCACTTACCGCCGTCTGGCTGGCAATTGCCACACTAAGAGGCAAGTAATTTATTGCCATAGCATACAAGTCAAATGTTTTAACCTAGTTTTCTCTCTTTTATTTGTCAAGAAACTGATTGCACCTACCTTTGGCAAACATGCGTGTCACTACAATTCTTGTATATCTCGAGCGGTCCATTGTCGAATTGCTTGTACACTACAATGCTCTTGGCAGGTGGAGATGTTCTATTGAGCTCAACTCTCAGGTTCACGTTTGGCGGGTCGAGATTCCTGGTTGGCAGTGTCATGTTGGTGCCGTTATTGGGTAAGGAAAGAGGCCACGAGTTAGCCCCAGTCGCTACTGTGAAGGTGATGTGGTTTGCTGTCAAAAGAATGGATTTCCATTCATTCGATCGAGTACAAATCAATGCAATGTACGTGTAACGATGATTTTGTTGTTGACTGAAAGAAATATATGTATGGTATCGAAAACAAGTCAACCCCTCGCAGACTTAGTTATTATTCAGAGCGGCAACAGATTCAGTGCCAAAACCTTAAATACATACCATACATAATGTTCACTGATTAAACAACAATGATATGATAATAATAACTGAGATTTAATGACAAAGGATAACGATCACCTTCTTGTCATTTCTGAAACACTCACATGGAATGACCGTCAATTTGACTTCATCTCTGACGATCGGGTTAGTTGTTCCTACCGTATGCGCTACTTTCAATTTGTAGTTCATGCTGTCTTCCGAAGTAACATTATTCACGAAGAACGTGATCATTCTTTCTACACTTTCGAATTCAACACGACCATCAAACTGGCCGTTCGTGACGATAAGAGGATTGATAAACCCTGTCTGGTTTCTAATGATCTCTTTGATTGGAATTCTGTCGTGTTCCCAGATTATTCTGACTGGGTCCTGGAATGAATAGTTCCAATTGAATTCCGCAGTGCCGCCCTCTAAAACCAATAGATCTGGTGGGTGGGAGATCCTTTGATCAGCACCAGCGCGTGCAGCTGTTCATGAAAGAAGAAAAAAAACATGCAGAAGATTTGATACTATCAATGTACGTACCGACTCAATCACCGCTGATACAACAAGACCTAGCATTGAACATCTTTTGAATATAATTAAAATCAAAATATACATCTATGTCCACACTCGGGTGAATATAAACTGAAATACAGTTATCGAGAAAAGGGAAACTAAACCTTTCCGTCTTCTGATAATTGCGAATTATATTTCTGGTTTTAATACATAGATATAACATGGTACCGCGAAATCAATGATACCTTTTCCAGACATTATAGCGACTAGTCCGACGAGGATGAAATAAGTCACGTGGTCGAGAGACGCCATTATCCCATCCCTGTTGAGCGTCCCTGCAAAAATCGTGAGTGAAGAAGACTGACTAGATCACTTGAGTTTGTTCAGTACAATGTCATGTAGTTCAATGCAATATCGAAATACTTATAGGTAATTGACTGGATACAGTGTTTGAGGCCCGAGGTCGTGTCTGGGCCGTAGCACGCACGAGCTTGCGAGTGCGTCCGCGGCACAGACACGACCGAGGGCTCCAAACACTGTATCCAGTCGATTAACTTATTATTAAATGCCGTATCATGATATGTACACCCCTCGGGAGGGTTGAGAATACAAATGCTGACAATTTCTATAGCCATTTTAGGCCCGAAAAGCGAGGAGTTTTATGGACATTTTCATGCCTTACAAAACCAAAAACGTCATTTCACCAGCGCATGAATACGTAAATGTCAAAAGACCGTCGGTTGCTATGCGCGACGCCGGTCAATATGAATGCGGTCAATACCGCAATATATCGGACCGATTGCACTCTGTGTAATCCATTGTAGCATTTTCTTAGGCATATAATAATTCAGTATATTAACTCATGGTATGACACACTGTAATGTGTTATCAACTAGGTGTCAAGGCCTGAAGGCCTTGGATATATCGGGACTTTGAGCATGAGAAAAACAGAATGCTGATTCCGAAAACAGTTCAGATCTACGGCAGAGATACAAAGGTGCCCTCAAACACCATTTCCGCTCGATTGTATCATCTACCCTACCTGCCTGGTGTTATTATTTCCAGTAAAATCTCTCTCTGGCAGTCGGTCGAATCTGTAAATTCCCAACGTGTTTCATGGTAGAATTCATGTTCTTTTTCCAAAAGAAATCTGGTGGTTATAATGTGTTAATACAGAGTGGTTTTGCAGCCAACTATAGCAGTGAACAAAGAGCAAATATCCAAACACTAGTCGAGATATAACCACATATTGTACATGTAGACTTGGCCTACATTTGCAATCGGGGTCTCTTGTTCTGAAAACTGACTAGACATTCGGTCGCTTTGCCCATAACAGCTACATACATATACAGGGCGGATCCAGCATTTAAAGATGTTGTGTTCGCTTTTTACGGAAGCGTATTGCTATCAAGTGTGTAAGTACGTACGAGTTAATAAGTCTTACGTACGTTAATAAGACTTATTAACTCGCACATACGACTTATTAAGTTATACATACGACTTATTAACTCGTACATGTATACGACTTATCAACTGTGTACGTACGACTTATTAACTCGTACGTACGAGTCAGTAAGTCATACTTATGAGATACTAAGTCATACGTACGAGTTATTAAGTCGTACATACGAGTTAATAAGTCGTACGTTCGAGTTAATAAGTCGTACATACGAGATATAAGTCATACTACGAGATACATTTTTTTACACACTTGATAACAATACGTTCCACTACGGGAACGTATTGCTATCAAGTGCGTAAAAATTCTTATCTCGTAAGTATGTGTTATATCTCATACATACGACGTTTTTAGTCGTATGTACGACTTATTAACTCGTATGTACGACTTAAAAACTCGTACGTATGACTTAGTATCTCATAAGTACGTCTTACTAACTCGTACGTATGAGTTAATAAGTCATACGTACGGGTTGATAAGTCATACGTACGAGTTAATAAGTCGTATGTTCGAGTTACTAAGTCGTACGTACGAGGGTTAACAAGTCGTACGTATGAGTTACTTAGTCGTACGTACGAGTTATTAAGTCGTACGTACGAGATATAAGTCATACGTATGAGATAACATTTTTTACACCCTTGATAGCTTTTGGGGTTCTGAGAATTAAACGACTGAGATAAATATATAAAACCATGCGAGTGTGTTTTCCGCAAAAAGATATCGGTCGAGTTTGGTCTGGTGGATGAATTCAAGATGCACGAGTCCGAATTTTTGCGGAAAACACACGAGTGTGGTTTTTAGCTTACCGGCCCTTTGGGCCGATAAGCTATTATCGTGGTTTTTCGTCCGTCGTCCGTCCGTCGTCCGTCGTCTGTTGTCCGTCGTCCGTCCGGGCCTGTAACTTTTTTTTGGCATGATGAATTTCCCCATAAATTTGTCAGAACATACCTTAGGCCAATATCTAAAAACGTTTTTTTAATTTTTTTGATTGAATCGTTTTTGCCGATTTGGCGGCCATTTTTGACGAAAAATTGCCAATTTTGGACTTTGGTGGCCATTTTCTCAAAAACTGTCTGATCAGTTTCGAGATTTTTGTTTTAAAACATTCCTCTCATGTACCTCTATGACATGTACAAGTTTCGTTGCCCTTGAATCGCCGGTCTGCGTGTGGTGGCCATTTTGATTTTTTGAAGGGTCGGCGAAAAAAAATTTTTTGATTTCAAATCAAGTCACTATTCAAGTCACTATTTTTTTTTGGCATTGAATATTTTTTTGGACTTAGAAAATTTCACCTAGGTATTGGCACATTCAAATGGGAAATCATATATTGCGGTTTGAGTGGTGACCTTGAATTTGACCTTCAATGACATTGAAAGGTCAAAACGACCTTTTTTGTCGAAAAAACGATGAATTTTGCCTTTGGTGACCATTTTCTCGAAATCTATCCAGACAGTTTTCCTCAAAATCATGTATAAGATTCTCCTTATGTACCTTTGTGATGTGTATAAGTTTTGTTGCCTTTGAAATGACGGTCTGCGTGGGGCGGCCATTTTGATTTTTTGACGGGTCAGCAAAAAAAAATGTTTTTGTCTCAAATCAAGTCAATACTAGTATTCATTTTGGGCCATTTCGAGCAAAAAAAAATAAATTTTTTTTTCGCCATTGAAAATTTGTTTGGACTTAAAAAATTTCACCCAATTTTTCCTTCATAATGGGAGCTATGCAGAGTAATCTCATAGAACACTTCAAGATAGAGCCTAAGTATTGGCACATTCAAATGGGAAATCATATATTGCGGTTTGAGTGGTGACCTTGAATTTGACCTCCAATGACCTTGAAAGGTCAAAACGACCTTTTTTTGTCGAAAAAAACAATGAATTTTGCCTTTGGTGGACATTTTCTCGAAATCTATTCAGACAGTTTTCTTCAAAATCATGTATAAGATTCTCCTTATGTACCTTTGTGATGTGTATAAGCTTTGTTGCCTTCGAATCGACTGTCTGTGAAAATTTGTCATTAACGAAAAAAATCTTTCAAGATGTAACTTGATTTCGTATTATAGTCCATACAGAAAATGTGTTTCTATCAACATTTACGATCATGTTTTATTTAACATCAGTGTAACAATTTATATGTATTCAGTATTCTACGCAATTCACATGATTGCCGGTAAGCTACAGCACCCTTGGTGCTATGTTTATTTTATCACACACAACTGTTCAGACATAATTCTAGATACTGTCGTTATCATACGAAAATTGATAATGATCATTAAGATAATAATATTAATATGCCGGTGATGTCCAAAAAACCTCAAGCAGAGTGTTCTACACTCTTTGTCTGAGCTAGGAAAGTAACTCTGGGTTGCTAGGTTACTTTACGTACATAACATTGTTCTGTAATACGTAATAATGGTCTTTACGTTATCTGCAGTAAAAAAGTAGTTTCGGCCCGATGTGGCTCAGCGAGTGATACAGATTATATTTGAAGTAGTGTGATACAGAAAAAGTAATCACACCTTTTGGAGTCCTATAGCATTGTAGTTTATAGTGTGTGATAAAAACTTGGACCCCCTCAGCCACACCCCGCCCCTCCCTCCGAAATGTGCTGCCCCTAACGGTCCTTATATTAGTTGGTCCGATTTGGTAGCATTATTCCACATCTACTAGTAAATTCATGCATCCATGATCCAACATACAAATGTACCTGGGCCATGCAGTGAAGACAATATACATGTACTTTAGGGCACATCGTGGGCATCATCTCCGCGGTCCCCAGTCTCTAATATTTGCACGCCCCCCCCCCCCCCTTGCCAAATTCTGGATCTGCCCTATGCAGATATTGCGATGCAATTAATATTTGACATTATTTTAAGTTTCACATGTCACTTACACTCATATAAACACACAACTATAGCCTTGAAATGCACCAGAGATCACTTCAGATGCTCCAGACTCTGTTCCCAGACCCCCCTAACCCCCGCAGCATTGTCAGGCCACTGGCTGCCCTGTTGTAAGTTACCCCTGTTCCCCTCCCCCCCCCCCCCCTCCCCCCTCCTCCAACACCCATATTACCGCATTACGCTACGCCCTTGATATGTACACGTAAGAATGTACGTGTACCATTATGTAAGTTTAGGTCGATAATCACGACCTTATCACAGTGATACTATAAGTGTAAAAAGGTGTAATAATAGCAGTACAGAACTGAAACCTACACTTGTACTCTCAGTGTGATAAGGCTTATTAACTCGTACGTACGAGTCAGTAAGTCATACTTATGAGATACTAAGTCATACGTACGAGTTATTAAGTCGTACATACGAGTTAATAAGTCGTACGTTCGAGTTAATAAGTCGTACATACGAGATATAAGTCATACTACGAGATACATTTTTTTACACACTTGATAACAATACGTTCCACTACGGGAACGTATTGCTATCAAGTGCGTAAAAATTCTTATCTCGTAAGTATGTGTTATATCTCATACATACGACGTTTTTAGTCGTATGTACGACTTATTAACTCGTATGTACGACTTAAAAACTCGTACGTATGACTTAGTATCTCATAAGTACGTCTTACTAACTCGTACGTATGAGTTAATAAGTCATACGTACGGGTTGATAAGTCATACGTACGAGTTAATAAGTCGTATGTTCGAGTTACTAAGTCGTACGTACGAGGGTTAACAAGTCGTACGTATGAGTTACTTAGTCGTACGTACGAGTTATTAAGTCGTACGTACGAGATATAAGTCATACGTATGAGATAACATTTTTTACACCCTTGATAGCTTTTGGGGTTCTGAGAATTAAACGACTGAGATAAATATATAAAACCATGCGAGTGTGTTTTCCGCAAAAAGATATCGGTCGAGTTTGGTCTGGCGGATGAATTCAAGATGCACGAGTCCGAATTTTTGCGGAAAACACACGAGTGTGGTTTTTAGCTTACCGGCCCTTTGGGCCGATAAGCTATTATCGTGGTTTTTCGTCCGTCGTCCGTCCGTCGTCCGTCGTCTGTTGTCCGTCGTCCGTCCGGGCCTGTAACTTTTTTTTGGCATGATGAATTTCCCCATAAATTTGTCAGAACATACCTTAGGCCAATATCTAAAAACGTTTTTTTAATTTTTTTGATTGAATCGTTTTTGCCGATTTGGCGGCCATTTTTGACGAAAAATTGCCAATTTTGGACTTTGGTGGCCATTTTCTCAAAAACTGTCTGATCAGTTTCGAGATTTTTGTTTTAAAACATTCCTCTCATGTACCTCTATGACATGTACAAGTTTCGTTGCCCTTGAATCGCCGGTCTGCGTGTGGTGGCCATTTTGATTTTTTGAAGGGTCGGCGAAAAAAAATTTTTTGATTTCAAATCAAGTCACTATTCAAGTCACTATTTTTTTTTGGCATTGAATATTTTTTTGGACTTAGAAAATTTCACCCAATTTTTCCTTCATAATGGGAGCTATGCAGAGTGATCTCATAGAACACTTCAAGATAGAGCCTAGGTATTGGCACATTCAAATGGGAAATCATATATTGCGGTTTGAGTGGTGACCTTGAATTTGACCTCCAATGACCTTGAAAGGTCAAAACGACCTTTTTTTGTCGAAAAAAACAATGAATTTTGCCTTTGGTGGACATTTTCTCGAAATCTATTCAGACAGTTTTCTTCAAAATCATGTATAAGATTCTCCTTATGTACCTTTGTGATGTGTATAAGCTTTGTTGCCTTCGAATCGACTGTCTGTGAAAATTTGTCATTAACGAAAAAAATCTTTCAAGATGTAACTTGATTTCGTATTATAGTCCATACAGAAAATGTGTTTCTATCAACATTTACGATCATGTTTTATTTAACATCAGTGTAACAATTTATATGTATTCAGTATTCTACGCAATTCACATGATTGCCGGTAAGCTACAGCACCCTTGGTGCTATGTTTATTTTATCACACACAACTGTTCAGACATAATTCTAGATACTGTCGTTATCATACGAAAATTGATAATGATCATTAAGATAATAATATTAATATGCCGGTGATGTCCAAAAAACCTCAAGCAGAGTGTTCTACACTCTTTGTCTGAGCTAGGAAAGTAACTCTGGGTTGCTAGGTTACTTTACGTACATAACATTGTTCTGTAATACGTAATAATGGTCTTTACGTTATCTGCAGTAAAAAAGTAGTTTCGGCCCGATGTGGCTCAGCGAGTGATACAGATTATATTTGAAGTAGTGTGATACAGAAAAAGTAATCACACCTTTTGGAGTCCTATAGCATTGTAGTTTATAGTGTGTGATAAAAACTTGGACCCCCTCAGCCACACCCCGCCCCTCCCTCCGAAATGTGCTGCCCCTAACGGTCCTTATATTAGTTGGTCCGATTTGGTAGCATTATTCCACATCTACTAGTAAATTCATGCATCCATGATCCAACATACAAATGTACCTGGGCCATGCAGTGAAGACAATATACATGTACTTTAGGGCACATCGTGGGCATCATCTCCACGGTCCCCAGTCTCTAATATTTGCACGCCCCCCCCCCCCCCCCCTTGCCAAATTCTGGATCTGCCCTATGCAGATATTGCGATGCAATTAATATTTGACATTATTTTAAGTTTCACATGTCACTTACACTCATATAAACACACAACTATAGCCTTGAAATGCACCAGAGATCACTTCAGATGCTCCAGACTCTGTTCCCAGACCCCCCTAACCCCCGCAGCATTGTCAGGCCACTGGCTGCCCTATTGTAAGTTACCCCTGTCCCACCCCCTCCTCCACCACCCATATTACGGCATTACGCTACGCCCTTGATATGTACATGTAAGAATGTACGTGTACCATTATGTAAATGTAAGTTTAGGTCGATAATCACGACCTTATCACAGTGATACTATAAGTGTAAATAGGTTTAATAATAGCAGTACAGAACTGAAACAGAAACTATCTACAGTACATACTAGTTTGGCATTAGCAGGAAGTAGGAAAATAATGACACACCACATCACATCCGCTAATCAATACAGTTAGATACAGTGGCAGTCACTACATCACAATCTATATACATACCCTTGCTACTTTAATAACATAGACTCTCTGGGGTCAACGCATACTCACCAGCCTTGTAAATGAATCCCTTTATCACTGTTAATCTGGTTTATGTCATGGCTACACACGCAAGAGCCGTGTGTTCACTCTCTCACTCAGCTTCGCGATGCTACGGTGGTGGTGAACAATCAAAACCACGCACACACGTACACTACTAGGAAAAATAACCTAGCCAAATAACCACACACACACGGATATCTGGAAATACCAGGACTGAAAATCAGTCGTATGATTTGATTAAATTTGTAAATCGGAGCCATACAGCGGATATAAAACACAACCCCTTCAGTATGTTTTTAGGTTACCGTACCTATGGTCCGATAACCTATTGCCGTCGCTTTGCGTCCGTCGTCCGTCCGTCCGTCGTCCGTCCGTCCGTCCGTCCATCCACATTTTTATCTTTAAAGTGTACGGTCCGATTTTCTGAAAATTTGGGAAAAGATACCTTAAAATATTTCAAAAAGGAGGTATTTTCTCGTTTTTCGATTTTTTAATTTTTCTCAAAATGGCGGCCAATTTTGTCGAAAAACGCTCAATTTTGAACTTTGGCGGTCATTTTCTCAAACACTGTGTGATCAGTTTTGCGATTTTTGTTTCAAAAGATTCTCCTCATGTACCTCTGTGATGTGTATAAGTTTGGTTGCCCTTGAATCGCCGGTCTGCGTATGGCGGCCATTTTGAATTTTTGACGGGTCGATCAAAAAAAAATTTTTCAGCCCAAATCACAATAGATCTACTATCCATTTTGGGCCATTTCTAGACAAAAAAAAATTTTCCCCCTTGAAAAAACTTTTGGCACTTTTTAGGTTACCGAACCTATGGTCCGTAACCTATTGGCATGGCGATGCGTCCGTCGTCGTCGTTGTCGTCGTCGTCGTCGTCCGTCAACAATTTTATCTTTAAAGTTTACGATCGAACTTTTCTGAAATTTTGCACAAAAATGCCTAAAAATATTTCGAGAGGGAGGTATTTTTTAGTTTTTTGATTTTCGCATTTTTTTCAAAATGGCAGCCGTTTTCGACGAAAAATGCCTGATTTTGGACTTTGGTGGCCATTTTCTCAAAATCTGTTCAGTAACTTTTTTACTTTTTGATACATAACACTCCTCATATGTACTCCTATGATGTCTATAAATTTCGTTGCTCTTGAATCGCTCGAAGTGGGCATTTTGGCCCAAACTCGGCCCAAATGGGACTTCCCCATGTTAATTTCTCCTATGCTTTATAATGGGACACATTATCCCTAATATCTCACTTAATATTGAGATTAGAGACTAGGAATCAATTGTGGACATATAGGAAATGATATATGCTGAATATTCTCGTGACCTTGAATTTGACCTCTGACCTCAATTTCAAGGTCAGAGCACAAAATGGCTGATATCTCGCTTATTATCGACTCTACAGCTTAGGAATCAATTGTGGACATATAGGAAATGATATATGCTGAATATTCTGATGACCTTGAATTTGACCTTTGACGACATTTTCAAGGTCATAGGACAAAATGGCTAATATCTCGCTTGTTATCGACTTTACAGCTTAGGAATCAGTTATGAACATATAGGAAATGATATATGCAGATTATTGTCATGACCTTGAATTTGACCTTTGACCTCATTTTCAAGGTCACAGGACAAAATGGTTAATATCTCACTTATTATCGATTTTACAGCTTAGGAATCAATTGTGGACATGTAGGAAATGATATATGCTGAATATTCTCGGACCTTGAATTTGACCTCTGACCTCATTTTCAAGGTCCAAGGACAAACTGGCTCATATCTTGCTCCTCTATTGACTGTATGGCTTGGGAATCAATTGTGGACATGATATAGAAAATGATATACACTGAATATTTTGATGACCTTGAATTTGACCTTTGCCCCTTCATTTTCAAGGCCACAGCACAAAATTGCTAATATCTCGCTGATTATTGAATTTACGGCTTAGCAATCAACTGTAGACATGATATATGCTTAATGTTATATATGCTGAATATTCTCTTGACCTTGAATTCAATCAGTGACCTGGCTAACATCTAAAATATTAAACATTGTCCGGTAACCTATCTTTGGCCCTTGGCCTAATTTTTTCCTTCATAATGGGAACTGCCGGAACTGTACTCCTAGAACGCCTTGGCACTTTCAAATGGGAAGTTATATGTGGCGACTTGTGTGGTGACCTTGAATTTGACCTTGGATGAACTCAAAAGGTCAAAACAGCTATTTTTGGGTCGAAAAATGCCCAAATTTGCCTCTACAGATGAAATGCTTGTAGATAGAGCTTATATGATTGCATTATGAGCATATAGGAATCATATATGGAACAACTGATGATGACCTTGAGCTTGACCTTGGATGACCTTGAGTGCTAAATGTCCGATGTGAAATGTGTAAATTAGCCACTGAGGCTTAAACCCTCGCACATACAGGTTAAGATTGTGTATAAGCTTACATGAAGTCATCTATTTATAGTACATCTTTTGGTAACCTCGAATTTGACCTTATATGTGACCTTGAAGGCCAAATCTCACAATCTGGCCTGATCTGACATGTGTAAATTGACATCTACAGACAAAATACTTGTTGATAGAGCTTTAATGTTCGTTTTATGAAGTCATATGCAACATACCTAATGATGACATTGCAGTTCACAAACATGACCTTGATTGGTAAATCTCAAGGTTATATGTCAGTAATGTCACCCGCAATGCTTAAAACGAAAATTGTCCGGTAACCTATCTTAGCCCTTGGGCTAATTTTTTTCCATTGCACTTCAATATTTTATACTGATATGCATTTTGTGAAAAATATGTAACTTAGAAAATTAGCCGAAGGGCCTACATGTAGAAAGGTTACGAGAGAAATGTTCAGTGTTAGACACTTTCCTGCTTGGCATATCAAATTCACCAAAGCTCACATTCAAGGTCACCAAGAAAGGCACCTGGTGTGACTGCAGATTATCCTAATACAAACCTACGCTACATCTACATATGTAAGCATTCTGTCTGCATCGGTCAATTTAAATTATTCGCGTCGGATGTTACTTCAGTATTCACCACTAAAGGTCATCTTAAGTCAAATTTTTCTGTCAAAAATGGCCGCCGTTTCGAGAAAAAGCGAAATAAACAAATTAAAATAATAGTTTAAGGTAAAATTTCAGTAAGATTCGATCGTAAACTTCCTAACCCAAACGACCGTAGATAGTGCTGTAACTTTTAAACATATCGTGATATTTAGCTGCCGTAAAGATCCACGATTTCGCTCAGATCAATGAGATCTTTCAAGTTCACATCATATTTGCACTTTACTAATCAGTCTTCATCATCGTTATGTGGCAAGTCAGAAGGCAATGATCACAACAAAACATGTATCTTCTTATTTGTATTTATTTATTGCACAATGGATAACAAAATGTAAACAACACTAGTACTAGTATGTAAGCTACTGAAGAATAAATATAGATAGATATAGCAAAATAAATCGTGAGAAAAGTTACAAAAGAGTTATATCTATGACCAAGATCACAATGCATGTGGAGGGCACAGTGATATATGTTGCATGTTTTGCACATGACATTTACATGAACATCACGTTTCCCAATTTTCCTATCTAAAGTCAAGTTCAACACAAAACCTCATATGAATTTTGGCCATAACTTCGTATAGGATGGTCAGATCAATTTGAAATTGTATTTTTTTTTCAATTTGGCATAAAACCATATTTTTTTCACCAAATTTCAAACTTCTATCTTGAAAACTGACAACGTTGGCAATCTAACCCAATGTTAAATTTCACATCAAACATGAAATTTGCGAGTCTGAAGAGAATTTGGCATGTTGGTCGATGTTAGCATTGCACGTTTCTTTGTATGATTCTTCCAAATCAAAAACTTACTCATATTACATGTCTTAGCAGATTAAAGATCACGAAATCTCCGAATTGGCTGATCTCCTGTGAAACGATTTGTGTCCAAATTTTAACATTGGGGTAGATTGCGAACTTTTTAAGTTTTCAAGATAGGAGTCTGAAATTTGGTGAAAAAAATATAGTTTTGTGTCAAATGGAAACATATAAAATTTCAAATTGATCCGACCAGTATGTTTGGCGCCTTCTCACACATGTAAACTACAAAGTTCATCGTGTGAATTGGATCACAAGTCATCACATTTTCGAGATTGTTTTTTTTTCGAGGAAACTAGAATCGTTACTCAAATGTGTGATCTGGTAATACTTTTGAGTGCACATCAAACCAACATAAAACATGTATATACTGGCCGAGTCCTGAGTTGAGAACAGAGTGAGGCACAAACGACGTCAACATAAATTGATGAGGATTTCGCTTGGCCCAATACACAACAATAGAGGTTCCAGAGCATTCACACATTTGTTGCCACAGCGACCTGTTTGTTTACGTCCACATTCCGAGGCACGATGTGGAGTTCTTGATCCACGGGCCCAGGACCGTCATTTACCAGGATCTTGGTGATGTCAACATCCAGGGACTTGAGTGACTGGAGAAATTCCAGCTGTTGTTCACACTGTTTCTGTTGGCATTCTGTAGAGAACGCACGTTTTGTCGTTATTTCAATAGTTATGAGTACATGTATGTCTGATTTTCAGCAATCACATGAATTTGTCAGCGGAGTGAACCCACTCTATAACGGACAATTGTCGGCAATTATATGCTCGTTGACATCGTATTCCCGGGTATTTTTGCGATGTTGAATCAGAATTGTATCGTGTTATGACTTGACATACTTCACCATGTTCACCTGATAATCAAGTGGCAATTTCGCATTAGGCCAAAAAAAAAAAAGCATTATGGTTCTGGTTTTTGGGGTCCCCGAAAAAGTGATGTGACGACGCGATTTTTAGGTTACCGGACCTATGGTCCGATAACCTATTGGCATGGCGTTGCGTCCGTCGTCCGTCGTCGTCGTCCACATTTTTATCTTTTTTGTTTACAGGCGAATTTTTCTGAAATTTTGTACAAAAATACTCAAAAATAATTCAAGAAGGAGGTATTTTTTTAGTTTTTTGATTTTCGCATTTTTTTCAAAATGGCGGCCGTTTTCGACGAAAAATGCCTGATTTTGGAATTTGGCGGCCATTTTCTCAAAATCTGTTCAGTAACTTTTTTTCTTTTTGATACATAACACTCCTCATATGTACTTCTATGATGCCTATAAATTTTGTTGGGCTTGAATCGCTCGAAGTGGCCCATTTTGGTCCATCTCGGCCCAAATGAGACTTTCCCATGTTAAATTCTCCTATGCTTTATAATGGGACACATTATGCCTGATATCTCACTTAATATTAAGATTGGAGACTAGGAATCAATTGTGGACATATAGGAAATGATATATGCTGAATATTCTCGTGACCTTGAATTTGACCTTTGACCTCTTTTTCAAGATCACAGGACAAAATAGCTAATATCTCGCTTATTATCGACTTTACAGCTTAGGAATCAATTGTGAACATGTAGGAAATGATATATGCTGAATATGCTCATGACCTTGAATTTGACCTTTGACCTCATTTTCAAGGTCACAGGACAAAATGACCAATTTCTCGCTTATCATCGACTTTACAGCTTAGGAATCAATTGTGGACATATAGGAAATGATATATGCTGAATATTCTGATGGCCTTGAATTTGACCTTCGACCCCTTTTTCGAGGTCATAGGACAATATGGCTAATATCTCGCTTGTTATCGACTTTACAGCTTAGGAATCAGGTATGAACATATGGGAAATGATATATGCAAATTATTGTCATGACCTTGAATTTGACCTTTGACCTCATTTTCAAGGTCACAGAACAAAATGGCTAATATCTCACTTATTATCGATTTTACAGCTTAGGAACCAATTATGGACATATACGAAATGATATATTTTCAAGGTCACAGGACAAAATGGCTAATATCTCGCTTGTTATCGACTTTACAGCTTAGCAATCAATTATGAACATATAGGAAATGATATATGCAGATTATTGTCATGACCTTGAATTTGACCTTTGACCTCATTTTCAAGGTCACAGGACAAAATGGCTAATATCTCACTTATTATCGATTTTACAGCTTAGGAATCAATTGTGGACATATAGGAAATGATATATGCTGAATATTCTCGTGACCTTGAATTTGACCTCTGACCTCATTTCCAAGGTCCAAGGACAAACTGGCTCATATCTTGCTCCTCTATTGACTGTATGGCTTGGGAATCAATTGTGGACATGATATACATGATATAGAAAATGATATACACTGAATATTTTGATGACCTTGAATTTGACCTTTGCCCCTTCATTTTCAAGGCTACAGCATAAAATTGCTAATATCTCTCTGATTATTGAACTTATAGCTTAGCAATCAACTGTGGACATGATATATGCTTAATGTTATATATGCTGAATATTCTCTTGACCTTGAATTCAACCAGTGACCTGGCTAACACCTAAAATATTAAACATTGTCCGGTAACCTATCTTTGGCCCTTGGCCTAATTTTTCTTCTTTATTATTATTTTTTTTTTTGCTAAAATCAGCAGCCGATGACTGACAAGGTCAAATATGGCTCATTTGGCCAACCCCTAAAATTGGCTGTTGACAAGTGACCCGGTTGAATTTGCCCTGTTTGGCCAGCCATTGACCAAGTTTTGCAATGTCAAAGACACTCGGGACCATTTTACTTGATCATTATCTCCCAAAAATCGGTCTACGGGTGTCAATTTACTATAAAAAAAAAGAAATTCAACTCTCAAAAAGTGATGCGCTCGATTTATTTTTTTTGGTTTTTGATGCGCAGGGTTGAAACTGACAAGCACGCCTAACCAGAACCATAATACTTTTTTTTTGCCTTAAGTTTCATAATTTTAGCGTCAAAAACTTGGCAATCTACCCCCAAATATTAATTTTACAGTTGACTCCCAGTTGATAATACCATAGCATTTAGTATCGCAAAAATATCTACATAACTCGATGTAAACGAGTTGAAAAAGTATAGTATTTTGACTTTTGATGTTTTACACAACTACAGTAGATGACATGCATTGTGAATCGTGTATTCGGCACATGTACGTACCCAAATTTACATCATGTTCCAATCTGTCCACCTCGAGATGTGTGTTAAGCTCCTGCTCCTTCAATGCCATCTCGTGCGTTTTCTTGATCTGATCGACTTTCTGTCGATGGTCAACCCTGGCCTTCTCCATGTCTTGCTCTGTCCAAAACAATAGAACTTACAGCGTTTCATCTTGTCACACATCCCATCTTTATAACCCGTATAATGATAATCGGTCCTAGGCATGAAGACTCCTTGGCAAGTGCCACATATAGAACAGGGAAAGCGTCACTCTAATGCCCCCATCCCACCTTCTCAATCTGCGTTTTTCATTGGTTCCGTTTTTCCTTTGTCTTTACCCCCAACATAACACCTATTACACAACCATCTCTCTTGTCTCCACCATGTTTTGTAGCGGGATGGTAAAAAAGTTGAAATAACGTTACAATTACTACCCACCTGAATATACGTGAACATGTGTATGATCAGGGTTTTTTTCTACATAGGTGTTACGTAACGTACTGAGGTCGACTGATTGATTCAGGAAGTGTACATATACACATACAAATACAACGTACCCACACATTTTACTTTTTTCATTTGAGAAACCTCGAAGAGCATAAAAGAAACATAACCAGCATGATATATGTTACGGAATATTTATTTGAATATTAGATAGAGAGCTTTGATATCAATCAACCTACTGAGGTTGGCTCGGTCCTGTTCCTTGGTAAGTTTCAGGTCAACCAGCCGCTGTTTCTGGTCCTGTAGCTCAGCACTGAGTCTCAGCTGGGTTCTGGACTGAACTGCGCTGTCTTGCATTGCCTGGAACATGAAGGTTGTCCAAAGAGCATGTCTTCACTTTAACCTAAAGATATGTTTTATTTAAGATTGTATTCTGGTGACTTGTTTTCCAAATAAAACTGTAGGGTCCTCTGCGCATATTTTCATCCGGCCTCGAGATATTATCCATTTTCGACTGTACGCTATTGAGTTATTATGTAATTGACACACAGTGTGTAGTATAATCAACTTTATTATACCCGTGTTTCACGAACAATCTTACTGACACTCAATCTATAGTGGTCAAAGATGAAGTGGCCCAAGATTTTTCACACTTGAGAGGATAGGTTATATCATAAATGGACCTTTTGGGTCCCTGAAAAGTCTGTAAGGAATGTTTTTACCGTACGGTTTTAGATCCTGAGTGACCACTCACTTGCAGTTGTTCACTTGCTTTGTAGCCACGGTACACCACCTTAGAGACAGAACACCCGACACGGCCGGATCGCTGAACCAGCTGCTCAAAAGTCCCCAGATCACTCAGCTTCTGGGTCTGCTCCAAGAACTGGCTGAACCTGGGGAGATATATGGATCGACAGAGTATTGACTGGCATAAGAATTTGTTGGGAGCGAAATGATGGAAGTAAGACTGGAAGAGTGGTCAATTGATTGTAGTCTTCACGTTGACAGTTTTGTGGAAGTTTTTACGAAATTGTCATCGGTTTTATGAAAGTTTTTATGAAATGGTTATCTTCTATGTATGAAAAGTTTGTGAAAGCTGTTTTTTTTTATTTCACACATCTAACATTCATAAAACATCGTTATTTTGTAAAAGGGGAAAAAAAATTCGTGCATATTCCGTGAACCATACATGTACATGTATGAGTTACACGTTGTTTCGTCTGTACTTTGTACCAGTGTGTCTTTGGATAAACTATTTGGTCGGGCTTTGTTTCTATTCCAAAATGTTCTATTTTACGTTTGTTTTTGGCATCATCAAAATCTGACTATTGGTGGTAATAGATTGATAATTTAATAGATCATAGTCATTATAGATTAATAGATCATAGTCATTATTCACTAAACTTACGTCAGTTTCCCAGCAAAAGCGATGACATCAGCACAGACAGCACTGAAAATGAAGAACATTTACGTAGATGCTACAATATAATAGCTAAACTGACCATGTACAGCATTCACAAATAAAAACATACAGAGTAGCAATGAGAGCAAAGACTGTCAGCGCTACACAACCATGAAAACAAGGCCAGGGGCTTACTTGATCATGTCAGCAATGGGGTCATGCGTGGCCTCCAACTGTAGAATGTAATGTCATCAATATACACCAGTGTGAATATCAACCCAAAATCACGTTTATTGTAGCAACCGTTCTTATATATATGGTAAAATCAAACACAAATCATGATTGGGCATCAAATTGTCATTGAGGTGAGCTGCATGCACAGCTTTGATCATGTGCGATGTTCATTCAAAATCGTGTTTCAATATGTTTTGGATATACATGTAGAGTTACCATGGTAATGACATCCACAAGCTCGTAGAAGATCATCAGCTTGACTGTGAGCATTGTGTCATCCGTGGTTCTCACATCTCGGACCTATCGACAAAAACATTTTTTTTTGCAATGCTGAGGACATGGAACGACCAAGCTAAAACTCTGATGGTTGAACATTGCATCATAACTATAATCTGATTTTGTGGTGGGGTATCTACTACAACTTACATTGTAGTAGAACTGCTTGGGGATGACTTCCAATTCCTGGAATTGGCATTGGTTTGGAATCATATGTCCCACGCTGTTCGGATCCTCGCCATGCCAGCTAAACTTGTGCAGCCTGTGACAAACGTGATACCATATCATTCATAACACGTCCCTTGCAGCTGAAACTTTCGCAGTGTTGATTCCTTCTCATCCTGTTTCCTTATACTCACCATTCTGTTGCTTGTGGTGTAAAGAGTGTCGGACCTTGGACAACACGACGTTCCACGCTGTTGTCCGGCTTGCGATGGTAAACTACGACCATGTGACTGGCGTCTATTTTGATTGCGTTGCTCACACGTACACTGCTGTGTTCCAATGGATTCTGGTACATTTCACAAGGCCTGAAACCAATGCACCCATGAATGCATATCACCAGTTAACAGTGCAGTGCAGTAATGTGCCATATGAAGTTATACACGTACGTTCACAAAAAACATGGTTGGATTAACCATAACATTTTCAACCATAGACTATCAGAACCAATGATGGATGTCAAATCTAACAAAAGAATGTCAGCTCTATTCAGCTAGGTGAGTTTTGTCAAGAGATAGTCCTACCCATGAAATTCATCTCCTCCCCTGGCAAGTAATGTCAGCCCTACCTGAAAAGCCAGACTTTCCAGTGGATGTCAGCCCTACCCTGGGAATTCAGGCCTTCCTAAAAAATGTCAGCCAGCACTCCCCCCAGATAATGTCAACCTTAGCCTGGACAATGAGGCTTCCCCAGTGAATGTCAGCTCTACTCAGGGATGTCAGGCTTCACCAGGGAAGTCAGCCCTACCCAGGGATGCCAGGCCTTACCAGGCAAGTCAGCCTCACACAGGGATACCAGGCCTTACCAGGAAAGTGAGCCCTAGCCAAGGATACCAGAGATTACAAGGGAGGTCCGCCCTTCCCAGGGAGGCCACGCCTTACCAGGGATACCAGGCCTTACCAGGGAAGTCAGCCTTACCCAGGGATGTCAGGCCTTACCACGGATGTCAGCCTTACCCAGGGATACCAGGCCTTACCAGGCAAGTCAGCCTTACCCAGGGATGTCAGGCCTTACCAGGAAAGTCAGCCTTACCAGGGATGTCAGGCCTTACCAGGGAAGTCAGCCTTACCCAGGGATTCCAGGTCTCACCAGGAAAGTCAGCCTCACCCAGGGATACCAGGCCTTACCAGGGAAGTCAGCCTTACCCAGGGATGTCCACCCTACCCAGGGATACCAGGCCTTACCAGGGAAGTCAGCCTTACCCAGGGATACCAGGCCTTACCAGTGAAGTCAGCCTTACCCAGGGATGTCAGGCTTCCGTGGAAGAATGTCAGACCTACCCGGGGATATGGCGCAGGTCTCCCGTGTTGTAGGTCACTTCTAGATATTGATACTGCGAGGCGCTGTGACGCTGAAGAAGTGACAGTCTCTGTCGAAACAGGAACAGCTGCAAAACAAACAGAGATCTTGTTTTACGGTTAAGCTGCAGCTGCACTGACATACAACAATCTGCTGACATCACGACTTCCATAAAAATATATACCGGTAAAAATCACAGATAGGCCCACTGCAGTTTGATTTATTTGTTGCCATGGCAACTCACCCTGACGGGACCCTCCACCACTTTTCCTTCTCCCAAGTGGTTGTAGATTATGGCCTGTTGGCCTTCTCGCACCGTCTTGAATTTCATTTCCTGGATTTATTGCATCATTAACATATAATACTGGATTTCAGGTTACTGTATACTAGTATTGTCATTTTATAAGCCACATGTATCGGTACCATGTTGGCATGTATGCCATGTACCGGTAGCCCTAAAATAAATAGATCTTTAGCTGTAGGCTACATAAAATATGATCTATTAGCCAGCACTGCAAGGCAAATGCAATCTTGGTTCTTACATTTGCTTCTTCTACTTCACGACGTCGAGCAGAATACTAGTGATTCATTCCTACCTGTCATTTCAAGACTCGAATTTCTGCAGAACATGCATGTTTTCAAAGTGTCACGACTGTTTTGGGGCGTGTTTCACGGTCGTTTGTAAACAAATCACCACGACACCTGGTGAATAGTGCGATGAAGCCTACCCGTACCGGTGGTCATGAGGCACATGTCGGATCATAACGTTCCTCAGATGGATGGATGGATGAATGGAGCTATTCAGGGGGTGAGAGCTCAGGATCTGAGGATAACGAGCTGAGTGCACGCACTTATTTCCAGTTAGGTCGTATTTCGTGTGATGTACATGTACTGCATTGTCAGAATTTCTATAGCGGCCTGAAGCAGATCAGGGTATGACTGTGTACAGTGCTTATTGACTGTACATGTACAATACAGTATACATGTACAGTCAATAAACAGGGTGCATTTATCAGCTTCCCCATCACCCCGATGAGCTGAGAATCCCGGTGGAGCAACCGTAATCCTCACCCAGCACCAAGTTTAATGTGAAAAGAGCGCTATCAAATCTGATAACTTTAACTTTAACTTAATATCCTCTCCGGGCCGAAGGACAACATATCAGGGGCTATATTCGCCAGTGAGCGAGACCTGGGATCGAACCCGGGATCACTCGTTTGTGAGGCGAACAACTGAGGATATAATGAAATTAAATCTTGGTGAAAATTGGCAATGTACCTCGGAAATCTGCCCAAAATTTCAGCAAGTGCGATCACGGGAATTGAAGCAAGTTTGGGAATTTATTTTGTTTGAGCGAATTATTCAGCAATGTGGTGGTGGTGCTTTTGTGTAAAGGTGTTCTCGATACGGAAGAGAAAAGACCGAGCAGGTGTGCCCGTGTGTGCCGTATGTAGG
This sequence comes from Terebella lapidaria, assembly GCA_949152475.1. Lineage (NCBI taxonomy): Eukaryota > Metazoa > Annelida > Polychaeta > Terebellida > Terebellidae > Terebella > Terebella lapidaria. The sequence continues at coordinate 17,019,635 of OX424559.1, forward strand.
TTACAAATAACCTCTTTCAGAAGTATTGCCGTATAGCGTCCAGCACTCGCAAATTAGATTTTTGAGCTGAAATTCAACATTGAATTTTTAATGAACTACATCGTGTCATATACAGCTATGATATTGTGCAGACTTGACATGCCTGATATAAGGCCTTGCTATACAGGACCATTGGTCTTATGTTGGAGAACAACTTCTATGCTCGCAAGTCTTCTTTGGCGTTCCATGTAACGTTAGATTCGCCAGATGGCGCTGATTTTTTTTCACGCACAGACAGACAAACTCGACATCTTCACTGTCAAATTTTCCTTTTCAAGATTAAAAGCATCACAGACGTTTCCTACAAGACGAATCTTTATCGAAAATGTTTTGTGTCAAGAGTGTATTCCTAGTTTCATTCGTTTATATCGCTGTGCTTAGCGGGAGTGTGAGTGTTTCCGGAAAACAGACTTCAAAAACAAAATTGACAAAAACTGCACCACCGTCACCGTCCCCACGATTTGGACGAGTAAAAGTGTCAAAACCAGGAAGCTCGAGACCTGAGGTATCGTTAGACGAGCGAGATGACAATGAGTATGTTCGTAACGCTAGCTACGGAGAAGAATACTCACACACAGTCTACAAAAGCCATTCTTGGATATTCAACTATCCACCAGTCATCAATGAGGTTTGTATTGTGTTTGCAAAATCCTAAATAACCTGTTAGGCAATTTGCACAATTCTGAATTCACATGTCTTGCCATGTTCAATAATGCAATTAGTAATACTGAACAAGCGTCGTGTGAAGGGGCCATGTGATACCCGAATAAAGGCCTTACCCTCAAATATAATGCTGCACTTCAGAGTAAGGCCGTACGTGTGTGGATCCACTCATCCAATGCGACGTTGCAGTATCCCCTGTTGTTTGTCGTGGAGGAACCCCGCGGAATCCTGTCGTGGCAAATCCCACTTGGACTTCAAAATGAGTGAGCAGGGCTTGTTTTTGTTTTACCTTTGTCCTATAAATTGTTGGAAACTGGATAATTTCATTGCTAAATCTACAAGACAGGTTAGTACTGCTGTCTCTGCAAGCCGTAAGAAAATACCCTTCGAAATAAAACTGCGTTTGCCTCTAAGTTAAATTTAGCGTGTAGATCTAATATACCTGTGAAATAAGACTTCCTATCTGTTTTTATGGCCAAAAGTTAGGTCATCTTACCAAGACCAAGTTGTGAACCATCTCTACATACTTACATGACTATCATTGATAACACTGCTACAGGTTTCTGACATACTACTACAACAACGTAAGTCGGACACTCTGTCCGTACGGTCAGCAGGCGAGCGAGGAATATACGGTCCAAATCTCTAGTTTCTCACGACAGCCGGTCGACTTCACAATCAGCGCTCAGGAGGACCCATTAGACATCAGGTAAGTCACAGGACTTGGTTAACTGTGTTGGGCGAATGTACATGTATCACATAGTCAGATATGTATGTGATACTTAAGCTGTTAAGTGCTCCCCCTCAGATAAGACTTACCCTTCTGCCACAAAATAAGTTATTATTTAAGGGGAAGTTTTAGTTGAGGGGTTCATTTTCATGTATTCATCTACTTGTATTAGTTTAGTCACAGACATTGGGGGAGTTTCAACAGGGGGATGTATTGTAATATGGAATGTTGTAATATTTCACACGGACATCGTCTGCGATCATCAATGACATATGAAATTATGGCATTGAAATTCTGTTTCAATGAAGCAATGATGTCATGTGAACCTGCTGAGTTGCACGCTCTGTTTTACAGGCTGTCGGAAGAAGTCACCACACTGGTCAGTCCGTCTATGCCGCAGTATTTCCGCTTTGAGATGGCACCGGGAGTTGATTCTGTCCTGATATCTGCGGAATCTGAGGACGAACTCTGTATGATTCTCTCCGTGCAAGCTGCAGCAGTAAGTAGGGAAAATAACTATTCTGAAAGATGAACCTAGAAAAACTTCTCTTCAAACTCACCACTATTCCTGATCAAGATTCTAAGGCTGCCCTGATTTCACGGGTCTTTTTCCATGATCTGATCATGATTGCATTGAAAATGTTTTTCAGTAACTTGATTAAAAGTATAGCATGAAATTTTTTTCTGAAAAAATTTCTTTCGAAAATCTTCTAGATTACTTAGTTTCCACTAACATGATTAAGACTGTTCTTCATCCATCTTCGTTAAACAAAATGTTAAAACACTCCTTTATGAGCTTGTGTCCGTGAAGTCGTTGAATTATTTGGTACATCTATATCTGCGTGTGGTTGCAGTGTCCGGTGTTTGATTTGCTGACCAGTGTCCAGCTTAGAGGTCGTCACCAAACAGTCACAAGGAAAGGCTCCATCACCCTCGAGGTAAGAAGGGGTAGAATTTCGACAAGATTCCGAGATTCCATTTCGCAAAAGATCCCACAAAATGGCCCTTGATTCTTGCAAAATATAATGGAGTATATGAGAACAGGATTCTTGCAAAATTTTAACTCGAGTATGGTGGTAAAAGAGGGATCAGAGGGTAGTTCTGATCTCATGGCAATACATTTACAGTGGACCTGTGTTTTGAGACCACCCAACATATCCTCAAAAGCAGTCTTGAATGACAGGTTGTCTTTTATGGCATGCACATGATAAGAAGCCGTCTGGGACCCAGAAAATTGGTGGTCATTAACACTGGATCCATTGTATTACTGTAACTGCATGATTAAATATATAGTATTATCGGTCAATATTTAGGGTGGGGTTGAAGATGGGAAATGATGCTACAATAATTGATAAGATCTGAGTTTAAAGAAAGAACCCTTTTTTCACAGGATAAGCTGAAGCAAGTGGTTGCTTTATGTCTCAAATTTGTGTCCATGTAAATTGTACGAAACGGTCGTTTAGACTCGTAATTTTGATATTTCCCACAGCGTGACTCCAGCAAAAACAATACATACTTTGTGGTGCTGGTGGTGACACCTAGTGACTTCCACTGTCAAAACACAGAGGCCCTGGTACCAGGTCAGTGTCCATGGTAACAGTGTGACATGCTTGGTTAAAGTGATATTGGCAGGAAAACTATTTTTTTCTGAATCAATTACATATATGCCTGTGGTCTCAGAAAAAAAGGTTACGAAACAAACTGAACGGTCAACGCTGCGTTTTTCAGGAGGTTCGAACAAGACGCTTGTCCGGATGAAGAATGTTACCTTGGTAATCGAGCCGTCCATAACCAGTAAGTTTGCATCAATATGAGTATTTATGTGTTTTACTCGTGCATGTAGACAATATACTGGTAACTATGATAAAATCCTCCCTCCCCTCAGGTCTGGAGTTCACGGTCGCGGTACTCGCCGCGGGTTTCTGGTACCTGGGCTTCTACATTATGGCCTTTGTCATTATTTCCATCTACCACTGTGTGTGAGTACATGTTCAATTCATGACATGTTTGATTTGCTCAAATGGATCAGTAGTGTACATGTGAGTCCTTTCTATTGATTCATCTATGAAATGTTTTTTTTGCAGGCAAGGGAGAAAGAGACGAAAGACCCGAATTCCATCAGGGAGCGAAAGTAATGAGATCTCGGAAAGCACTGCTTTGAACAGTGAGTATTGGTCACTTCCAAATTACTTACAGTGGATCCTGTGTTTTAAGACCACCCAAGGGACCCCAAAAAGGTGGTCTTAAATGACAGGTGGTCTCTCATGACAGGTTCATTTACATGATAAAAGGCCACTTGGGACCAAGTGTAGCGGTCTTAAAACACAGGGTGGTCTCTCAAACCAGGTGGTCTTTAACACAGGATCTACTGTACTTCATGGAGATGTTACATGTCATGTATTGATATAGCAATAAACTATGTGGTTATGATTACAACCCCGGTGTGATATAAACTCGTTTGCTATGGTTCCGTTCCCTATAGTTCCATGTCCGGGAGATTCTGAGAGTCCAAATGTGTCACAAAACGCCAGCTACGGGACAATGCCGTCAGATCTGGTGCATCGATTGCCGCCTAGTGGAACTAGAGGTTAGTGTCTAAAAACTCGAGGTAAGGTGTCTTCAAAACTGCAGTTGGTGTCTGTAAAAAGTATGAATAGTCCTTGCCATACTTTGAAATCTTTTGTATTGAGGAAATTACATAATAAATACTGGTTTTAAAAAGGCTCAAACTTCATGTTGGTTTGTTTTGCTAGAAGTAGCACTTTGCCATGTTCGATGCCCCCCTCACCACCCCACTCACATTCGTTAACAGGTCTACACCAGCGCTCCCGATCACAGCCTGAGTTCCCCGGTCAGAACTTCACGGCCGGCCCAGGCTACTCCCAAAACAACAGCCACCAGCATACGGCAGTCCAGGTTCACCAGCCCTCGAGCGGGCAGAACTCGCGAGCTCCAAACGGGTCATCAAATAGCCGTCGTGATTCTGTGCGACAGGATTCCTTCTCCACAACTTCGTCGAGTTCGCTGGATGAGAGCGACATTGACATGTTACACGACATCGACCGGGAAAAGGATATTTTCCGAACTAAGGTCGGTGCAGCAGTCGCCGGGTGTCGATTATTATACATATTATATATTAATTGTAGAAGGATATATTTCTTCCTTTTTTGTCGTTTCAGTTTCTGGATCATAACTTGAATAAACATGATTCTGGGTCAAAGTTTGTTTCTGCACTGATAATATTTTGATCAGAATTGGAAAAAGTACCAAAGTAAATAGATTGAAGTCATCGATAGCATTTGATGTCCATTTGATGTGAGACTTTCCGTTTTGTTTACAGACTTTCCTCTATTTGACGGACTTGTCTCGAAAGCCAAGGAAAAAATTAGCCAAGAAGATAAACCTGTATCCCTGGTCAGTAGTGTTTCAATATCTATAATGAATATTCACCATGGTTGACATTTGAATATTCATTCAGAGTTCATTTGAATAATAAACCATTACTTTTGGTTTATTGTTAGACAATTTAATGTATATTATAAACTCGCAAAATTACTGTAAATTTCCGAAACATTTTAGAAATGTTTGAACACTATCCTCATATCAAACCACACCACATTATCTATGAACTGTGATCTTGAGCATGGTTATGTTTTGTGTATGTTTTCCTGCAGGAATTTGATAACGCTAGCTGTGTTCTATGCACTGCCTGTGATACAACTTGTGCTGACGTATCAAAAGGTACTCACTCGCAAGAATCTGTCATCGGGGACAATTCTGTCCTCTTTCTTATATCTCCTAACACCCGTGAAAATTCGCAAAATATATATTGAAGTCTATTGCATCATGTGCCTAAAATTTGATGTCCAATAACAATATACAACTTGAAAATTCCCAATCCATGAAATAGAAGCTGAGCAAGGTTTACCATCTATGTACGTCGAATAATGTCTGTTAATGTCGTGTTTTCCTGTACAGGTTCTGAACCGGACCGGGGACGAGGACACATGCTATTACAACTTTGAGTGTGCGCATCCTCTCGTTCTTCCATATCCGAAGTTCCGTCTGACGACTTTCAACAACGTCTTCAGTAACATCGGCTACGTCTCGCTCGGGATTCTTTTCTTGCTGATTGTCTACCGCAGGTGTGTATTGAGATGGTAACATCATGAAGTCATGTCGAAGACAATTTTACATGTTTTGATCATCCGTGTGATAAGATGTTGGTGGTTTTTGTTTATCGTTAACTGGAAATCTGTATTGAGTCTACTCGTAATTTCATACTTTATTGCCTAAATTTCCTATTGTTTCATCGCTGTTGAGAGTAACGTGGTTTTGTAATATTCAAGTGAAACAACTGCCATCCAATGAGATATTTCATTTGAATCTAATATCGTTAATACACATTCTCCATGTATAAATAATTTTCAGAGATAGGAATCACCGAGTTGCCATAAAGCAAGATCCACATAAAGCCAAAGTAAGTTCCCTGTTCACAACCCACATTAACATCAAACTCTTTCTGCAAAACACGCTTTTCGATGGGTACTTATAACATCTCTACCAGCAGATCTATCATTGTGCAACTGTTCTATTACAGCACTATGGCATTCCCCAGCACTACGGCCTGTTTTACTGTATGGGTATCGCGTTGACAATGATGGGGGTTCTCAGTGCCTGCTACCACATCTGCCCGAGCTATAACAACTTCCAGTTCGGTAAGTAGCAAGACAGTGAAACATTGCGTATTTGACACCAGTCGCGAGGACTCAGTTGTCAGTTTTTGTGGTGGATTCAACTGTGCGTCAGCAAGAAAAGAGATCAGAGTTACATACTTGCATTCAAGCCTTGAGAGTGAAGATTTTGATAAGAATTTTCTGTTTGTCAACAAGAATAAAAAAACATGTCCGAAATTAGTTGCTTGTACACCAGAAATGTCATCAGAATTATCAGTTTGTCATGAGAAGAAACGTGATCAATATCAAAATCGTCTGTTTTTCAACAAGAAATAAAGTAATGCTTTATACATATTCTGGTGTTTATGTCCACTGCACATTAATTACCCGATTCGCTGTTTTAAAAAGCTTTGACCAACTCTTTGACACCTTGTACACCAGTGTACTATGCTTTCAGACACGTCGTTCATGTACGTTCTGGCTTGGATCCTGATGCTACGAATTTACCAGACTCGACATCCCGACATCAACCCACACGCTCACACCGCGTATTTTGTTCTTGCCTTGGCTATATTCTTCGTCGTTGTGGGTGTGGTAAGTTACAAAATCATATTGACAACACGGTTTAAATTCAACACAATCATCAATAAATGATTTTATTGATGGACTGATTAACAGTAAAATTTAACTGGAAACCTTTAGAATAAATGCAACAATTTTAGGACCATTTCAGTAAAACACCCATCAATTTTGTCACTTCGAGGTTTCAAACAAAGCAAGCAGTGTTTCTAACCAGAGACGTTTCTTTTAGGTGTACGGGACGATCTACTTCTGGGTGGTCTTTGTAATGGTCTACTGCACGTTCTATCTATTGTTGAGTGTTCACGTTTATTACATGGGACGCTATCGACTAGGTGAGTATTAACCTCTTCACTGCCTATAGCGTTGGAAATATCCCGGTGCAAAACGTAATTGTGTGATGCCTATGTGCGGGAAATATCCACCGGGGAAAATTCCTTTCCATGTTTCTTCTTGTACGGCGAATATTTTTCAGTCGAGAGTCCCCATACAGCCTCTGTACATTGATAAAACAGTGTTACAATCGCTAGGTGGGGCCAAAATAGCACATCTATACAATGGGAATGCCTGGAACAGAAACAAATAGTACAGAAAAGATCTTACCTCAATCTTGGGGTGATAATCTATTGATTAAATCAAGGGGGTTTGTTAAAGTAATTCAATACACACATATAACATACGTCGTTATTCCAGATTTTGGACTGTTCAGACGTCTCTACAACCTGTTTAGAACGGACGGCGTGCGTTGCTGCATGAAACCAGTCTATGTTGTAAGTCGCCGCTGTTTCCGTGTGAATTTCCTTGGACTACACTTGACTCACTTACCATTATTGTCTGACGATGTTTTCATGCATGTTTTCAGGATCGTCTAATCTTGCTGCTTATCGGAAACGCTGTCAATTGGTTCTTGTAAGTACTGTGTACATTTGTCTTGTCACAGAATTATTATTCATCCGAAACACTTCCGATACATTATTGTTCGAAGCAAGCCATCAGGTCTCATGAAATTGAAATACATTGTATGTAATAATGTATTTTGTCGAAAATCTATCAATGAAAATTCATTTACCCAAAATCTTCACGTGGGAAATTAATATTAATTCCCAGGTAGGTAATAATAATAATAAGCAGTTCATAATCATGTTAATATATGAATTTAGAGCAAGTAATCCACCAGTTATCAACAAATTCATAGAAATTCATGAAATACAACCTCCTCTATACATAAATCGCTGAGTATTATAGACCAACTTATGAATGTATGTAACTATTGTTGTTTTTTCACGGACAGTGCAATATTCGGCTGTGTGACGGAACCGGCTGACTTCGCATCCTACATGCTCAGTATCTTCATCATTAACCTGATGATGTACTTCGCTTTCTACATCGTTATGAAGGTGAGTTACCATAGCAACCATCTCAATTGCACATTACCATTAACTCGAGTGTGCACGACGTACTAGAGCTTTAGGTTATCATGTGCAACAGATTTATATCATTTTGGTTAACTTACTGTAACATACACGTTTTTGTGGAGATTTGATTTTTGCAGTTTTGTACATGTATCTTGGACTGTTTCACGAAAAAAAAAACCAATACATGTATTAGCGGTTTCAGGTCTTTACCACACACAAATGCTAAACAGCACCGGGATTTTTTTTTTTTTGCCGGGATTAATTAAGGCATTTCGGCAGAAATGCCTTTATGGTTTTAGCAGAATTTTTTTTTTTTTTTTTTTTTTTTTCTTCTTCCGCCACTTTTGGTTTCCGGACGATAACTTTAGATTGCCTTGACGGATCCTTGTCAAATTTTCACCGCAAGTCAGAAATGATATGTGGAAGAACCCTATTCTTTTTGAGCCGGATCCGAGGTCCGTGAGGTCCGTGAGGATGAAATCAAGGCTAATTTTAAAACTTGGTTTCCGGACGATAACTGGAAAAATATTTATGCAATAGTTGCAGAACTCTGCATGGAGGTTCATATGCCACCAGGGAAGAACCCTATTGATTTTGGGATCGATCCGTCAAACGACCTTTGACCTAGAGGTCAAAATAATTTTTTGCTGATTCATCCTTGAGGCTTCCTGCATATCTCGGAAACCGTGCGTTGTAGAGCGAAACGGACGTTATTTTCGGACTCGTCGCCCTAGACAAACATCTCTAGAGTGTACTTTTTTTTTTGATCCGGCTCCGAGGTCCGTGAGGTCCGTGAGGATGAAATCGAGGAACTTGGTTTCCGGACGATAACTCAAAAAATATTCAGGCAATAGTTGCAGAATTTTGCACGGAGGTTTATATATCACCAGGGAAGAACCCTATTGATTTTGGGATCGATACCTCAAACGACCTTTGACCTAGAGGTCGAAATAATTTTTTGCTGAGTCATCCTTGAGGCATCATGCATATCTCGGAAACGGTACATCGTAGAGCGAAACGGACGTTATTTTCGGACTCGTCGCCCTAGACAAACATGTCTAAAGGGTATTATGGATGAACTTTGGCCTTGACCTTGAATTTTTTTGCCGAGTCGGCATTTTTCGTTTTCGTCGATATCTAGGAAACGGTGCGTCGTAGAGCGAAACGGACGTTATTTTCGGACTCGTCGCCCTAGACAAACATGTCTAGGTATTATGGATGAACTTTGACCTTGACCCGAAATTTTTTTGCCGAGTCGGCATTTTTCGTTTTCGTCGATATCTCGGAAACGGTGCGTCGTAGAGCGAAACGGACGTTATTTTCGGACTCGTCGCCCTAGACAAACATGTCTAAGGGGTATTATTGATGAACTTTGACCTTGACCCGAAATTTTTTTGCCGATTCGGCATTTTTCGTTTTCGTCGATATCTCGGAAACGGTGCGTCGTAGAGCGAAACGGACGTTATTTTCGGACTCGTCGTCCTAGACAAACATGTCTAAGGGGTATTATGGATGAACTTTGACCTTGACCCGAAAATTTTTTGCCGAGTCGGCATTTTTCGTTTTCGTCGATATCTCGGAAACGGTGCGTCGTAGAGCGAAACGGACGTTATTTTCGGACTCGTCGCCCTAGACAAACATGTCTAAGGGGTATTATGGATGAACTTTGACCTTGACCCAAAATTTTTTTGCCGAGTCGGCATTTTTCGTTTTCGTCGATATCTCGGAAACGGTGCGTCGTAGAGCGAAACGGACGTTATTTTCGGAGTCGTCGTCCTAGACAAAAATGTCTAAGGGGTATTATTGATGAAGTTTGACCTTGACCCCAAATTTTTTTGCCGAGTCGGCATTTTTCGTTTTCGTCGATATCTCGGAAACAATGAGTCGCAGAGCGAAACGGACGTCATTTTTGGACTCGGCGATCTAGACAAACATGTCTAAGGAGTATTATGGATGAACTTTGACCTTGACCTTAAATTTTTTACCGAGTCTGCATTTTTCGTTTTCGTCGATATCTCGGAAACGGTGCATTGTACAGCGAAACGGACGTTGTTTTCGGAGTGGTGGCTCTAGACAAACATGTCTAAGGGGTATTACTGATGAACTTTGACCTTGACCTGAAATGTTTTTTTGCTGAGTCGACATTTTTCATTTTCATCCATATCTAGGAAACGATGTGTCGTAGAGCCCATGGCAAACATGTTTTAAATATTACAAATTAGTCCTAACACCGAAATGCCTCCAAGGCATCTTTAGGCCTTGACGTCTAGTTTTAACGGTTTTGTCACTCAAACTGAAGACTCTAAAATGAAATACTGTAAACGTACTAATTTTTGTGGTTTATTTATTTTGCGGATTTCGTGGTAATATCAAAACCGCAAAATTAAATCAACCGCAAAATTTTGTCCATATGGAAGAACAAAGTAAAACGAAGGTAAGACCGCAAAATTAAATCCACCGCAAAACGTCTGAGGTACAAAACCGCAAAATTAAATACCAGCAAAATTAAGTACGTTTACAGTACAATCACCAAAGAAATATACAGTGCACGGATTCCATGTTTTCTACAAATTTTGATCATTTTTTCAGATCCGAAGCAGTGAGAAGCTGCTGTTGTTGCCTGTGATGTTCACTCTAATCTCCATGGTTCTCTGGGGATTCTCGTTCTACTTCTTCATGCAACGTGTCACATCTTGGCAGGTCCGTGGCACTTGACAGCTGACACTTTGACAGATCAGTGTTACACTGGTACTGTAGTTATCTCAGATTGAATATGTTTTCTACTTTCCTATCTGACAGCCATATGGCCCAAATTCAATTGCTGCATTTCTGAATTTGTGAGCTGGATTTCACAGGTTTATTCATACCTAATTGCTTCTGCAAAATAATGTCATCGATTGAAAGTTCGATTGCCAACATTATACAGACAATTGGTTTTCCACAAACTTAGCCTCCATGCTTCACCAATCTGAAGTTTAATAACTTAAGGCTGCTGCAAATTGACGTACAGTACGGAAATATCTCAGAGAATAAAATCATAGCATCTAGCACATAGAATACCTATGCATAAAATTGTTATGGTAACTGTTAATGTTTTGTTACAGGTCACGCCTGCCATCTCCCGAGAGAGAAACGCCCCGTGCGTCCTGCTGAAGTTCTACGACAGCCATGACGTCTGGCATTTCTTGTCATCCATGAGCATGTTCTTCTCCTTCAATGTAAGTCCAGGTGAAGAGTTCCATCTTGACGCAGTTTGGTAGACAGGAAAGAAATGAACTGCCATTTCACACTCAATGACCTTGATGTTGCGTCTGGGAGAAGAGGGGTGTTTATTTTCGGGTTTGGTGTTCCTCATTAAAAATTGAAACTTCAAAATGTCTTCACTTGAAGATGATCAAGAATGAACAATGGCAGAGCCTTGACAACGGAAGTAAAACACCTCTCTTCCACTGAATTTCAAAACCTCAAGTTCGATGACTGCAAACACAAAGTGAAATATCAGTTTTCAGTCCGCTTCTTTTTTTATCCGTGCTCAATTCAAATTTCCGATGATATATAATCTCAGTACTAGTATGTAAGAATCTTAGCAGTTGGTGCATAAATACTTGACATTAAATTGAAAGAAAAAGTCTCATTATGTGTTCCTTGAGGCATTCACCGTATCATCATATTAACCTATGTGATATACACTAGTAACCACAATTGTGACAAAAAAATGAACAACTAAAAAATCTGACGATCGAGAAATCTGAGTGAATTATGTGGAAAAATTAATTATATATCAGATGATATGTTATTGGATATTTTGATTTTCCTGCATGTCGCCAACTGTTACAGATGCTGTTGACTCTGGACGATGATCTGGTTGACACCCCTCGTGATACGATCCGCGTCTTCTAGACTGTCCCCACTGTGTCACTAGTGTGTGTGTGTGTCGGTATGTGTGTGTGTAAGCTCTGATTCCCTTGAGCGTATCAATTGCATAAGTGATAAAGTTAGCATTATATGTATGCAACAATCTGTTAGTTGTTAGAGTGCATATTGAAATATAAGGTAGCGTGTTGAATAAAGATGACATATATGATCAATGAGACAGAACAATGGGTTTATGACAGTGTAATGGTGAGATAACAAAATTGATGACAAGATAGCACCATAGGTTATGAGATTGCACATTGTGTTACCAAAAAGTATGAGAAAGCACAGTTGATTTTGCGACAGCACAACTGGTTATGGGACAACACACATAGTATGCAGAATGGGATTTGAGATTAAACAATCAATTATGAAATATAGAACAATCAGTTATGAGATGGCCAAAGGGTAGGATGAAACAATAGAATGGGTTATGAGATGTCAAAATTGGTTATGAGAAAATGTGGTATGATATTGTTCAGCTTGCAAGTGCTACTAAAATATATATAACAACAAGTACTGGTACATGTATGCTTCGTGCACTGTATTACAATGTAATTGCTTCACATTAATATAGAATGGATGAATGAATAAGACTAGTTTATGGTGTACTTTCTAACATTCCATGTTTTATGTGGAAGCCAGCGATGTTCTGTATTTTGTACTTTACTCAGATGAGCATCAAATGAGCAGAAATATTTTTTAATGCCTTCATTAATACGCAGCTGTGATTAAGAACATGTACTTCTTTCGTTCTGTCGTCGATATTCAATCAATATTAATGCATGAATTTACATAGCTGTACAGCTACACAGGCAGAGAAAGTCCTATTGTACAAAACATTTTCTAGTATGGACAGTGTATGTGTTTGTGTAGAGTAGCATTTCGATAGTGAAACGATACTGTGATGTTTGACAATGGATTTTATTTTGTTGGAATTGTTGTAGTTTGTACCTTTCTGTTTGCTACTATGTATATACCAGTATGAGTTTGGCATTGATATTATATTGAGGACAGGGAAATGTGGTTTATTTTATATGGCCCAATTAAGCTGTGCTGCTTGTTTGTCTATATTAAAGAATAATTTGAAACAGTGTGAGACGGAAGAATTATAAGGTTTTTTCAGTGGCCGAGTAGTATTAGGAAGGCAGCACAACTATTATATGGGCCAATTATTCTGTGACCAAAACATATTCAATTGGGTTTGACGATGGGGAGAGGAGGGAGGGGGGGGGGATTGGGGGGCAGTGTCCACATGGATATTATGAAAAGCATAATGTTTATTCATCTTTTTATACACAATATTCAAATTTCGCGAGACCTGGTGTTTTCTCCATATTGTATTTGTGATGTTCCTTGCTTTATATATTGGCTATGCATTTGTCAATTCTGAGCTTTTGTATGTACGAGTACAATAAACATTTTTTACACATCTGTATTTGTGTATTACTGTATTACTGTACTAGGCTATGTGCCTAAACAGGAGTATGGTTACCATAACAACAAAAAGTTTGACAGATTCATGGGTTATTAAGGCATTTCGGCAGAAATGCCTTTATGGTTTTAGCAGAATTTTTTTTTTTTTTTTTTTTTCTTCTTCCGCCACTTTTGGTTTCCGGACGATAACTTTAGATTGCCTTGACGGATCCTCGTCAAATTTTCACCACAAGTCAGAAATGATATGTGGAAGAACCCTATTCTTTTTGAGCCGGATCCGAGGTCCGTGAGGTCCGTGAGGATGAAATCAAGGCTAATTTTGAGACGGTTTCCGGACGATAACTGGAAAAATATTTACGCAATAGTTGCAGAACTCTGCATGGAGGTTCATATGCCACCAGGGAAGAACCCTATTGATTTTGGGATCGATCCATCGAACGAACTTTGACCTAGAGGTCGAAATAATTTTTTGCTGATTCATCCTTGAGGCTTCCTGCATATCTCAGAAACCGTGCATCGTAGAGCGAAACAGACGTTATTTTCGGACTCGTCGCCCTAGACAAACATGTCTAAGGGGTATTATGGATGAACTTTGACCTTGACCCGAAATTTTTTTGCCGAGTCGGCATTTTTCGTTTTCGTCGATATCTCGGAAACGGTGCTTCGTAGAGCGAAACGGACGTTATTTACGGACAAACATGTCTAAGGGGTATTATGGATGAACTTTGACCTTGACCCCAAATTTTTTTGCCGAGTCAGCATTTTTCGTTTTCGTCAATATCTCGGGAACGGTGTGTCGTAGAGCCAAACGGACATTATTTTCGGACTCGTCGCCCTAGACAAACATGTCTAAGGGGTATTACGGATGAACTTTGACCTTGACCCGAAATTTTTTTGCCGAGTCAGCATTTTTCGTTTTCGTCGATATCTCGGAAACGGTGCGTCGTAGAGCGAAACGGACGTTATTTTCGGACTCGTCGCCTTAGACAAACATGTCTTAAGGGTATTATGGATGAACTTTCAACTTGACACGAAATTTTTTTGCCGAGTCGGCATTTTTCGTTTTCGTCGATATCTCGGAAACGGTGTGTCGTAGAGCGAAACGGACATTATTTTCGGACTCGTCGCCCTAGACAAACATGTCAAAGGGGTATTATGGATGAACTTTGACCTTGACCCGAAATTTTTTTGCCGAGTCGGCATTTTTCGTTTTCGTCGATATCTCGGGAACGGTGTGTCGTAGAGCGAAACGGACGTTATTTTCAGACTCGTCGCCCTAGACAAACATGTCTAAGGGGTATTATGGATGAACTTTGACCATGTCAAAGGGGTATTATGGATGAACTTTGACCTTGACCCGAAATTTTTTTGCCGAGTCGGCATTTTTCGTTTTCGTCGATATCTCGGGAACGGTGTGTCGTAGAGCGAAACGGACGTTATTTTCAGACTCGTCGCCCTAGACAAACATGTCTAAGGGGTATTATGGATGAACTTTGACCTTGACCCGAAATTTTTTTTGCCGAGTCGGCATTTCTCGTTTTCGTCGATATCTCGGGAACGGTGTGTCGTAGAGCGAAACGGACGTTATTTTCGGACTTGTCGCTCTAGACAACATTTATCTTATATGTATTATGGATGAACTTTGACCTTGACTAAAAAATTTTTTTGCCGAGTTGGCATTTTTCGTTTTCGTCGATATCTCGGAAACACTGAGTCGTAGAGCGAAACAGACTTTTTTTTCGGACTCGTCGCCCTAGACAAACATGTCTAAGGGGTATTATTTTAACGGTAAATTTTTTTGCGGAGTCGACATTTTTCATTTTCGTCGATATCTAGTATATATTATAAATTAATCATCACACCGAAATGCCTCCAAGGCATCTTTAGGCCTTGACGTCTAGTTTGCATTATATACTTGGTTGCAAGGATAAAACACACTCAACGACTAATAATGTGCTTACACAATATAAATCTAATTAAATGAAACCCAATCGATGGATGTCATGCATAACTATTGAACTGCTCTCAGAGGAGCAAAACAAACCTGGGCATAACTTTAGAACAAACCAAGCCTTTTTGGTTTTGTAAAAACCGTCGGATTCCTTGGGAACAGATCTTTCATACTATCAAATAAGTTTTTTTCTTGCTTCGCTTCTTTAAGAACCAGGCGTCAAGGCCTAAAAAGATGCCTTGGAGGCAGTTAGGTGTAGAGACTAATTTACAGCATACATGTTTACCATGTTTGATGATTTTGTCCTGCTTTATGATGCACACCAGTTCTGAGATATTAAAAAAAGCTGATTCAGAAAAAAAATTCCGTGTCAGAGTCGAAGTTCAACCTTGATACCCTAAAACATGTTTGCCTTGGACGTCCATTTTGATCTACAACACCGTTTCCGAGCTACGTATTGACGATATTCAAGAATACCGACTCAGCAAAAACAATTCTAGTCTGGTCAAAAACCATCCAATAATCAAATTTCCAACTACATGTTTGTCAAGGGCCATGAGTTGAAAAAATAATGTCCGTTTCGCTCTATGATGCACCGTTTCCGAGATATGAACGAAAATGAAAAATTAGCCCAAAGGCTAAGATAGGTTACCGGACAATTTTGGTTTGGCCATGGCAGCATTGGCAGGTAACAGACCTTGAGATTTACCAATCAAGGTTCGCAGTGTAAACATATGACCTTGGGATTTACCAATCAAGGTCATCCGTATGAACTTCGATGTAACCATTACATGTATGTGTGCGGCATTTGATATTCTATATGTTGGGTGGAATCGTTTAGGCCGCTCAGGTCAATTTACACATTCCAAGTCAGACATTTGGCACTTAAGGTCATCTGACGTCAAGTTCAAGGTCATCATTAGTTGTGCCATATATGTCTTCCTATATGTTCATAATGCAAACATGAGCTCTATCTGCAAGCATTTCATCTACAAAGGCAAATCTGGGCATTTTTTGACCCCAAAATGGCTGTTTTGACCTTTCAAGGTCATCCAAGGTCAAATTCAAGGTCACCACACAAGTCGCCATATATGACTTCCCATTTGAAAGTGCCAATTTCTAAGCTCTATCTTCAAGCGTTCTATGAGTACAGTCCGGACAGCTCCCATTATGAAGGGAAAAAGTGCCGAAAATTTTCCAAGTCCAAAATTTTTTTCAAAGGGTGAAAATTTTTTTTTGCTCTAGAAATGGCCCAAAATGGATAGTAATGCGATCTGGGGCGAAAAAAAATTTTTTCGCCGACCCGCCAAAAATTCAAAATGGCCGCCACACGGAAACCGGCAGATTTAGGGCAACCAAACTTATACATATCACAGAGGTATATGAGGGGAATCTTTTGAAACCAAAAACTCAAAACTGATCAGACAGTTTTTGAGAAAATGGCCGTCAAAGTCCAAAATTGAGCGTTTTTCGACAAAAACGGCCGCCATTTTGAAAAAAATGCGAAAATCAAAAAACAAAAAAATACCTCCTCAAAATATTTTTAGGCATTTTTGTGCAAAATTTCAGAAAGATTCGATCGTTAACTTTAAAGATAAAAATGTTAACGCCGGATGGACGGACGGACGGACGGACGGACGGACGGACGACGGACGCAACGCCATGCCAATAGGTTATCGGACCAAAGGTCCGGTAACCTAAAATACTGACTCTGCAATAATTTGAGATCAAGGGCAAAGCTCATTCCAAATACCCTAAGACGTGTTTGTTTAGGACAGTCCGAAAATAACTTCCGTTTAGCTCTACAACGCACAGTTTCCAAGATATGAAGGATGACTCGGCAAAAACTCTTTCGACCTCTAGGTCAAAGGTCGTTCGAGCATACAGGTATGACTCCAAAATCGATGGACCTCCACGCACAGTTTTGCAGCCATTGTGTGAATAGTTCTCGAATTATTGCGCAATAACGAAGTCCAAAAATTGACATTGATTTTATCCTCACGTGGGTTACGGCTCCAAAACTGTACAGCACATCTGGATAACATGTCTGATCAGTGGTGAAAATTTCAAGTAGATCCGTTGAGGCGTTCTCGAGTCCGAAATGCCTTAAAATTGCGTATCGCTTAGGATTCTTGTAATTTCAATGGTTCCATCATACCATGGGAAATTTTAGTTCATGTCTCAGCCGTTTCGTAACAAACATGAAATTTGGAATATATATTTTGCATATATATCTATTGTGATGAGATAAGACTTCTTCCGGTCCTTATCAGTCCCAGCACGACCATATAGCATGAGCGTATACAAAGAATAAGTCCGACTTGAGAACACTCCTTTATTACGACACGTGAGTTAATTCAGCATGACTGGGATGGCAACAGGTACGTTCATCTCTAATGTAACTATATATCCGAAAGTCTTATTGATGTAACAAAACCATGCAACTGCCGCGCTGAAACGTTCGTTAGGAACGGTCACGTGATCTACAAAGTCCACTTGCGAAGACACCGTTCGCGGAAGAACCGTTCGCGGAAGCACGATTGCGGAAGCATCATCAGCGGAAGCATCGTTCGCGGAAGAACCGATCGCGGAAGCACCAGCGGCGGAAGTACCCTTCGCGGAAGCACGTTCGCGGAAGAGTACGCGGAAGCAGCCTTCGCGGAAGAACCGTTCGCAGACGCAGTCTTCACCACGTGGAGAAGAGTGCG
Source organism: Terebella lapidaria (assembly GCA_949152475.1). NCBI lineage: Eukaryota > Metazoa > Annelida > Polychaeta > Terebellida > Terebellidae > Terebella > Terebella lapidaria. Next base: position 17,037,748 of record OX424559.1, read on the forward strand.
GAAGATACGTTCGCGGACGAAGATGCGCGCGCAGCCACCCTGGCTATATAAGGGAGAGCGGACGGCTGCTCTGAGAGCACTGCAACAGCGACATCGACCGTGGGGAGATCGTCACCGCCACAGCCAAGGGACTCGACGAACTCCGTGCGGACGACTCCTTCTTCAGGGCCTTAGAGTCAACCGGGATTAGACCGACTACCTGGAGAAACCATTCGACTAAACGGGACGGGAAACTTCAACGGGAAGGGACAGAGAGACGCCACCGGCTAAGAACTCTTTTTAGTTGTGCCCTCGTGCACTATTTATTTTTGAAATGTGATCATACAGTGCTCCATGTCTGAACTTCATATTTGTACGTCACGTGGGTGACCAGCCATACAATTGTAAGTTGATTTGATGTATATAAATCTTCAATTTATTTACATCTGAGTTGCTTCTTGCCTAAGTGAAGCCGGTAAGCTACGGAGTGATGATACACCAGCGTTGGGGAACGCCAGATTAGTGACGGCTCTCGAATCACAACGAGCGGGAGTTACATAAAGTCTATACGATCAGAGAAACCAGGTTTTTTGGGCCACACCGAAAACAAGTCATTACCAAACGTCACATTGATGATCACTTTTATATCCCACTTCTAAATTACTGTCAAATCCTCAGAGTTTCAGCAAAATGTTCACTCTCATCGAATTCTACTACAGAACAATGGGACAAGTGTGGGCACGTATGTGTGTGTCTGGTATTTTCCCGCCTGAAGTTGCGGTGTTGAGTCTGATTGGTGGATTGTGACATAGTGCCATGTTCTGTGCACGGGATGATGTGTGGTGTTAGCCTCTCCAGAGTTTACCCTTTCCAGAGCCTACTAGTCCAATAAGTCCTAAACAGTTCCTAACAGGGGTAACCCACACACACGCAGCGCGGAACAATGTGAAATAAAAATGACAATAAAAATACCTAACAGTCAAAACAAACGTTGTTAGTCGGTCTATCCGCGGTCAAGCTATAATGGAACATGCCAAATCACAATACATATATAAAGGCACAACATATATCACATTATTAGCATATTATATAATTGCAACTGTCCTTGATGTTCTTAAAAGATCGGTAATGTTCATATGACAAACCTGGTCTATGACCAGGTTTATTGTTAATGCACGGATGTTCATTCACCCTGAAAGCGAACGGGTTAACACAACATTCATCAATGGTTTCACAACAGATATATTATTTTGACGTTGGCCGCAGTGGCTCGATAGTTCATTGGCCTAGGGATTGCCCTGCAGTTGGGCATGCACAAGGACTGCGTCCAGATTGGTAAGCGCCTGGTCGAATGTACGCCCGTATGCTATGACATCGTCCAAGTAGCACATGCAGCGCGTCCACAAATATCCACAGAGGATGGTCTCCATGAGACGTTCAAAGGTTTCCGATGCATTGCTTAGCCCAAATAGCATGACCTTGAACTGGTATAAACCTTTCCGTGTTGCAAAGGCAGTCTTCGGTCTGCATGCGGAATCAACCTCAACCTGCCAATAGCCCGAGGCCAAGTCCAAGGCGGAGAAGTACCTCGCTCCAGCTAGCGCGTCATGGGTGTCTTGGATGTTTGACAAGGGGTAGGAGTCCTTGTGCGCCATTCAGCAAGTGATAGTTGGTACAAAAACGGTCTTGGTCATTTTTTTCGTACACGAGAACGACCTTTAGGGCGACACGGAAGTCTGATGCATCTCAACTGAAGCATCTTGTTGACATCTTCGTCGATGATGTATTGCTGGGTTTGTGGCATGCAACATCATCGTTGACAAATCGGCGTGGAATGTCTGGTGTCGAGCATTGCTCGACTGGATGTTCGGCAAGGTGGACTCTGTATCTTTGTCCAACTCCTGTGCCCACTGTTGCGCTCTTGTTTGGCTTGGGAGTGCGTCATCATTGATGCATCCAACTCGCAGGTCGTGCATTGACCGAATGAGAGTACAAGTAAAAGTCTGATTTAGAGTCTGAATGAGAGAGCGTGTTTGCACATACTCGTTTGCATTTATGAGGGAGTAGGGCTTGTAATGTCAGACTCATGAAGCAGCAATAGGTTTGGATTCACCGGCGTGGTGGAGTACGACCGAGCATGGGCATCTAGGATGTCAGTCATGGTGTGTATCGGCTCAAGCGGGTCTTCTTGCAGGAAACCTTTCCTTCAGATGACTCCATCAGGGACCGACAGCTACTGACAGCTTGTACATCAGGTGCGGCTGTTTCTGGGACAGCGTATTGCTCATGGCAACTGAGCTCGGTATCGTTGGCTGGTAATCTGGTGGGCGGTAATTCATGGCTCGCCGAGAGGCATGGTCGAAGGTTGTGACATACCTTGAGTGTTCTTGCACGTATTAAATCCGAGAATGACCTTCATATACTGGTCATGAGTACTACCGGTCCTTATCAGTCCCGGCATGACTACGTAGCATGATATCACTATGCAAGGATATAGTCCGACTTGAGGACACTCCTTTCTTTTGACACGACGAGTTAATTCAGCGCAACTGGGATGGCAACACTTACACACACAGCCTTGCACACACTCCTCTATGAAGTCTCTCTAATGTCACTATATATCTGAAAGTCTTATTGATGATCTTTTTATATCCTACTTCTGGATTACTGTCAGATCCTCGAAGTTTCAGGAAAACGTCCACTCTCATCGAATTCTACTTCAGAACAACGAGAGGAAGTGTGGGCACATCTGGGTGTGTCGGTGCTGTGTCTGTTTGGTGGATTGTGACGTCATGCCATGTTCTGTGCCTGGGATGGTGATGGGTGTGAGCTTCAATCTCGGAATCTGTACTTGTATATATGCGCGCATTACATGGTGTAGTTTTTTAAACTAAAGTGCACATATCAGTGATCAATATCCTACCCTTCCATTTCAAGTATCTCATTGATATTCATGTCAAATTGATGCATGTGCAAATGTGTATATCTTTTGTGACCCACTGACAATGTCTTGTGCCGCTGGTCAATGGAGGATTAATCGTATGGGAAATACTGTCAATGCTCAGCTGTCGAGAACGTTGTACTTCAGAGGAGATGTTGTTGTGATTTTGGTTTTATACTACACTTTTTATACCACAAAATATTAGAGTCGCTGAATTCTTGATATAGTTTGTGGTCAATTTCATAATGCCAACGGATATAGACGTTATTAATGCGGCTGATAATCAATTTCTTTTGTCCAGTGTATGTTCGATGCGGATGATATATAACATGCTATTTTGATCACCAAATTACCACCAAGTGTTGAGGTAAACCCGAAAACAGGCAGTAAGTTATTGTTCCATGGTAAGTAATCTCACCAAATTCAGGAAACTGCATCCTAAAACGCTGTCTGTTTCCTATGTAGGTAAGTTACATTTTATTGGTGGTTTATAACGTTCAGGTTCTGTGTGATTATCGACTGGGTCTTCAATCTGGCCATTGTACAAGCCTTGTAGTCTTGTATTAAACCTACGTAACAAATTTCAGCGAAATCCATTTCCAAATTGCAGAGTTATATCCCAAATAAAACATACCAGGACTCGGCTGTTAAGGCATGGATCCTGATCGATCAGCAACCTTAACTAGAAGATCCCTGGTCACTACAGACCGCCACGATCTATTCCCCACGATAAGTGCCAGATCTTTTGGGGACCTTGAACTTGACATCAAGTGAACTTTCATGTCCAACCCAGAAGGTGGTGCCTCTGAAATCATTATCAACGAAGGAATGGTATTTGATTTTCAATGTGGCTCTACATGTATTTTATCTAGACGTTATGTCCTTCCTGACGACAAGGGAATATCTCCACATCAATTCCCGTTACTGCGGATCCCAACCGGACGCAAAGATCACTGACTACAAGGTCATTCAACTTTGTAGAAAATTACAAACAGAATAAGTCCCTCGTCATTCCTTTCTGAACACTCACGGGTGCGATACGCTGGGATAATGGTGAATTATCAATTTGAAACCAGCTATACATGGATGGATAGCTATACACATGCAAGGGTTAATAACCGCATACACGTATGGTATATGTATAAACACTGTTCGTACTGTGCAAACTTCAAAATTAATATGCTTATATATGTGAAGAATACGGTTCACTGGCCCGTATCAGGCCGAATGTCTGTGATGTTGTGCTACAGACCAACAAGCCGGCAGTTCAATTCAAACTGTTTATTGTGGTGATAGCGTCTGATGATCAATCACACCACAATCGGGGCCGCTCACACCTACGTCGGTGATTCCCAGTCGATTATCCTAATATAGTCCTTTATATATATCTGACAGTTTATACATCCACGTTATATCAGCTTTTATATTCCTTTATGCGATCACGGCCGTTCTTCTTGATACAATATATAATGCGACCGTTTACATTGATCACTTCTACTCAACTGCGCAGATAACTGGGGCCGAGGGACCATGTGGCTGTGTAATTTCCCGCCAGGTGTAAGCGGTGTTGTGATAGGTTGAATGTGTGGTGCAATGCGCTGATGTCACCGGGAAAGTGGGTTTCCCCGGCTCGTGTCAATACTTGTAATGCCTGTATCTGTGCACGTGATGTATGGAGTATGTGTGTCAAGTTCTATGTTTAGAAGTCAGTGCATGTGAAGGTCAAGGTCGAGTAAACGGGGCCGAGTGTACTGAACTAGCGGGGCCGCAGGTGCGTGGTTTGACCTGTGTGTGTAACCATGACTACATGGAATTTATGCTTGTGATCGTATAGTATGTACCTGTCCTGTATGTAAGTCATGTAGAATGAATGTTTGTTGTGGAAATGTGTAGTGCGCGGGAGGGACGGGAGTTACAGTCGCTAAAATTACTACATAACACCCCTTCATTAATTCTACGCCCTCGGAATTACCCTCCCCGGACCCTACCGTCGCCAAAACTAAACAATAAAAAGCTAAGAAGTCCTAAAGGTCAAACCCAAAAACACTCACACACACACGCCGCGCGAAATGCGAAAACACTTCATACAATAAAAATTCCTAACTGTCAAAATAAACGTCAGCAGTCGGTCCGTCAACAGTCTCTACGATGATACATATACAAATACATGCATAACAATGACTGATGAAGAATGGAATGGAATGTATAAAAACAAACTCCTCGACATTCTCTAGTAGAATGGAAAAAATCACTCTTTAAAGTTCATTTCTGGAATAAAAATGGTGATTAAACTTAACTAAATTACATGTATAAAAACGAAATGCCATGACTAGGATAAAATATATGTATATACAACTATTTACATTAGACAAGTTCGTGACCAGGATGAATGGCCGTTCTGGTCGGGGCCGTATCCTAGGGGCCGAACAGTTCGGGGCCGAGCCTACTTCTCTTCCCGTTCACGCCTGCTGGCGGGAGGAGGCGGGGCCGCTGGCGAAGCTTGCCGCATGAGCTGCAACTGCTCATCCGGGGGTAACCTTGGCAGAATGGACACAATTGTGGCCAAAAGCTCCCCCGGAATGGTCGGTGTAGACGGGGTCGTCGGAGCTGCTGCTTCCGGAGTAGTTGGGGTCGATGCTGCTTGGAGCCGAGCGTTTTCCTGTTGGAGGTTAGCAACCCGATCCTCCAACTGAGTCACGCGAACTCGGAGCCGAAGGTTCTCCTCGGACAAGGTATCCGGGAACGTGGGCTGGTGGCGCTCATGCAGAGCCCCCATCCCAAAGCCGACAGACAGGCCGTTATACTCTGCCTGTCTGATGTGGTGGTCCAGGGCCGTCAAGTACTCCCGACGTATCAGCCGCAAGTATTGGTGCGCCAAGTCGTCAGCGCGAGCGAGAGCCAGGGTCGGTAAATGCTCTTCCGGTTCTGACGGGAGAAGCAAGGGGTCGGCATTATGGGCGGCCTGTTCAAGGCGGGCCGACCAAAAGTCTTCATGGAACCCGAGGTAGTTCGGGAGCCGCTGGGCGTCCTCATCCCGTAGGAAGTCCGTGAGGTCGGGGTTCTGGCCGGGTAGCGCCTGCAGGCCGGGAAGTGAACGAGTCGCCAAACGTCTGCCGTGTTGCCGCAGGAATTGAAAGTCGGCCGCGAACTCGCCGGACCCATGAAACGGAAGACGCTCGTCGAGGTCCCTGTGGAGCGACTCAAGCTGCTCCGGGTCGTCCACTTGGAGTCGGGGCCGGTCTCTATCCGTGCCGCGTGTCGGGACGGAGCACAGAGGTTCCACTTCCTCCGTGAGGTACGGCGGGAGCGGGACGGGTTCCACCATCCGTCGTGAAGGCTCCAGTGAGGATTCCGGGGTCGAGAACTGTGTCGGGGTCGCACGTGCAGGAGATCCGGGTGCAATCTCCCTGAGTGGAGGCGGCCGATCCTCAGCTGGACTCTTTGGCTCAGGAGTCTCCTTGCCGGTTGATGACGATACCGGTGTGGTATTCAGGGGTCGACTTGGGAGTGGCAGATACTCCTCAGGTGGAGGGACCAATCCCTCACGGACTCGGTAGTCCGTGACGTTAGAGGCCGTGGGTCGTTCCACAACCATCCGCCGGGGTATAATATCCGACGGCCGAGCTCTAGACGGGGTCGAAGATGTCACTGTGGTGACCGGTCGAGTTGTCGCTGGCGACGCCACTGTCGCGAACGAAGCCGTCGTGACGACTGCCGAGGCCGAAACACCGGTGGTCGTTGTCGGGACCTCCTCCGCCGTGCTCACGGATGTTGTCTGGTAATTTATGGGCCGGACGAAGAAAATCGTGCTGGGTCGTCGAATTCGAACCCGCGTGTTCATGGTCTCAATGTCACTGACCATGCGGGTAAGCCGAATCTCGTCTGCCGGGGTCGAAGCACGATTGTACTCTAGTCGACGGAGTACCTGTTGCACTTCCGGGGCCGAGTTGGGCGGATATTGCTCAAAGAGCTCTGGCGCCATGTGCCAGATGCCGAACGTCAGGACGGTGTTGACATCCCTCCTGAAGATCGGGATGTTGGCCGGAACTCTTGGGGGTCGATAATTCGGGTTCGGCTGCATGTCGACTCTGCAGCGTAGCGCGAACCTGACGAGCATGGGGCCGGATGCCGATAGTCGTCCCTCCTGGTAGAGCGGGAACGACGTCACGTGTTGCGGGGTCGCTTGGGACAGGTGCCGGAACATCTCCTCCTGGGCCAATGTCCGGAAGCCGTCGCGGGCCGGGCACACGAAGTAGCGTAAGAACGGAAAGTGGTACGCTAGTACGTGCGCGTCGAGACTCTGGGCCGTCCGGAAAGGTCCGCGTCGTGGCACGGAGGACCACTGTCGCTCTCCTGCTCCTTCCTCTTCGCCGATGCAGAAAGGGCACTCGTAGCGACCGTCTCCACGCTGTAGCGGAGCCAACGTGAGGAGGTTTCCCTCCGACAGGGTCGACTGTTCATCGAAGTTGTGGATATGGCCGTATCCAGCGCTCCGATTCCGTTTGCTGAGTGGAACTTTGTTCCAGTCTATGGGCCGAGTTCCGTAAGGCGTCACGGGAGGTGGCACCAGTTCCATCAATTCCGCCACTTGCCGGCGGAAAGTCGAGGTCGGGGCCGGAACAGCAGATCCGCCACTAGAGCGCGACGAACTGCTAGAGGTCGATCGGGCTCCCGCTCCATGTTTCTTCTTAAAAGAAGTATAAGTTCTCTTGTTTGGAGAACGGGAGGCCGCAGGTCGTGCTACCGCTGAACTGGAAGCGGGTGAAGTCGGGGCCGGAGCGATCGGGGCGATCACCTGATTTACTGGGTCGGGTTGGCGGCTCGCTGTGGCGACTCGTTGAGCCTCTTGGGCCGCTTGTCGTGCCTCAATCGCACGCTGGACGATACTTCCGCCCTCCTCGAGTCGGCGGAAGCGTTCGGGGTCGATATTAAAAATGTCGTCCGGAGTCGGGCTCGGTGTATGGCGCTCTCCTCGTTGCGCCAGCTTGTTCCGGGCCGTTTTGGGTCGTGCTCCCTTCTCCGATCCACTTGCCGTGTCACTGAGCGTGACTGGATCGCGCTGCTCAGGCTGCGAGTCGGGGCCGGACGAAGCTTCGTTGTCGGGGACGACTATAGGATGATCCGATTCATCCCCGGTGTCGATTACTTGGACGGTGATGTTATCGCCGTCCAACTTGACTGTACGGGGCCGATTATCACCTGGGTCGTTATTTTCCCGGTCGTCTCCGGGTTTGTCAGCCATGCTGACGGGCCGAAATCAAGCCGAAGTACTTCCCAAGTACTGACTAGGCTGGTTGTAACAAAGTCCGGATTTCTTCAAAACCAGCCTAGTTCAAATGCCGATACCAATGCCGAATTGTTTCCCAAAGTCTTGTGACCAGGATTTCAATAATATCACAGTTTATAGGCCGGCAATTATATATGATTATCACAGTTTTTAGAACAATAGTCTGTATCTCAATAGCCGAAACTTCTGACAATAGTCCTTCTCCTCCAAAGTCTCAGGCACAAGTGACCTGATTGCCGCTAATCTTCAATGCCGTACACAAAGATGCTGACAGCATCTCGATTCTTAGAACTGGGCCGGGGGGCGCTCTCTATCTATATAGAAAACGTCTTTACGCTATGTATCATTGTTCCAAGCGTACACACAGCAAGGCGGGGCCGTCGTCAAGGAAACGCAGAGCGATCCTTCTCTGACCTCTTGGGTCAGTCTATTACGACAGTAGGGGTGTCCTCACACTGTCCAGATTTCCGTATGTCCATCTGCCGTCCCCTGGATAACTCGTGCCGAATCATTGTCTATTTATACTAGTCGACTGTTCGAATTACTGGGCTCTTTTTGCCCGACGACTCACTATTGTCTTTAACAGGGGAGACTTCATGTGGGTGCTGTAAACAGCTAAAATGTTTATTAGCGCTCGTGCGTGCCTTGTGAACTCAACAGTCTATCATTCCTTCTCCCACAAATTAGCGCACAATAAACTACGGGGTCGAGTTGCTGTTTCACAGACGACACACAGTTATTAAAGGCTGAGATATGAATATCAATCACTCACAGGGGCGGACATCGTTCCGTTCATTTTCAGCCAGTTCACAGGACGACGGGGCCGCAAATATTGTAGGGGTCGAAATTGCAATGATCTGGGTCGGTCACACCGCGGCGCTTTGAATATTTTGGGTGATGAATTTGGTGACAGGCCGCATCTTGGCATGATAGCTATGTAGTGACTGGTTCACGTACCACTGGGCCGTTCCTCCGAATATTACATGGAGTGAGTAGAGGCTCTGTCGACGCATACTCCAGAACGAATCACACTATCACCTCTTCGACAACTAAGTGGCCTTACTCACGGTGTGACTGGTTATTATCCTCTTCGGCTGGCACATGGATTGAAGCTTTTCATGATAATCTTAGTCATTGCGTAACATACGCCTTGATCAATGGTACATGTTATACGGGGTCGAAACATATATCATAATGCAACCAATTTTTCACCAGCATCATAATTATAATATCATATCTAGTGTGTATATATCGAATTTGCCTCACTGACATCTTGTACATATTAAATGCATATATTGTTATTGTAATATAATATATTATTATTGGGAAAGACATGATATCATAGTCCATTAGACATGCATAATTCATCATCAATGATATCAATCAGATAACAAGGCCGGGGTTATCTGTAGCGGGCCGGTCTGCGTGCGTGGCGTCTGGGTCGATTTGGTCGTGCAGGCGGGGGCGTAGCCTCGCTTGTCTCGGGGTCGGAAGATACCACAGGCTTTTGCCTGCGTGTCTTGCGTGCCGGTTTTGGAGTGTCGGAACTTGATCTGTGTGATCTTTTCCGTTGCCGATGTCGACTTGAGCCGGATGAGGTCGGAGATCGCGATTGACGATCCTGGGTCGTTGGCGAATCAGACTCAGCTGTTTGGTCTGAATCGGTATGTCGATCTTGGACTGTTACCTCCCAAGGGTAATAGAACTCCTTGAGAAGTCCCATGGGGTCGGGTGACTGTTCTGGGTCGGACTTGCTTGACGACGACGTGGGTCGTACAGGGTCGGAGTAGATGTGGGCCGCTTGGTTGTCACCTTCGTATGGCTTGAGCACATCCAGATGAACAACACGAGTGTTCCGAGGGTTGGAAACCAGGGCGATTCGGTAATCAACCTCAGTTACACGGTCGATGATCCTCCAGGGACCAGTCCAGGGCCGAGCGAACTTATTATTCTGCGTGAGTGGCAGATAATAATACCGGACCAGTTCGCCTGGTTGAAACTGGGGTCGTGGTTTTGCGTGGGCGTCATAACCCATCTTTTGCCGAATTGCCGCTTTCTCGAGATGGTCTTGGGCGAAACCGTGGGCCGTCCTGATGGCTTGCCGCAAATACTCCACATACTCCGGACCACACGGAGGTAGAGGCTCAGGGTCGTAGGTCGGAAACATGAGGTCGACTGGCAAGTTACACTCATGTCCATACACCATCAGATGCGGGGTGCATCCCGTGGACGAGTGTACTGAGGTTCGATAGGCCATTAACACATATGGCAAGTGCAAGTCCCAATCGTTTGCACGATCACTGACGAACGCACTCAGCATGTTGAGCAATGTCCTGTTGAATCGCTCAACTTGGCCGTCGCTCTGGGGTCGGTATGGGGTCGTACGAATCTTCTTAGCGCCCAGTAGACGCACAACATGCTGGAACAGGGACGACTCAAACTCAGTACCTTGATCGCTATGGACCGCTTTGGGGACACCGTGGTAGACTATCCACCGATTCACCAGGGTGTCGGCAACATTTTTGGTCGTATGTCGCCGTAGCGGAAAAGCGTCAGTGTACTTCGTAAAGTAGTCCGACACGACTAGTACATACCGATAGCCTCTTCCCGTGACCTTGTGGGTGTCGAGGATGTCCATCGCTATTCTGTCGAACGGCGCTCCTGTCGGTAGCTGTGTCAGGGGCGATCTCTTTGGGGCCGGTTTACCCTTGCGGGTCACACATTGCGGGCAGCGGGCACACCAGCGGGCGACGTCCAGCGCCAAGCCGGGCCAGTAGAATCGGCGCCTGACTCTCTCGATGGTACGCTGTATGCTGAGATGTCCGACAATCTTGAGGTCGTGTAGTTGGTGCAGAACTTGTGTCCTGAGTGCTACGGGGAGCACGGTTTGCACCACGGGCCGTCCAGCAGGGTTTTATATGTCGAACCAGCACTCCGTCTTGTAGCGCCAGGAGGTTCCAGCGAGAAACAAGTGTCTTTACCTCCTCTCCTTGGCGGGCGACTTCTCGTGAGTCGGGCTTGGTGCCGGCTAACATCCATTGCCGCACTTTTCCGACGCTGGGGTCGGCTTGCTGTGCCGCGATAATGTCCTGGGTCGAATAGTCCGAAAGCCACTTTTGTCCATCAAGCGTGGCGTCCAAAGCACGGACTCGAACAACTTGGCGTGCCGAAACTAGCTGGGGCAAGACCGGTGATGTTATCGAATCACTGTCCAGGAGGTCTGCCCTTGTCTGGGTCGGAACAACAGTTATCCGACGAACTGGAAGTTCTCCGGAACTTGTTTCTGGGTCGGTCGGAGGTGTGACGAGTCGTCCGGGACAGTCTTGGTGTTTGCAACTGTGGCACCGTGACAAGCCGTCGGCGTTACCGTGTAGTTTTCCGGGTCGATGCTCTATCCGAAAGTCATACTGCTGTAGCTTGGCGAGCCACCTAGCGAGCATGCCGTCGGCGTCGCTGTAGTTTTTCAGCCACCTTAGCGAGCTATGGTCGGTTCGGAGGAGGAATTTCCTACCCCAGAGGTAGTGCCGATAGTGTTGCACCATCTCAACTACTGCCAGTAGTTCCCGATAGGTGGTGCAATAGTTCCGCTGGGTCCGGGAAAGGGTCTTGCTGGCGAACCCGATGGGGATCTCCTTCCCGTTAACCCTTTGCGAGAGGGCTCCTCCCACAGCAAAGCCGCTTGCATCCGTATCGAGGATGAAGTAGTCCTCCGGATTCTGGGTCGGATGAGCGAGCTTGGGCGCCTTGATGAGGGCGTCGCGGAGTCGCTGGAAAGCTCGTCGCTGGGCCGGTCCCCAAGTGAAGTGGCATTCACCTCGGGTAAGCGCTACGAGAGGTTCAGCGATCTCAGCGTAGTCCTTGATGAATCGCCTGTAGTAGTTGGCGAAACCAAGGAAAGCCCTGACGTCGGTGATCTCGCACGGGGTCGGCCATTCTCTGATGGCTTTGACTTTGTTGGGGTCGACTCGGATTCCTTGGCCGCTCACTATGAACTCTAAGTACAAGATTTCCCGTTGGAACAACTCACACTTCTTGGGCTGTAGTTTCAGGCCTGCCGATCTGATTCGATCCAGGACCGCTTCCAGGTTTGCGAGTGCCTGGTCGAATGTTCTGCCGTAAGCTATCACGTCGTCGAGATAGCACATACACCGGGTCCACAAAGTCCCTTCCTTGTGGCGAAGGCAGTCTTCGGTCTATCGCTGGGGTCGACTTCGACCTGCCAGTAGCCGGAGGCCAGGTCTAGGGCCGAGAAGTAGTTGGCGCCTGCCAGGGCGTCATGAGTGTCCTGAATGTTGGGCAAGGGATACGAGTCCTTGCGGGTGACGTCATTCAGGAGCCGATAGTCGACACAGAAGCGTACTTGTCCGTTCTTCTTCTGTACGAGCACTACCTGTGCGCTCCAGGGCGAATCTGACGGCTCAATACACCCCAAGCGGAGCATCTTGTCGATCTCCTCGTCGATGATGCTTTGCTGCGCCTGAGGGACGCGTCGCTGTCGTTGTCGAATCGGGGCCGAGTTGCCAGTGTCGATTCTATGCTGGACGACTTGGGTCCGTCCCAGTTGGCCGTCTGGGTGCATGAACGTGTCCTGGTATTGGTGAACCAGGTTGGCGCAACGCCGATGTTGTTCCGGCGCTAGTCCGGCGCAATCCACCATTTCTTGTAGATGTGGCGGTAGGTCGCGGTAATGACTGGCGTCTACCGTGGCCGGGTCGGGCTCCTCTCCGGGTCGTGGCAGAGCTCCGACGACACTTTCGACAGGGCTTGCTATGGCGACAGGGTCGGAACGGGTGAGCGTAATGCCGGTATCTGCTGGATTGACTACCGACACCTTTACGCACTGCCGATTCAGGGTCGTAAGTGTTCTCCCCATGATGAGGTCGGTTTCCTCGGGAAAGGTCGTAAGTGGCTGGACTATCCTCGGGTGTTGTCGAACTCGAACTCGGGAAGTCGGGACCAGCTCCACTATTGCTTCGCTGCGTGCGGGGACGGTGACAGCTCGTCGCACGGCCATTCTGACAACATTGGCCTCAATGTCTTTATGTGCGAACAGGATTTCTTTGTGCACCTGTATCGTCCCTTCGCCGTAATTCACTACAGCGTGAGCTTGCCGAAAAAAGTTCATGCCGAGAATCATGTCGTCATGTATGTCAGCCACACAAAAGGTTACGACCATATGGTTGGTTCCGACCTGTATTGAGAGGTCAATCAGTCCATCGATCGGGCTTGACTGTCCGGTGACGTCACGAATAATAGCCGAAGTAGACCGCAAATGTCGCTGGTCAGCGGGGACGTGACGTAGCTGATCGCGTTGGAGCAGGGAGATCTGCGCTCCGGAGTCGAGTACAGCCTTTATCGTCTTGTTTCCGACGTGTACCGGCAACTTCCAGCATTTGTGATTGGTGGCGCTGGAGTTGTTGATGACAGCCGGAATTTCGGGGTCGTCTAGCGGTGGCCGGAAGAGTGTGTGCAGAGGCGGCAGTTTGGATTCCGGTCCACTCGGAAAAGCGTAGAATCCTCCGTCGTCGGAGATCCACTCAATCTCGGACATGCTGTCCGTTCCGGTGCCGTTGGCGGTCGGGGGTGACACCCCTTCAGGACGACGGTTTCCACGTGGTGGTCGCTGTGGCCGCGGTGCGGACACCCCTTCATGAAAAGAGGCCGATTTCGGGGCCGGAGCTTGACATTTTGTACACACCCCTTCAAGGAGCTGAGGTGTGGGCTGGGCCGGCTGCGGGGTCGTTATTGGTGTCGTTACCGGTACAGTAGTCGTGACAACCGCAGATGTGGAGCGGGGAACGTTGTCCTGTTGTCTGGAAGGTCCTTGCTCCTCAGCACCTTCCCCTACTGGTTTGACGACGGGGTCGGAGGTGTTGGTGGGGCCGGTTTGGTTTGGTTACCGGTTTGGTTAGGTACTGACAACACTTGAGCTGTCCTTCTGTCAGTACCGGGACCATTAGGCCGAAATGCTAGCGGTTTCATGCCGTTACGTACTAGCACATCCTTAAGCCGAAAACACCGCATCCAGCGATGGCCGGGCTTCTTGCAAAAGAAGCAAACCATGGGTCGTCCGGGTTGCGGGAGTCGATCACCGTTCATCGGGGCCGTTGTTCGCAGGACAGAAAAGATAGCCGTTTCCTCGCATAGTCCATTCTCGTCACTAAGGACGCACTGGAAAGCTTCAGCCACCCACTCGCGTGAGCTGGTCGGCACTGAGTGTTCGTCGCAGCCTTGTAGGCCGGTAGTGTCACTGTCCGCGGGGTCGTAGTAGGCCGCAATTTGCTCTGGGGTTAGTGTTTCCCCCTGAGTGACTTGTCCCATGGCACAGGACAGTTCTTCATTGACAGGGTCGTCTTCCGCGTATCCGCTGGCGGAAATGTCAGCACGTCGTGTGCCTCGATGTCGATCTCTGGCTGTCCTCTGTTGACGACTCTCTACCTTGAGAACGGCCGTAAGTGCCTCACTGTAACTGTTAAAAGTGAGGGCACACAGTTTATCGGCAATGGGGTCGGGTTGGCCGTTCACGAATTGTGCAATTACAGTTCGTTGCCGCGACGTTGGCGTAACGTCATCGAACACTTGCTCCGCCAGGGCTTGGAGTCGCTCCATGTAGTGTTCCGCGTCCTCTTTTCGTTCCCGCTTGAGGAACGGGAAATCGTCCCGTTTGGACTGTCGACGGGGCTCGGGTTCCCAGCCCTCTAGGAGTTGGCGACGGAACTCTCCCCAGGGAGTCGCGACCGGGATATTTAGAGCTAGCGCTTCAGCGCGGCCACGTAGCGTGCTCCGGAAGGTCGTCGTCTTGTTGAGGTCGGAGTAAGTGAAAGCCGCAGTGAACTGTTCAAAACTCCGAATGTATTGAGTGAGATTGCCCTCCTTGAAGGTCGCACGCCATTGAGCCATTTTAGCCGTAGCCAACGTTTGGGGCTCAGACGTGAGTCTCTGTGGCGTGGGCGTGTCAACACTCACCGCAACTGGTGTAGTCGCTGCAGTGGCCGTCGGAGTCGGAACAGCCGAAGTCGCCGGAGCCGTCGTATCTGGGTCGATCGGGGTCGCGTTAGCGGGGGCGGTCGGTGCTGTCGTCGCGGAGACGGCGAGCGATGCGGCGGGTGGTGCCGTCGTGTGACTGGGGTCGTGTGGAGCTTGTGCAGCGGGGGCCGGTTGACTGTATGGAGGCGTCACCCATGGTATCCCGACTGAGGGTGGGAATACAGCCGGTGGTGGACATCGGTATACCGATCCATCTGGGCATACACCATGGTACACTAATCCGGGTTGTGCACCATGATAGCCGGTGTCAGCTATCACGCTGGGAACGCCACCATATCCAGGCGGTGGGTTCGCGTAGCCGACATGCGGTGAATAGTATCCGACAGCTACTCCATTTGGAACACCGCTTGTTGCGCCAGGGTATCCGACTGGCGGTACACCATATCCGTTGGTGTTTCCGACTGATTGTGAAATCGGAGGTCCGATCATTGGCACAACACTTTCTGCCGGAGCAGACACAACTTGATCTTGCGACGGATCGAAGCGCGGTTGTTCTCCGGTAGTCGGCGATGGTCGGTGCGTGGTCGGCGCGGGAGCGCGTGTGCCGAAAGTCGGCGTGTCGGGGTCGCAGGGTCGGCGACTTGATGTCGAGGGTGCTTGTCGGGGTCGCGCTTGTCGCATGGTGGCGCGAGATTCCGTCATCGTGTCGCTGGGTCGTTGTTGTCGTAGCGGCGTCGCGATCCGGGTAGCGGTCGTCGCCAGGATGTCTTCGGATGTCGCTCCCGTCTGGCTGGGTCGTGTGTACTCTACCACCGTAGGCTCGGTCGGTATGCGTGAGTACATTTCTGGCGCGGGGTCGTGTTGTCTCGGCGTCATGGACGGCGCCAGGGGTCGATTGGCCGAATAAGCGTTCGGCGGGGTCGATTCCGGAACATTGTCAGACTGACAAACCCACTGTCGTATCCGAGAGTTACTGGGTGGGTGCGTAACCATTGACG
Organism: Terebella lapidaria; assembly: GCA_949152475.1. Lineage (NCBI taxonomy): Eukaryota > Metazoa > Annelida > Polychaeta > Terebellida > Terebellidae > Terebella > Terebella lapidaria. The sequence continues at coordinate 17,053,940 of OX424559.1, forward strand.
TGTCTATGGTTACCGGCCGAACGTTCACTGCTACTTGTTCTGGGTCGATATCACGATCTACGCTCGCTCTTTGACGTGAGCGCGTATAGTTTCTGTCGGCAAAGTCACTTTTCTGGGTCGCTCTAGCCGGCGTGGCCGAGTACGCTCTAGCGTGTGCACGCAGAATGTCACTTACTGTATGTGACGGCGCGAGCGGGTCTTCGTCCAGGAACTCCTGCACCAGGTCGGTAGGCGGCGAAAACGATCTCAGGGACGAATGGTCGCTGATGGAGTCGAAAAGGCCGGACGGTTGTTGCTCCTGCGACAGTGGAACTGTATCGCTCATGGCAACTGAGCGAGGGCCGGAAGGTCGGAAGGCCGGATTCGGATTGATCGTCACTTCATCATCTGTGGGGTCGAGTGGCTCACCGCGGGAGGCTCCCGGGGCCAATGCCATCAATGCCGGTCAGGTCTGGGTCGAAGATCCGAGACTAACTCAGATCCTGGTCTACGGCGCCAATGTGAAGAATACGGTTCACTGGCCCGTATCAGGCCGAATGTCTGTGATGTTGTGCTACAGACCAACAAGCCGGCAGTTCAATTCAAACTGTTTATTGTGGTGATAGCGTCTGATGATCAATCACACCACAATCGGGGCCGCTCACACCTACGTCGGTGATTCCCAGTCGATTATCCTAATATAGTCCTTTATATATATCTGACAGTTTATACATCCACGTTATATCAGCTTTTATATTCCTTTATGCGATCACGGCCGTTCTTCTTGATACAATATATAATGCGACCGTTAACATTGATCACTTCTACTCAACTGCGCAGATAACTGGGGCCGAGGGACCATGTGGCTGTGTAATTTCCCGCCAGGTGTAAGCGGTGTTGTGATAGGTTGAATGTGTGGTGCAATGCGCTGATGTCACCGGGAAAGTGGGTTTCCCCGGCTCGTGTCAATACTTGTAATGCCTGTATCTGTGCACGTGATGTATGGAGTATGTGTGTCAAGTTCTATGTTTAGAAGTCAGTGCATGTGAAGGTCAAGGTCGAGTAAACGGGGCCGAGTGTACTGAACTAGCGGGGCCGCAGGTGCGTGGTTTGACCTGTGTGTGTAACCATGACTACATGGAATTTATGCTTGTGATCGTATAGTATGTACCTGTCCTGTATGTAAGTCATGTAGAATGAATGTTTGTTGTGGAAATGTGTAGTGCGCGGGAGGGACGGGAGTTACAGTCGCTAAAATTACTACATATAGAAATGAGTATATGGGCTACATTCAAGTAATGGGACACGATTGAGCTGGATTGTATGGACTGCCAACTAATGTATCAACGGCACAATGGTATACATCTACAGTAGACTTTACCTTGGATGACTTGCCTCTATTGATTATTTCATTCCAGTAACTTATAGGAATGAAATAATTCCAATGATATCATTCCAATATTTAATTACATGCTGGGTTATGATGGAACATGCATGTAAGTATTTGTTAATGTACCGTGTCGTGGTAATATTGTAGACAGAATGAACAAGACAAGTCTTGATCTATTTACTTTTTATTGTACAAATGAATTACGATGTTATTTCCGTCTATTATTCTCATAATAATAACGAGAATGAACTTATTTTGACACGGAACTTGAAAGTCAATAATATTTATATTCAATTGGCAGTGAAGAAAGGTTGTCGCTAAAACTTTAGAAACTGAACAGGCAGATACATGAGATATCTTGATGGGAGAGGTCAGAGAGCCCCATCGAACCTATGTCTGTGACCGCCTCTCCTGCCACCGCTCACCCGAGCCAGACCTCGCGGTTTTATCGGAGAGTTCATGTAGATGTCATCCTCGTCGTCCGAGTGCGATGTCGATCTTGACTTCCGCCATGGTCTCCGTTCATCTCTGGGTTGAGGGTCAATGGGTAGACCTGGCAGTGGCATATTCCTGTAACTGTTTGGCAAGGTCTTAGCTTTACGTTTGCTGGGTTTCATGGAACTACCGTCAGTGCTGTCTGTCGGCATGTTTGCATATCTTTTCTTGCCTGGATTCTTGTCAGTCTCGGGTTTCCGCTTTGGAGCAGTGTATACATCGGAAGGTGACGCTTTATTCCCATACACATTAGTCTGTGGGTTTTGAGATTCCTGTCCATTCCTTGGCTTATTTCCAGCGTCCGATGGAATTTTAGGCGAAGGATTCGGTGCGTTAGAGTAGCGCACTGGCTCAAGAGATGGGGAGGTCTGTTTACCATTGGCAAGGTCTCCCTGCCCGCCTCCTCTGTCCGGAATGTTGACCATCTGTATAGGGGGTGGTGGGTTTGAGCTGTCCATCTGAACGGGAGGTGGCAGTGTATGGCTCACGGGACCATACCGGTAACTCTTGCCTCGCCGACGACGCCTGAGCAGACGGAAGATGATTAGCACCACCACCAGACAGACCAAGATTCCTAGACATCCACAAACGATGCCAATAATGAGAGGCAATTTCGACGTCGACTTGTACACAATCTGGCCGTACACAATCTCGTAATTCAATCCAATGTGAACCTGAAATGGCAAAGTACACATAGTCTTCACTTGCATCATTGAAACGGTAATTCTACATCCGTTTAGTGACTTGCACCTACCACAATATCATGGGTCTGTGACCCCATGGATGTGTGCATATCTCCAGGGAGACGACATCTCAATGCCGTGTCGTTGATGTAAGAAACTTCACAGATTCCCGGTCCGACTTCTACATTGTAATCCGTGGCACTTGCTCCCCGAAGCAGGTGCCAACCCTAGAGGCAAAACACAAGCGAGTTATATTACTCAAACTGAATCAAGCTTTGAGTGCGTTACTCGTTTGTTCAAACTGACAGTCGTTTTACCATGCTTACTTGAATAGTCAGCCACATATCTGGTTGGTAGACCAGCTCTGTGCTGCAGTTGAGGATTGTCGGCGGTTTGTACACATCCAGCGAGCCGACCTCGTTCAGAGTGTCGTGTTGACTGAGGTCAAGGTATGAGGGGACGCCGTCCAGAACAAACCCCAGGTGGAATTCCAGTTTCGAGGTCTCTGTAGCGACATTAAGCTTGTCTCCGAGAACACGCTTTGGCTTCGGTGGTGGCTCCGTGCTTTCAGCTGTTGTACTAATGGGTTCTGCTGTGGTTGTCTCGGGTTCACGGGCTTTCGGTCCAAAGTTGAGTATTTCGTCATCTTCATCCTGGGCAGGAGCTAAGTCCGGGTCTAGGTAATTTTCAGGAATCTTCAGGTGTGGTACTCGACAGAGAAGCAGGGAGCTCGTCCTATTTGCCAGGATGCATACCTGTCCAACAGAATATGGATAGCCACGCTCAGACCAACATATCCAAGCTCATGCACACAGTTACAAGTATCAAAGCTCATACTCCCCACCCGAAACGAACCTGGTAGAAGATCAGCCGAGTTACCGGCGGCTCACGCGAACGTGTCTTCTGTGTACTGTTGTTATGGTACACAACAATGACTTTGACCTCTGGCTTGTAAACTGAATCCAGGTACTGCCCATGGATCGTCAGTAATGTGCCTCCTCTACAATTGAACATATGATTTACACGATAACGTATCTAGCGTTCAACCACAAACACAATTGGATTTGATTGCGATTCAACATTGACTACTTGTGCCACAAGTGGAGCAATAATATCCCCCTAGGAAGTATTTCTGGATTTGGCTGACATTGGGCACTCACTGGATGTGTAACTGACCTGGATAATGTCTCCAGTGGATGGATGAACTCTATGATGGGATCTGGTTTGTATTCAAAGATGAGCAGCTGCCCTGGTCGTGGCAGTGTCAGACCTCCAGCGAATTCCAAACTCACGGGCTGAGTGCTGTTCGTGTCCGTTGATAATGGAGGAGTGTGCAGCACAATGTTCAGCCCGGTCCTGTGACAATGCACGTACATGTAGGTGTACAACATTCAACAACATGAAGTCAAACTATACGAGGTCACCACTGAAACAAGCCACCCTTCCAGGCAGGTGCCAAGGAAACGTAACGAACGTCCCTGATAGTTTGGGAACCGGAGACCACCGGAGAACCCAACAAGCCCTACGACCAAACAATGACCCCCCCCCCCAAAATAAAAAGCTCAACGACTGCTCAAGTTCATTCCAGAAAGCCTAGCACTTGGAGAGTACGAAACTTCATGTGTTTCCAAAAAAAAATTTCCCCTACCTCTTGACGACATGGCACCGGTGTCGTGCTGCTCCTTGGCCCAAAAACACCCCATCGAGAGGCAGAATCAGGGAGGAACCGTGGATCGTGAGCGCTGTTTTCCCAGCTTCTGGCCCGAAATCCGGCTCTAGGGCTGAAACCACTGGATCGTATGCCACTTCTGTAAAACGCATATTCATTTCATGTTAGAGCCACGTGAGTACCTAAAAGTATTGTACACTGTCATCCCAGACCTATTGCTTATCGAAGAACATCAATGATTACAAGTACTATCTGACGCCGATTCGAGAAGAGAAAGGAACACTCACTAGTTTCACAGCGGTATCCTCCATACAGCACGCCATTGTGTCGTTGACAGAAACATTTGTAAGTGCTGCCCTCTGGCGTGCACTGTCCGTCATTCAGACATGGAGCGCTCTCGCACGCGTCAGGTTCTGGAAATGATCGTGGAAAAGTGAAAAAGAGGAAAGATCTGAGCATCTGCGGAGGATATAACAATATCAGTATTTGTATCTAGACGTCTTATAGTCAGCTTACAACACTTTGTGCTAAGTGCCATGTCCGACTAAAATAACATGAAGGATGAATGTCGTCCCATTCAAATGACATTAATTATGATGTCCATGTGATTAATGTCAAAATCGTCCAAACGGGTAGCTACACTTATCAGCTGACTGCGAATTCTCTCTCTCTCTCTCTCTCTCTCTCTCTCTGTACATGTAGGATTGTGTTTCACAGAATCAGAATTACCATGCAAATTCAGAACACTACATGTAGATCTAAGTGATGATTAACAAACGAGGCATGAATAGAAAACCAATATGTGTACATGTGATGCAAACATTTAATTATAGGGCCTGTGTCCCATTTGTTCGACAGTTTGATGAATGATTGGTGAAAAGCACTAAAATACATATTTTGGTTTTCCTGGGAATGTACTAACTCGTCAAACAACATAACCACACAGAACTGAACTCCCTGAGCGTGGGTGTTGATTAAGGTCTGCTAATCCTTGCTGGCTTTACTATGTTTATCTACCGGTTAATTTTGTCAGAAACAGATGTTCGCCAACTAGACGGTTCGGTCGCTGACGACCAGGTGAGGGTATCCTTACCCGTTATATATATTGACCAGTGATAATGAATTAGAACTGTATGTACTATAAATATTTAACAATTGTAATGGCAATTAGCGAAAGTGATTCAATATGTCCTATGAGATATATATATAATCCCTATAAAAACATTCCCAGTTGAATGTTCCATGGCATGGTGTAGGTCCTTAATTATGCCTTTTTTCCCTCAAATTGTTATGGGAACCAAAATCGATAGGTATCATGTAGATATATGGTTGGTAACAACACTGCGAACAGGAATACACATGTACAGTAGTCACACGAAGAGCGCAATTACATAGTATCTGCCGGACTTCTTGCGGGGCGAACAATTACCTATAGCCTTCAACGTCCATACTGAACATGAAACAAGCAAGATCTGCGCTGAGGAAATCACAAATTCCACATTGCTGACGTTGATGTATTGGTTTTATCGTGGTTTTTGTACTGTGCCTCATCAACAGTTTAAGGTCACTATCAACCCAGGCTATGCTTAATAGACCCAGTAAAACATATGATGGACATTGTACACCGAATGAAGTCAATGTAAGCAGCATCTGTTGCAATCGTTATACGTCAAATTACATTTAGAAGTACGCGTACATTTAAATACGAATCACACACAAACAAAAATTTAAACACGAAAACAACCACGTATGTCCATCAAACTATACAAGTATAATTATGCCGAACCATTTTTTCTCACCATATTTAAATGTACGTGAAAGTGTATATGCCCCATAAATGTGTTGGTGCTGTGACATGTACTGCGAGGCATATCATGACAGGACCTATAACTTGGCGCCATACAGTGTACGTTAGATACAGTACAAACTACGTCAGACAATATTTTTGGGGGGAGATAAAATTTCCTTTCTTTCTATGAGTCCGATTATTCCAACTGATTGTGTCAATAACATGTTTGATAACACCTTATCAAGTTTGTAGTTCTGAAATTGATGAAAAGTTGACCCCAGAGCGGGCGAGTTCTTTACCGACCTCTGGTTGTTGTATCCGTTGTCATAGTAATCTCCTCCGTGGTGGGGTGGGTTGTTGAAGTTGATACGGAGGTCACACTTTGTGTGGTGAGTTTGGGGGTGGTGCTTGGGGTTTGTGTGATTTCTAGTCGGGCGGGAGGCGGGCCCGGGGGGTCGGGAAGGCCCCGGGTGGGTTCCGATGACTCCCCTTGATCAGGAGCTGTTCCCTCCACGGTCCCGTTGTCATGACGACCACTAGTTGTCAGCCCCTGGGCTGGCGTCGGGGTCGTAGAGATGATGAGAACGACGACCCCCAGGCCCAGCCAGCATGGAACCAGGGCCATTCCACTCATCAACAACGCCAGGCGCTACAATCAAAACCTAACCCCCACGGGCAGCACGCCTGGCTGCCCCCAACAATCACCCCACCGCCGTTGCCTCACCCCCCGCGACTTCGCCAAGACTCCGCGGCTACAACTTGTTGAATCGTTTTGTCAGAGGCGGTTTGTACATGTAGCTAAGTGAATGTATCCAGATTGTTGTTACTATGCTGCTTCGGCGAGCCAGGGGTCCTGTGTATATCCCGATTGTTCCCGTCACAAATCCCAGCAGAAGTCCACAGAATGGGCACCGCGAAACAACAGTAGATCACAGAACAGATCACTGACAAACGCAAATACTTGTCACAAATAGCTCTACATGAACACAGCGCTTCATGAGTCTTCAAGCCCGCGGCTCACTGCGCATTTTATAATCGGTCATTGACATAATTGAGGGCGGAATTCGGCAAATGGCTCGGCGATCTGCTGGCAGAATGCTTCGGCACAGAGCGCCTGTTATCTACTGATAGAACTTGTGGAGGAAATTACGGGCTGGGGGCAGGTTTTTGTGGCGTCCTGTGAAACGTGGTCTAGGCCGCCCGCAGCTCGAACTGAAACTTGTGGCGTGCTGTAAACCGCGGACTACAGTAGGGCCTACATAGCACAAGCAGGGGCAGGAAAATGTTGCCATAGCAATAGCTGTGAATGTGCTGACCACACACACTTCAGGGCTGGATACTGATAGCAAACCAACGGTGCATTTCTACATGTGCGTATACATGCACATATACAGGTGATTCATTATTAAGCCTTAAATCGACCACGCACGTTCCCATTTGGAGTAATAAAACCCTATTAAAACATGTACAGTGAAACTTCTAATAAACGCACGTCTCTAATGGACGCAGGGTCTGGAAGCCTAAGTGGAAGGCAAATGAAATCAATAGACGCCCCTGCCTTTACATTTTAACGTGCTTATAGTTCTCATCAGAAAACTTAGATAGATTGGCCTACCCCATTCTATATACCATGTATACTGGTTGATCAATACGGTTTGACAATCGGGAAATGATTGGTTGCACGGTTTTCGGATGTCTGCTTATAATATTCCAAAACATTTTAATACACTGCATGTACATGTACATGTCCCCAGCGTGTCTCACATAGACAGGTTTGAATGTACATGTGATATTCGTGTAGTCCTACATGTAGAACGGAATGAAACGTTCAACTGGATAAGATCGCGAGCATTGCATCTTCAAGCATCTTCTTGAACAACTCTCAGATGGGACAAAATAGGTTACGTGGGAGTGTGGACTAAGTTTGGGCGGTACATGAAGAGGGTTAGGAAGATAATCCGTCCCCTCGAAGGCAGCAGTATGCTCACTTAGGACCATTAACCCGAATAATCGAGGTTCATTCATTTTCGATATTCATATCGGATTTGCACTGATATAAACGAAAAGAAAACATTTTCGCATGCAACATCAGATGTACATGTAGTTGAAATTCGAGAAAGCCTGCATTTAGAGCTGATGTATGGATATTAAAGTGATATTGGCAGTAAGTTATGGATTTTTCCTTACCTTTCTGATCAAACAAAGAAACCATAACAGTTGTATACATGTATTTGCACTTGTATACTCAAACAGACATCCCTTTCTAATCGAGTTCGTTGCGAGTAGCACATGTTTGAGTCATTGTCGTCAGTGCCGAAAGTTAATTCGGTTGACGTCACACTCCACGGGTCGGGGTAGAAATATATAGATACCATGCGACGATATGTTCGTGGTGTTCATACTGAACCCGCAAAAGTCAGATGTTCTGTTTTTGTGGATTTCTCGTAAAAGTCTTCTTCTAATTTTTTTGGAGCCGACTCTATGCATGTAAATCCATTGTATTTAATGTAGTGGAGCCACAAAAATAAAAAATAATGCTTTTGTCCAGTCATCCGCCTCCCGTCCAAATTTGTTGCTATAATTAGCTGTCTGACCAAATAGTGTGCTGGCTTTCAAAAAGTTTGGATATCTTCAATCGTTCTCGAGAGATCATCAATTTTGTGTCAATTTTTTATTGAAAGATTTTTGTGCTGAAATTTTGAAGCTCATTAGCTATTATAATGAGTGTTCATTACGTCACACGAGTAACTTGTTTTAATCAGTTACAGAATTTATTGATCACATGAAGCTTGGTTATGTAAAATATAACAAAACGCATAAGATATATCTTGTCACCAGGCAACAATACTATACATATGGCCCATATCAACGTGGTTGCTAGGAGCAATACTTTGGGAGTACGTGGTATGTACTTTGAACATGTAATGGTTGATTGTTGGAATAAGATCTGATCGGGATGCTGTTGGACAGCCATGAGAGAGGTATAGGGTTCTCCAACTTCAAGTCCCGAAACTTGGGAACTGAGGTGGGTTCGAGCGCAAACTCTATTCTGTTATTGAAGGGCGTCATGCTGTTCCACCGAAACATGTGTACATTGTACACATAACGGAGCAGGGAGATGTGGGAGGAAAGGAACAATAGTACACCGTCTACTACAGTATTCTACTTCAGACAACTCTACTTCTGGTTTACCTTTGTCAGATGGCGCCTGATTTTTAAAAGTCTGCATATGGTTATATCCGATTCACTGGTTCTAGAGCCGACACCCCTAGAGGCGGATCCAGGAATTTTTATTAGGGGGGGGGGGGGGGTCGTAACCCCTCCCCCCCCCCCGAGGAAATTTTGCATTTTGGTGTTTTCTGAGAGCATTTGGGATGGTTTCTGGAGACATTTCTGGGACTATTGGATGCCTATCACGTGTACTAATCAGGATCGGGTACAGGATTCTTGGTTCCAGGTTGTGGGTGGCGTTGTATCACAACATGACCAAATATATACTCGTTGTCTATCGAAATTTTCATTGGGGTGAATTATTATTATTGATCAACTATTATTGAAAGGTTGAACAAGGTGCAGAGAAACACAATTGTATTACACATGTTAGTCGAGTGGGTTGATAATCAACATTTTTCGTAGATTTTTACAAATATACATATCAACAACAGATTTAAGGCTGCTTAACAGTCAGGATCGATGCCTTGTCAGTCGAATTCTGGTATGTTTTATTTGGGCTATATCTCTGCAGTTTGCCAATGAATTTTGCTGAAAATTGTTCCGTATAGGTTTGGACATGACTACAAGACTTGTCCAATGGCCAACTTTGAGACCCAGTCGATAATCATAAAGATCCTGAACGTTATACACCGCCAATGAAATGTAACTTACATAGGAAGCAGACATGTCGTTTTAGGGTGCAGCTTCTTGATTATAGTTAGATTACTAGAACAATAACCTACTGCCTGTTTCTGGGTTTTACCTCGACACTAGGTGGTAATTTGATGTTCAAAATAGCATGTTATTCATCATCTGCATGGGAAATACACTGGGCAAAAGAAATTGATTGTCAGTCGCATTAATAGCGTCGGCCCGAGTATCATACACTACGCCTTAATACTACTCGCCCACTAAATGAATACCATTTAATTCGTCTGTCACCTTTTTGATCCTTATTTAATATAGAGGAAAGCGCAGGATATGATACTTGGGCCAAAACGTCTATATCTGTTGGCATAGGGTTTTTAGGAAAGTTATTGGTCTATGGCGGGCAATCAGGTATGAAAAAGTACATATAAATCTGGTGTTTATTTTACCTCTTCTTTAAAAAGCGTGCAATGTCTTGTTCTGTCTTTCTCTTCATTGTGGATGTTAGGTTACCGGACTTTTGGTCCGATAACCTATTGCCGTGTCGTTGCGTCCGTCGTCCTTCGTCCGTCAGATCTTTCTGAATTTTTTTCACAAAAATGCCTAAAAATATTTCCAGAAGGAAATATTTTTTAGTTTTGGGATTTTCACATTTATTCAAAATGGCGGCCATTTTTGGCCAAAAAACAGCCAATTTTGGACTTTGACAGTTGTTTTCCCAGAATCTGTTCAGTAACTTTTTTTTCTTATTGATGCATTATACTCCTCATATGTACCCCTGTGACATGTATAAATTTCGTTTCCCTTGAATTGCTCGAAGTGGGCCATTTTGGGCCCGAATTCGGCCCAAATGCGACTTTTCCATGTTAAATTCTCCTATGTTTTATAAGGGACACATTTTTCCAAATATCTCACTTAGAGATCAGAGATTAGGAATCAATTGTGGACATATAGGAAATGATATATGCTGAATATTCTCACGACCTTGAATTTGACATATGACCTAATTTTCAAGGTCACAGTACAAAATGACCTAACATCTCGCTTATTATCACTTTACAGCTTACGGATCAATTGTGCACATATAGGAAATAATATATTCTGAAGATTGCCATGACCTTGAATTCGACCTTTGACCTCATTTTTAAGGTCAAAGGACAAAATGGCTGATATCTCGCTTATTATCGACTTTACAGCTTAGGAATCAATTGTGGATATACTAGAAAGGATATTTGCTGAATATTCTCGTGACCTTGAATTGACCAATGACCTTATTTCCAAGGTCACTGGACAAAAGGCTGATGTTTTTACACAGCCTAAACAATGGGTAATGAGATTATACTGGTGGAACCGACTCAGATCCGACTGTAGGGTAGCAGGCTAATCATGTGACTATAGCCCGTGCAGTAGCACACGCACATGTATTGCATAGTAGTATATGCTGCCGCCAAAGCTAATTTGGATATCTAAGCCGATGATCATGGCTAGGCGGCTTAATGAAATTAAATAACATTCACAGAGGTATGCTTAGATCAATACATTATATTTATATCATCAGCTCTTTACCTTAGATATTATATTTATATTATCTATATCAAATCTAGGGCCTAATTACTCTCTCTCTCTCTCTCTCTCTCTCTCTCATTTTACCCGGCGCCCCCCCCCCTCCCCCGGATCCGCGTATGACTCCAATTATACTGGAGTCAACAGCAACAGAACTGTCATCTGTTACCAGTCAGATGATGAACCGGAGGTGCGTACATTGTATACTCTTGAGTAGGGGTGCATGTGTGCGTTTCGCCCATGTATCGTATCTTACTCTACAAATTTTCAGTAGTACTTTAATACTGGTTTAATTACAGTGATATAGTACATAATGTGGGCATGTTTTCTGACCGTCCGACAGTCCGACTGCAGACATCTCAATACTAAAGGGTACATTGATTTCGTTCAGACCATCCGACTGCAGACAATGATATAGTACATGATGGGGGCATGTTTTCAGACCGTCCGACAGTCCGATTGCAGACAGCTCAATACTAAAGGGTGCATTGATTTCCTTCCGCGACCATCCAACAGTCCGACTGCAGACATCTCAGTACTTAAGATGCACATTGATATCGTTCAAACCATCCGACTGCAGACAATGATATAGTACATGATTCGGGTATGTTTTCTGACCGTCCGACAGTCTGACTGCAGACATCTCAATACTAAAGGGTACATTGATTTCGTTCAGACCATCCGACTGCAGACAATGATATAGTACATGATGGGGGCATGTTTTCAGACCGTCCGACAGTCCGACTGCAGACAGCTCAATACTAAAGGGTGCATTGATTTCCTTCCGCGACCATCCGACAGTCCGACTGCAGACGTCTCAATACTAAAGATGTACATTGATATCGTTCAAACCATCTGACTGCAGACAATGATATAGTACATGATTCGGGTATGTTTTCTGACCGTCCGACAGTCCGACTGCAGACATCTCAATACTAAAGGGTACATTGATTTCGTTCAGACCATCCGACTGCAGACAATGATATATGTAAAGTTATTGACTGTCGTCCGCTCTTCGGGATCCTCGAGGATAGTCCTCTCACCACGAGTCCTTGCTGACGCGCATCCGCTATTCCGGATTCTTGCGGCAGCGCCGCTCACCGGAGGTCACTGTGGACACGGTAACCACTCTAACATTTACAATAACCAGGTAACAGCCCACCCGACACGCCCAGGCCTACGGACACCATTCAGAAACTGGTTCATCACCACGGTGTTAGCTGGAGGGGCCTGGCGAGCCGCGGTCTGCCTCGGGGACGGAACCCTGTACAGTCCGACGAACTAGCCAGAGCCTACGTCACACCGTCCCGGGAAGGGAGAGAACTGGCGATCCACAGGGCTTGCGCCCCCGAGTCAGCAACTTGTCTCTCCCAGCCCGGGCCCCCCTATGGAAATTGTCCCCAGGGCCCCAAGGGGCCTCTACTCTTGACCAGGGAACGCAAAGCTCATGGTGAGCCCTGCGTGCGTCCTGTGCACTCTCTCTCGGACAATCTCCTCGATCGAGTAGCTTCCAGTGTATATATAATACACCACAAACTGAAGGACGCACGCGAGGTGTAATCAAACCATTGTTATAATTTACTGGAATAACGTAAATTACAATGCGTCACCGTAGCAACGCCCGCTCGAACAGAGCGTGTCAAAACAAGGCCAAGACAGAAAAGGCCACACAAATGGCATGTAGTTTTACAATCACCTGCCGCGATCTTAGGGCAAAATCGCCACATATAGTACATGATGGGGGCATGTTTTCTGACCGTCCGACAGTCCGACTGCAGACATCTCAATACTAAAGGGTACATTGATTTCGTTTCAGACCATCCGACTGCAGACAATGATATAGTACATGATGGGGGCATGTTTTCAGACCGTCCGACCATTCTACTGCAGACATCTCAATACTGAAGGGTACATACATTTCCTTCCAACATTCCGACTGCAGACAATGATATAGAACATGACGGGGGCATGTTTTCTGACCGTCCGACAGTCCGACTGCAGACCTCTCAATACTAAAGGATACATTGATTTCCTTCCACGACCATCCGACAGTCCGACTGCAGACAATAATATAGTACATGATGGGGGCATGTTTTCTGACCTTCCGACAGTCCGACTGCAGACATCTCAATACTGAAGGGTACATACATTTCCTTCCAACCTTCCGACTGCAGACATCTCAATACTAAAGGGTACAGGGATTTCGTTCAGATCATCCGACAGCAGACAATGATGTAGTACATGACGGGGGCATGTTTTCTGACCGTCCGACAGTTCGACTGCAGACAATAATATAGTACATGATGGGGGCATGTTTTCTGACCTTCCGACAGTCCGACTGCAGACATCTCAATACTGAAGGGTACATACATTTCCTTCCAACCTTCCGACTGCAGACAATGATATAGTACATGACGGGGGCATTCTTTTCTGACTGTCCGACCATCCGTCTGCAGACATCTCGATACTAAAGGGTGCATTGATTCCCTCACGCAACCATCTGACAGTCCGACTACAGACACGGATATATTACATAATGGGTCATGTTTTCTGACCGTCCGACCTTCCGACTAATTAATGTCATTACAAAAAAATCTGCATCAGGCCCATGTTCTACGGGAGCTCACATTGTGTCATTTTACATATTACATCCATATAAGCATACACCATTTATAAATATATTTTACATTTTATCACACATTTTCGTGGAAAAAAGGCCATATGTCAAAGTGTATATGACACTTTACAGTTTTGGTACCATACTGAAGTGTACATTTAGTTCCTCCTGAAAATCTGACTATCCGACTGCAGGCAATTATATGACGCGGGATTTCCTGTCAGGCATTATTTCGTTACATCTGACTGATAGCAAAAAACATGATTTTCTTGATTTTCATCTTGTTTGTGTTAACTAAACTATCGAGTGAAACTATTAAACACTTCATCGCACATCTCGTTCTGCATAAAGGAAGATATTCATGCACCAATGAGCTATAGAAAAATCTCTTATAAAAGTAATTTGGTCAGACGTAACATGACACCGGAACAAAGTTTGCAGCTCTTATTTGAAGAATTATTTAACTTTTTTTAATTCAGTTTTGACTCATTTTATATCTCGGCTACATATTCTGTGAAAATATGCATAATGAAACACATATGTTGTTACGTACACAGGTGAAGTATATCAAAATAAGTGACAGATGTAATAGGACGCGAAAATACTTTTTTAAAGTAAATATATGTGCATATAAAATCTTTTCAAAGCTAAAAATGATGTTTTTTCTTGACGAAAATAAGCGTAATAATATTTTCAAACACATATGGCAATTATATTTATAATGAATTTCTGGAAAAAGGCCCATAAATAAATTCACGTCCATGTTACGTCTAATGATGAGGACGACGTAACGAGGATAACACACTTTGGTGTCTTCGTTACATCTGCAAATATCACACTAGTTTAGGATTCTTTGATCATTTATCATGAATATAACAATGTGAATTTTAGAATTTACAATACAAAAATTCAGAAGGTGTAGAGAAGAAGTGAATAGAGCGTGGAATGTTGAAAATACGATAAACAGATTGTCCAGATGTACTCATGACTCGTTGTGTCCATGTTACGTCTAAGATGAAAGTGTCAGTGTTACGTCTTTGCATAAATAACACATGCAGGCAGAACAGAGAATACCTCTCATATTATACACATTCAGAAAGTTGAGATGTAAAATGTGGATAGAGCGTGGATTGTTGAAAATACGCTAGATTTTCCAGATGTAACCATGACTCGTTGTGTCCATGTTACGTCTAAAATGAAAGTGTCCATATTACGTCTTCGCACAAATAACACATGCAGGCGAAACGTAGAATCTCATATTATACACATTCAGAAAGTCGAGATGTAACAAGTACACCAACATCGTGTCTCTGTTACGTCTTGTGGCTGATTTCACATAGTGGCGTGAAGCACTTCCTATATCCGATGACTAGTTACTGGCAATGAGATCCATTTAATTCATATAGCGCGATGTGATTCTGAATGTGCATAACACACAATCAGATGCTGAGAAATAATGATGAATATGGCTAGATGTAACACGGGCGCAAACAGTTGCACAACCCATCGTTATCTCAATGAAATGAAAGAAAAAAATTGTTTACCAACAAACACGTTGTTAGGTATATGCAGTAGGGCATCAAGTCCCACATTCTACTACTCTTTACCAATATGTCAAGTTTTGGTCAGATGTAACTATCCTATTTTGAACCTTTTGGAGGGCACCCTCACCGGGTTGATGTGCTCGTAGTTTGCAGAGGAAAAAACGCAAGTTGGTCCTGTGTATTCAAACCCATTGCTGGCTGTTGGCACAGTTGTAAAATATATTGATGATAATAAAAAATTTAAGTAGTGTTTGTGTTGAACCATTTAAACACCATAGTCTAAAGCGAAACGTTTTGGACACGAAAGGCTTAGAAATAATATGAACTTATGTGATTCTGTAAAGATCTGTCTGGCCATATTATGTGTATAAGTGATCAATATCCCCTATATTTCTTTAAGTGGATTTGAGGTTATTCATATTTCCATTTAAATCATCTGTTTTGATGCAATTGTCAAGACGTAACACGAGGACACGTATGTCGTGGAAAAAAGTGTCTAAATTGATATATAAGTCTTATTGAACAAAGCCTGAAGGAAGGCACTATTGAAAAGACACGAAAAAAAATAGTCATTGTCCCTATAAATTTGCTAGGTTTTATGACAGGGAGTTATCTCCCAATATTTTTTTATATTGTTAAAAAACTGAATCAAGATAATCTGTGTTGTAAATAACGAAATGGCACGCATTTCATACAGACGTAACGAAATAATGCCTGACAGCAAATCCCGCGTCATATAGCTATATGATGGAGCATATTTTCTGACTGTCCGTCTTTCAAAGTGCAGACGATAATATAACAATAATATGTTTTTGAAGGGCGTGTGATTATTTACGGCGAAGCTCAGATTATCTCCAGTACCTTTTTTGTACCTTTTAGTTATGAGATGTCTGCTGTCGGATGGTCGGACGGTCAGAAAACATGCCCCCATCATGTACTATATCATTGTCTGCAGTCGGATGGTTTGAACGATATCAATGTACATCTTTAGTATTGAGATGTCTGCAGTCGGACTGTCGGACGGTCAGAAAACATACCCCCCATCATGTACTATATCATTGTGTGCAGTCGGATGGTCTGAACGAAATCAATTTACCCTTTAGTATTGAGATGTCTGCAGTCGGACTGTCGGTTGGTCGCGGAAGGGAATAAAAAACATGCCCCCATCATGTGGAAAATATATATTATATATATATATTACAATTATAAAATTTGTGGAGTAAGATACGCTACATGTGTCAAATTTGTTTCTGTTTCTTTAATTCAAACTTTATAAATCCGTCCTCGCCTGATCAACAATTGAACACATAACACATTTCTGGGCAAAACCCTGACATACCAAACAATTCACTGATATTATGAACAGTAGTGTGTAGTGTTATTGCGGTGTGTGACCAGGAGTGATCCCAGCTACTTCACAGGGAGAAACCGTTTGTCTGATTCTCGTGTATTATTCCGATTCAATAATAATCAATCAATCTGACGGCATATATTCTATTTACTACTTATATTATTGTAGAATATGAATTATGTTCAGTTTCTTATGTTGTTTTCGCCGTTGTTCAAATATATTTGTCGAAAATCAGAGACAAACGGTTCCCCATCCTTGTTACATAGGAAATGACTTGAATGTCGTAGAAGGATTTTCATGAAACGAAATAGGTAAATATACGATAATACGTAAACTTTGGTGGCAGGTTTCCGGTTTTGAAAACGAGGCTCGTTCTTTTTTCCCGAGCCGAGCACATTTCCAAGGTGCATAAATTTTGACGCTAGATAAAAGTCGTCGATATATGTGAAATAGTAGACTATAAATGTCGGTCCCGTGGGGAAGACCTCCTAACATCCATTCCTTCAATTATAAACGGTCCAAATACAATGTGATGGCGCAAAATAGTCCGTTATTCACATCAAACACTGAACGGCCATGGCACGTGTTTCTAGCCCTGAAAACAAGGCAAAAGCAGGGTGTATTTTAAGATTTTTTTTTTTTCGTTCACCCTGCTTGCCTTGAACTGATGCATTTGAGAATCCACGGAGAAAATGACGAAACACCCCCGGTCACTTCAACTCGACAATTCATGCAGAAATACACATTTCACGCATACATCGCTTGTTTTTTTTATGCACGGGTCCTTATACTACATCACCGGCCAGTTTATGTTGAGAAATATCCAAGTTTATTCATGAATACGAAGATTTTATCCAGTTTTCTGCAAATCTGCCAGCGGTCGGATTTTCGAGCCGCTCGTATGCCACCAAAATTGTCATGTGACCTGTCATGTGACGCCGAGTCGCGCGAGTGGTAAATCATTCCTGGTTATTTTCTAGAAGCGGTGGATTTCAAAATAACGAAAATATTTTGTCACAAACAAATGAAGTTTTAGTTGCGTTCCTTTAATTGTAACAACATTTACCGTAATTTTGACAACGTTTAACAGTGTTTAAACAGATGGTACACACCTGTACCAGTTTCGGGTTGTGGTATCTGGAATTATAAAGAAACCGCCCATGATGAAATATAGCGAATGACGCGTCACATGACAGGTCACATGACCATTTTGGTGGCATACGAGCGGCTCGAAAATCCGACCGCTGGCAGATTTGCAGAAAACTGGATAAAATCTTCGTATTCATGAATAAACTTGGATATTTCTCAACATAAACTGGCCGGTGATGTAGTATAAGGACCCGTGCATAAAAAAAACAAGCGATGTATGCGTGAAATGTGTATTTCTGCATGAATTGTCGAGTTGAAGTGACCGGGGGTGTTTCGTCATTTTCTCCGTGGATTCTCAAATGCATCAGTTCAAGGCAAGCAGGGTGAACGAAAAAAAAAAAATCTTAAAATACACCCTGCTTTTGCCTTGTTTTCAGGGCTAACGTGTTTCGTGATTCTTAGCACATGTGACATGAATACTTGTCGAATCTTGTGGGCATTTCTACTTCCTTGGAGTTTTCTGTATTCAGTGTTGACAATTGATTTTATGATAAAATTACCAGATGTTATGAATGTGATGGCGGGTGATTAATCCGATTATCGGGTGTCGGTTGCTCAGTGCAGTGGTAGAGTGCTCGCCTCACAAACGATTGGTCAAGGACAAGGGTTCAATTCCAGGTCTCGCTCACTGGTGAAATTATCACCTGATATGTTGTCCTTCGGCCTGGATAGGACACTGAAACTCGCTGCTGAGTGAGGATTACTTACGGTTGCTGCACCAGGATTCTCATCGGTGGTTAAGGGGAAGCTGATAGATGTACCGTGGTCTATTTCAGGCCGCTATAGAAATTCTGACAATGCAGTACACACACCACACGAAACAGGACCCCACTGGAAATAAGTGCATGCACTTTCGTGGGTTATCCTGAAGACTCGTCCCCCTGAATAAATCCAATCTAATGATTCAGCAGTTTATAGACAAAGTATGTCTTTTGGGATTACATGTACCTGCCGAGGACCGCAGGCCTGAAAGACGAAGTTCCATGCATTGTCAATTTCAAATGTGTTCCTCGTTGTGAACAAAATCTATTGGTTCAAAACTTGGTGAAAACTAATGAATATTGCAGCTAAACCTACCAAAATGGCGAATTAATTGTTCCATGTGAAAGATTCAAAGCTGTTCATGTTTGTCTCCATCATGTTTGTTACCGACAAATTTCGCACAAAGTTGTCATTCAATGACATGAAATTGAAAGCTTCATGCCAGGAAGAACTCGTACGATATTCTGACATGGTATTCGAGTAGCAGAGCACCCTTGCACTTCGAACAATTGTCATTGGCTGAAATCAGAGATCTACGAGAAGTACAAAATTGCGTTGCTGTTATATGCTTCTCACAAGTTTTGAAAGTACGTTTTTGTTTGTTACAGATGCCCGGAGTTTCCGTGAAGGACGTGGATCAGCACGAGTTTGTCAAGGCGCTCGCTGCCTTTCTCAAGAAGTAAGTAGCGATGTATACACTGTAAGGCCTTCTGTATTCCAGCAATGTTAATCATGAATCATGGCCTGGTACCTATAGTGTCTGCTGCACCATCTTTGCCAACGTCTCAATTATTAGTCACTTTATTGTGGTTTATATTTTGTGGTGTGTACGTACTTTTTAAGACGAGCATTTGGAGTTTTGCATCATGTTCGTGACCGTATATATTCCAGGTCTGGGAAGTTGAAGGTGCCTGACTGGACGGACATCGCTAAGAATGGACACCACAAGGAACTTGCCCCGTACGATGAAGACTGGTACTACATTCGCGCAGGTACGTTTAATTTGTAATTCACAAGTGCTCACTGAGACTGGTTGTGGGACTTGATTTTATGTGGAAGTTGAGTGTGACAAATATTCCACTAATATTGTGGGTGGAACACAGGAAATCCATATGGAAATTCTACTGCCACATTATGTACAACGTTAACTTACAATTACTTGCAGTAGATGTGTATTAGAAATTACATAGATTATTTATATATTTTGCTGGTTATATTTGCTTGATCCTGATTGGTCAGTATCTGTATTGTAGCATCCATGGCCCGCCATCTCTACATCCGCGCCCCTGTCGGTGTAAGCGCCTTCCGCAAGATCTACGGTGGTAAGTTTCGTCCGCATATGTGTCAGAGGCATGTAGTTTCTGTCAACTCATCATGGTCCTGACTCCTTTATTGGTCTTCAAAACTTGAAGCAAATTTGCAACATTCTGTAATGAGGCTGTACACTGTATATGAATCACTTTGTAAGTCTCTAGTTTGCAACATTGTTTGGCCAAAGAAAAACATTTCTGACTTGACGAGGAATTTCAGGATTTGCGTTATGGCTAGTGTCTCTATTAGTTACGTGTAACAATATCCGCAGGCCGCAAGAGGAACGGAACGTGTCCCAGCCACTTCTGTCTCGGGTCATCGTCCGTCGCCAGGAAAGTTCTCCAGTCTCTCGAGGGCGTCAAGCTGGTGGAGAAGGATACCACCGGGTCAGTACCATCAGCAGGCAGCTCTGTACTTGGATACAGTGGTCCCCCTCAGATATGACACCCCTCAATAAACAATTCCCCCTCTATCAAGACAGTTTTGTGTGGCGTTGGGATCAGTTTGACATGTAAATGAATCCTTCTAATAAGACTTCCTCTCAGATAAGAACTTAGTTTTGTGGCATAACAGTAGGTCTTATCTGAGAACCAATGGATATAACCTGAGTGAACGAAAATTTCATCTGTGTTAGATTTGTAGATCGCAGTGTTAAAATCCCTTCGATATTTCAATATTGTAAACAGTGTAATATATGGGGCAGTGGGATACTTTAAGGATATTAACAATAAAAATTTGCCAATTTTAATTGGTTTTGCAGCATTGAAAAATGTGAATGGAAAATGCATTAGCCTACCTAACCTAAATTTTCTCAACTTTTTTTCACCGGGATTTTATTAGGAGATTTCATAGCTGAGATTGTTTCAGGAAAATTAGTATTTGGGTTTGAATGTCCTTTCCTTATAGTATCAATGTACTTACAGTACTTAATTTCGCTGGGATTTAATCTATAGGTTTTGTTTTTACCGTGTAATCCATAAAAAAAAGTATGTTTACATTAGCAGTTGTTAATCTGAGTATGAACCCTCGAAAATCACTTGTGAAATTGAAAACTACAAAGAAAAATTATCAGAAAGAAATCTTAAATTTTTTTCAAGCCTATCGTCAGGTTTTGATTGGTGTATGTTTTGGGTATTTCCAGGGGCCGCAAGCTGTCGCCACAAGGCCGTCGTGACTTGGATCGAATCGCCTCCCAGCTCAAAGCGAACACGAAGAAAGTTGTGACTGATGCATGAGAACACTCCTTGTACACAGTCATCTCGTAAAAATAAAGATCACGCTTGAACCTAATGCTTTGTGTACTGTATGCTTACTGTGGAATGTTCAATTTGAATACATATATATTATCGGACATAATATGACATTTGACAGTATATTAAATATGATATATTTGTACCATTACCACATGCAAAAAACGATTTCAATTAGGATGTTTATCACTTGATGCAAACTATTGCAATGATTGAAGTGCTTGCTAGTACCATGTGATTCGAAAGAACAATATTTAGTGGAATATGTAGAGTTGCAATAACCAAATTTTTGAACTGAAATCCATCGGTCCTAAAAAATTGGAGAACCAGGTTCAGAAAGTCATGAAGAGCAAGATTCCTATGCATATCGAAGCAACTAAGGTACATGTTTACAGGTGAAAAAACATAGGCCCAAGGGACCTGCAGCTTACCGGCTAGCCAATAGGTGATCGGACCGATGGTCTGGTAACTTCAAGGTTACAAGTATATTCAGCATATATCATTTCCTATATGTCCACAATTGATTTCCTAGCTGTAAAGTTAACAACAAGTGAGATATGCGTCATTCCTTGCTCTGACCTTGAAAATGAGGTCAAAGGTCATCCAAAGTCACGAGAATATATTATTTCTCATATGTCCACAATTCATTCCCAAGCCGAAAAGTAAATAAGCGAGATATTAACCATTTTGTGCTCTGACCTTGAAAATGAGGTCGAAGGTCAAATTCAAGGTACTCCGAATATTCAGCATATACCGGTATCATTTCCTATATATGTCCACAATTTATTTCTAAACTGTAAAGTCATTTTATTATAATATAAAACTGTAAAGTCATTTTATTATAATATAAATATTAGCCATTTTGTGCTTTGACCTTGAAAATGAGGTCAGAGGTCGAATTCAAGGTCATCACATGGCAATCTTCAGAATATATCATTTCCTATATGTTCACAATTGATTCCTAAGCTGTAAAGTGATGATAAGCGAGATATTAGCCATTTTGTGCTTTGACCTTGAAAATGAGGTCAAAGATCATATTCAAGGTCATGAGAATATTTAGTATATATCATTTCTTATATGTCCACAATTGATTCCCAAACTGTAAAGTGAATCATAAGCGAGATATAAGCCATTTGGTGCTCTGACCTTGAAAATGAGGTGAAACGTCAGATTCAAGGTCATCAGAATATTCGGCATACCTGGTATATCATTTCCAATATGTCCACATTTGATTTCTAAGCTGTAAAGTCGAAAATAAGCAAGATAATATCCATTTTGTGCTTTGACCTTGAAAATTAGGTCAAATGTCAATTTCAAGGTCATCAGAGTATTCGATATCATTTCCTATATGTCCACAATTGATTCCTAAGCTGTAAAGTCGATGAAAAGCGAGATATCAGCTATTTTGTGCCTTGACCTTGATAATGAGGTCAAAGGTCAAATTCAAGGTCACGAGAATATTCAGCATATATCATTTCCTATTTGTCCACAATTGATTCCCAAGAAGTAAAGTCAATAATAAGCGAAATATTGGCTATTTTGTGCTCTGACCTTGAAAATTAGGTAAAGGTCAAATTCAAGGTCACGAGAATATTCAACATATATCATTTCCTATATGTCCGCAATTGATTCCAAGTCTCTAATTTCAATATTAAGTGAGATATCAAGAACATTGTGGCCCATTATAAAGCATAGGAGAATTTAACATGGGAAAGTCCTATATGGGCTTTGTAAAAAACATCAAAATGGCCGCCGCATGCAGTCCGGCGATTCAAGAGCATCAAAACTTATACACATCATAAGGATACATGAGGGGAACAATTTGAAACTAAAATCTCAAAACCGATCAGACAGTTTTTGAGGAAATAATTTTTGAAGTTGAAAATATGCAAAAACGGCCATTTTCGGCATAAAAATGGCCGCCAAAACTGCATAATCCATTGAATCAAAAAAATGAAAAGAAAAAAACGTCTGAGGGTATTGACCCAATACATATTTACACAAACTTAATTGTTATGAACAACTTTATCAGCCCGAAAAAAGGATAAAATATGTTAACAGATGATGTGGCGGACGACGGCGACGGACGAAAAACCACGACAATAGCTTTTCGGCCCTTATGGGTCGGTAAGCTAAAAATAAGCACAACCTCGAACAGAAGCAAAAAATTAGCCCAAAGGTCAAGGAAGGTTACTGGACAAAAATATGTTTATAGGCTAGATATTAGCCAATTTTGTCCTGTGACTTCGAAAATAAGGTCAATTTCAAGGTCATGAGAATATTTAGCATTATATCATTTCCTGTATGTGCACAACTGATTCCCAAGCTGCGAAGTTGATGATAAACGAGATATTAGCAAATTCAAGGTCCTCAATATATTCCGCATGTATCATTCCCTATATGTCCACAATTGATTCCCAAGATATAAAGCGATAAAAAGTGAGATTTTAGCCATTTTGTGATCTGACCTTGAAAATGAAGTCAAAGGTCGAATTCAAGGTCATCAAAGTATTCTGCATATAGCACTGTCATTTCCTATATGTTCACAATTGATTCCTAATATGTAATTTCAATATTAAGTACCGTATTGGTTCTAATAGTAGCACGGTGAGCCAAAGCAAAGACCCCCTGCAGCAGCGCGTGCAAAATTGAGGTTAAATTCAAGAAAATCACTGAATAATATACCTATAGCCTTTAATCCCCTTTATTATGATTCCAATAACATAAATGTGTGGATTGGAACTCTCTCCAAGATATTATTAGAAAAATATGAAGTGAATTTTTTAGTTACAAAAATTTAAAATTTTTGGGCAAAAGGGGGGCTCTACTATTAGGGCGCGTGCCACTATTTGGAACAATACGGTAGGTATTGGTAACAATGTGTCCCATTATAAAGCATAGGGAGAATTTAATACAGGAAAGTCCCATTTGGGACCTGTCGAAAAGATCAAAAAAGTCGATTCAAGGACAACAAAACCTATATAAATGTACATATCACACAGGTATATGAGGAGAATTTTCTGAAGCAAACATTTCCAAACTCATCAGACAGTTTTTCAGAAAAATGCCACCAAAGTCCAAAATTGGCCGTTTTCATTCTGGCAAAATATGCAAAAAATAAAATATCTCCATCTTGAAATACCTTGAGGTATTTTTATGCAAAATTTCAGAAAAAAATCAATTGCAAACTTCAAAGATACAATGTAGACGGACGACGGACGACGGACGCAACGACACGGCAATAGATTATCGGACAAAAGGTCCAGCAACCTAAAAAATTTACTTGGTTGTGTCTGGAAATTAAAAGGCAGCCAAATGAACGAAAGGATTAAATCACAAAATGAAAAAAAAAACCTCTCTATTATACTAACCTATGGAACGCCGGTGTGACATGCGAGAAGCAACATGCGAGAAGCGACATGCGACCTGTGAACTATAAACTATGACTTATTCCGTAGTAAACCATGGTTTAAATACGAAAAAAAATGTATACCAAAGAAAATCTATTCAAGTTGCATTTTGTTGCACGCAAGTCGCAGTTAACTCGCAGGTTGCATGTCGCAGTTTATAGGCTAACTCGCATGTGATATGTCCATGTAAGCAATACTTCTCGCTTCTCGCATGTCACATGTCGCTTCTCACTTGTCACTTCTGGTATGTCGCACCGGCTTCCAGAGATACTTTTTGACGAAGTAACAAAGAAAACACTTCTATTCCAAAAAGACTTCTATGCCAAAAATGTTCCTCTGACGAAAGGTCATACCGGTGATCCGACTGCGTTACGTTATGATCATTCGTATTCATTCTTGACGCTGTTCAATATGGGAATGTTGCATTATGACACCAGTCATAATGTTCTTGCATTGTCATAAAGTAGAAAACCAATGTTTTTGTATAAAAAATGATCGGTTCCAAATAATTTTCCAGAACTTTGATAATTACTAAAACATTCGCTGCTGAAGGAAATTGCAAAGATTCGCAAATATTATCCGATCGACTTATTCGTTATAGCCTCGAAAACAGCCTGACCCTCAGTTTTTAGGCGTTAATTATTGGATTTGACACCACACCACATATTTCCGTATAAAAACTGTTCTCTGAATTGAATTTCCTCAAAGATCGGCCAATTATATGGAATATCGTATATAAATTGAAACAATGTTTATTTGGTGTTGATCGGATAGTTTCTGACAGAATGCCGTTTGAACAAACCAACCCCTATAGTTAGTGCACTGTTCAAAAATTGGTTTGAGCTATAATCAGTACATTAATAAACGACATGACAAGTGATGCCATACATGCTATATAATTAAGAAATATTCAACACATAGACTACAAACGGTTGTTTGCACAATTTACTCACTAGGAGCGCCACCCGTTCGTCGGCCTTGGCGTTGAGTTGAGCTCAAAGTTTGGCACTTTGAAAGAGGAAGTCATACATGGTGATATTAGTGGTGACCTTGAATTTGACCTTGTGTGACCTTGAGAGGTCGAACAGCATTTCGTTGTTGTTGAAAAACAGCCATTTTGGGACTTAGGCTGCCATTCCTGAAAAATTGTAGTTTGTATTTCTAATTGATACAGTATACAGTACTGCAGCAATTGTTGGTTATTGCCACCTCAGAGTCTGTCAATTAGCCAGTGAAAGCAAAACTGTTGAAAATATAGTTCAGATGTGCATTGTGGGCATTTAAGACCTTGACCTTGAACTCGACCTCAGATCAATCGAGGGCGTAAACCCAAGGTTATGGCCATATTTGAGGTGTACGATCAGGTCATTCAGGATGCAACACGTGTAGGGGTATCATGGAATTTTTCACTTGTGTTGCATCCGGTGGTGAACTCGTACTTTACCCCATGTGACCGCGAATGTTAAAGTCACGTTAGGGCTCTCCCGGAATGTGCATACAACACTTACAATATGTATTGGCCATTGGACACAAGGCATTTGATGATAAAGATCAGGCGTGTATTAGGAGCACACACGCCATATGCCGTCCATCGTTTGGTGAACTTGAATCATAATATCGTATCATATTTTAAATGATGAACTATCATCTCTGTCATGGATCCCTATTGGAGAAAATATATCAGCGGACATTATTTTTAACAGGGCGGTAATTTTTATTTGGTACATTTGGCATAAATTATGCATCTAATGAATATTTCCATATTTCTATAATGCTCGCTGACCATGATAATACGGCTGCTTGTACATTCTTTGCTCTTCTGTCCCAAAATAGTCACTAGTATATTGAAAACTGGTAGTATAAACAATTGCGGACCTGATTTGCGTATTGAAAACAATTGCCCAAGATTGCTACGAGTACAACACAGCCACATTAATGGAAATTGGTTGGTTGTAAAAATTAGCCCAAGGGCTTGGAAATTTCACCGGAGGAATTTATATTGAGTTGAGCCACAACAGTTTTCTTTTAAAACCAAAATTGCCGTTTCGACCCTTCAAGATAACTTAAGGTCAAGTTCAAGGTCACCACTGAAGTTTCTATATATGTGATTTTCCCATTTGAATGTGTCAATATTCAAGCTCTGTCTTGAAGTTTTATAGAATCCTACTCCATACAGCTCCAATTATGGATGAAAAGGTGGACGAAATTCTAACGAAAGACCCAAAAATTTTTCAATGGTTCCAATGATTTCGGCCAAAAAAGTGTTTTGCCCTACCTGTCAAAAAATTAAAATGACTGCCACGTGCAGGCCGGTTTTTCAAGGGCACCGAAACTAATACACATGTACATAAATCTTTTGAAGCAAAAATCTAGAAAATTATAATTTCTTGTAATATTTTAGGCACTTTTGTGCAAAACTTTCAGAAAGATTCGAGCGTAAACTTTAAAGATAAAAATGTGGACGGACGATGCTCGGGCGGACGACGGACACAACGTCATGGCAATAGGTTACAGGTCCGGTAACCTAAAAATACATGGAAAAAAACTCATATTATAAAACATTCAACAGGTATTTTACAATTACCCGCAACTGGCAAATGAACTAGGAGGTCGCAATATATTTGAGATCCATTCACATATTCGTGCTTCTAGTTAGTCTGTCTGATAAAAGGCGATATTTAACTGTATTTTACTGTATTTTAAATACTTCAACTGTATTTATCAGAATCAAAACGGTACGATATCCAGCATGTGTTTTGGCCAGGGGCGGATCTAGGATTTTTTAAAAGAGCGGGGGGCGGAGGGGGGTGGGGGGGGGGGGGAGGAATACCTATGAAGGGGCGCATCATATACCCCCCTTGGCCCTTGCCCCCTCTAAAACCGCCACTGGCTGTGGTCATCCTGATTCATTGGTATATATGATGCTGTATCTCTCTACATGTATGGTATAGGTCTAGTGTCAAAGTGTTTATACACGTAAGAAAAACAAACACTTGGGTCTATAGGATCCCCCCCCCCCCCGTTCCATCAAGCTGCATGACACGCGACTATCTCCTCGCATCGCCGAGAGTAAGGTGCGGTATTCGACTTTCACCATGGTGATCTAACCCCCCTCATTGGCTAGAGAGGCCCCTAGCACCAACTCAAATATACTATAGCTCACTAATGTGCTCGTACCGCACCTTAAACATCGCCGATAAGTCGTAGTGTGGAATAAAAATTCGATGTATTCATCCGCATTGCAGGTAGTCCATGGCGGTGAATCGTTCTTCACTGCGCGGGAAGTAAACAATCACCTTTCGATTTTCCGTTCGTCATTTACTGCAGCACATGATGTTTCCCCTATATACATTACCCCAGCAATCCCCCAAGTATCTTATATTACCCATGGCAGTCAACAACAAGCCTATAAATCCACGCATCGACGCCAAACTGTGCAGTAAAACACAGCGTGCAGTGACCTACAGTTGCTGGGGCACACTGTAGACAGAGCGGCGCGCGGTCACGCTTGGCTGCACATATTGTGCGATATATCCTGTCTACCCTCATCACCGTGTTCGGTCTGTTTCGACGAGAATCGTTTGTACTTTCGGTATTCGTATTCATTATTTATATAGTCTGTGTATTATGTATGTTTATGAGTATAATAACTAATGAAACATTGTTGTTTTAAGCGTGTATGTAAGGGAAAATAGTATCAAATTCTTTGAGCCTTCTATGCAAGATGAAGATGGTCACCCAAAGATCTTCAAATGATCTTTTGATTAGTTCCAAATCGCATTTGTAGATGAATATGTTTGCGAGCATTGTGAAATGCAATAAATTTAATAGCAGTGTTATATGATTCTCTCCACTATATTCGAGTGTAAGTTATCAAGTTCTCAAATTGAGCACGGTTTGATCTGGTAGATGTATGCATTAAAAAATTTGATGGTGCAAATCAAGCCTAGTGTGTTCTAAACATAGCAATTATATATGAACAAATATGTAGGCTAGTTTGAAGCAATCCATGGAGCTGGGTAGATTCCCGCAACATTCTTGCAAATGATTTTCATGCGGTGCTGTGCATGTGTAAGGCGTGTAGGGTGGCTGGCTGGCTGTCGCAGTAGCCTTGCTTTTGTGCCAGATCGTGAACAGGTGACCCTTTCACTAAGCAATTGTGCCACGCCAGTTTGCTCCAGGGCGCTCTCCGTCAGACATTAGCATTAACATGTGCGATCGATGGGCCGGTCTAGAAAATACGTGAAACCCGTTGCCGATGTCGTGTTTACATCGTTTGAACGGTTGGCAAGCAATTATCGCAGCGGTTAACCTTGCCTGGAATATGTAGGGGGAAAACGCCAGTTTGTATGTTAATGTGAGTATTGTCTTTTGTTTGTTCAAGTTTAACTTTGATACCCATCAAATTATTTGACTAAACTGTCGTGAAGACCTTGATCTTAAGATAAATCGGCGTTAAGATGCATGCATACAATGTAGATAATACATATACTAAATATTAGGATAAATTTATGGATTTTGTATCGCTTTCAATGAAATTTTAGCTTAACGATTTAACATCATAGACATTACAGAAAATATAGCGTAGATCGTGTAACCACGTTGTGTGTATTTTTAGCGTGATACAACATTTTGCTGTTTGTATAAGCTTGCCTAACTCAAGTATCTCACCCATAGTGTGTAATACGATTCAGTCAACGACTTCGCGGTAATCGCATAGCATATAGGATCAATTTTGTTTGTCAATGAATAATTTATACGGCATCAAATGCATTGAAATAGTGAAAAAAAAAATGCATGGGCGGGCTCGTGTGAACAATATGTGCTCAACCTATCTCCATTTGATAAGATTTTTCAATGTTTGTGCGGCTTATAGAACCCATGGTTTACCTTCAAATAAAGGGTTATCCTCGCGAAATAAGTGCAGCATAATGAACGTTTTAAAAAAAAAAAAAATGTTGTGATAAAAGACGCTTATTAATGGTATCATATCATATAAGCATATTATATTCAAGCTTCTCGTAAAAAAGTATCCAATCTGATTACGGCTTAGTTGATATTGAAAAAAAATATAACTTATATTTCATTGCTCGGCGGTGGTGCGTAAAACGTAATATGTTCGAATCCGTGACCGAAAATTTGGCGGGTATATTTGACTCGGCTAAAAAAGCATTTATCTGCTTATAGAACACATAATCAATGTTATATCTGGCCAAAATGCACTCATGCACTTGTTACCGCATTATTGGGTCACATACGTGTCGTATATTACATAATAAATTGTTTCAGTAAGAAAAAGTGGTAGGTTAATGAACAGTGATTTTCGATGGCTTGTAAATAATATAGCTGGAAAAAAAAAATCCTGAAAAAAATCGTCAAGTAATCTTATCTGTTACGTTATTAATATTATCACGATATATAAATCGAATATGTAATGGTCTGCAGAACAATTCCATTATAAATTAAAGTCTCAAGACGTTATAATGACCTACTTAACCAATGAATTCTCAAACATTAGACCTGTGGGCGTAATCGGATTTTATGTAAATTTCATCGGGGAAATGTATATATTATGTTTAAATAAACTGTAATCGAACGTAAACGGCAATGAAATCGTTATCGAGCTGGCTCTACAAGTCATAAAACCAACGTAAACCCGAGATATAGATCAATTATATGGCTATATTTGGACATAACACGTCTGGAAAAAAAACATGGACCCCCACTGACAACGAATGGGTATCTGCACATCACGTTTTATGAGCATAGCTTGCTCGTAAAATACTGTTAAACACTTGACCATTACTGACAAGGATGTTCAAAGTCGTGTTCGCGCATTCATTGATCTCGATAAAGAATTAATTAACAGTAGATGGGTATTTTATGCGCAAATGATTCGCTACTGGGGATAGCTCGTGCAAAGTTTGAAAACTGAGGCACTACGCCTGCAGTATAGTATTGAATGATGTTGGGATTCGCACGAAACAAATCCCAGTGAGTTGCATAGGAGTTAATCTGGACTAACTGATGCATGGTACGTTTTTGTAAAGAATATACTATGTGCCGGAGGTGTTCATATTTGCAATCAAGTTGTCGTGCGTAACCCATTCGATCGGTTTGATAAAATGTGTTCTTGTAGTCACTGAATGCGTTGCATCCAATACATAGGCCTAAGCCATAAAACAATTAGAATCTTACATTTGCATCAATGGGTCAAGGACATTGCATTGAGAATAAGGACATCGATTTTTCAATAAAAGCGGTGTTTTATTATCTGTTCTATGATTGCAAACAACAACTTCACTCTTTGGTTTTATGGCACATCCCGTGCGTCTTTTATTATTTATCCTGAAACGTCACCGGTCTGTGGAAATATAATACAGTGAATGAAATGGACAGATGCGGAACGGAAGTGGATATATGGGGTATAATGGTCCAGCAAGTCGATAATGTCTTATACTGCAGTGACTGATCAATATCTATGCATATCCTTACACCACGGTGAATTATTGATCCTCAAATCAGCAAATGTACATGGATAAAATATAAATGTTTCATATACAACATATTTTCCCAGGGTCACAATATCTATATATTTGGAGAGAAGTAAATTAAGGTCTCTTATACATGTATTGTTCGGAAACGAATCATAGTAATATGTGAAAAGCAATGCAAATCTTTCGTGCCAATTTAATCTGCATAAAACCTCTCTCAACTACGGAAGAGATCACCGGCTTTGATACAACGATAATAATTCCTGCCAGTATATTGCCAGTTTTTTTTAATTAGGTTGACATGAATATTAACGATTTGGCAATAGACTGCAGATATAATCTATAGGGTTATCAAAATCAGATTTTGCGCCGTGTTAATATACAGGTAAACACACACGTAATCCAAAAGTATAGGAACTACGTTTTTGGTGGAAGGATTTAGTCACGGGTTTGTGATTGGTTTTGTTTTAGCTAACAATTCACCGGACCGTACCACGGATATCACCTGTATTATTACACGACACGCGCTCCATAGCAACAGCCAGATGCAATATACACTCAGTATTGACTGGTATGCAGAGCGATCGAACATTTTTTTTCTCTTCCGTTCCGTGTGATGTAAAAAGACTTTCCATTCTCTCGCTCACTTATATCCTTTCGACGAATGGGGTAGGATTCAATGGGAATCATCATGACTGTAAAATGTGGACAGTAGTTCAATGTTTTATATATTATTCATATAGAACAATCATTGGCATCCCTTTATGGTCGATATAGGTCTACCCTTTTGTATTTTTGCGTCTTTTCAGATTGGGGGCTCGGTCGTTCCACTCAAAGCGACGGAAAGCTGGACTGATTCAATGAAGGGATGTCCTCAACACCGCGACTGGATTAGCTTAAATTGAAGTGTAAAAGGAGCGGCGGAAATCGACAGTGAACACCCAAATATATATCTTGAAGGACTAACAAAAAGACAAAAAAATGCCGACGAACAGACGCGAATCGGTCACCATACAGCAAGGCGCCGACAGCCAAAAGAGTCCAT
This sequence comes from Terebella lapidaria, assembly GCA_949152475.1. Taxonomy (NCBI): domain Eukaryota; kingdom Metazoa; phylum Annelida; class Polychaeta; order Terebellida; family Terebellidae; genus Terebella; species Terebella lapidaria. Next base: position 17,086,302 of record OX424559.1, read on the forward strand.
CGCTGCGTCGTCGCTCGACAGTGCAATTCGACGCGGAAGCCATGACGCGACGTCGATCGTCGGTAGCGCCGCCAAACTACGGCGCGCGACGTCGTTCACTCTACAGTATCGGTCGACGTCCGTCGAAGCCACCGCCGCTGACGGAAGAGCAACGCAAGAAGATCGCACGCGAACGTTTCCGCAAGGCCGTATTCAAGGTCAAGGCCATGCTCAGGTTCGGACTGCCGATAAGAACGAAAATCGTCGAGGAAGATAACAAGGTCAAGGTTAAGGTCAACTACGAGAATACGTATAAGTTAGAGCCGGATTCCGATAAGAAATTCAACGCTTCTCTGGCGGAAAAAGGGATGAAAGACGTTATGGATGACAACTTGAGAACGTACAAGTATAACAGATTCTCCGCGCCGAATTTCTCGAGGGCTCTGTCCACAATGATCGTAGATAAAATGAAAGAATTAGACTTTCCACGTTACAAGTTTGTCTGTAACGTCATTATTGGAGAGCTAAAGGGACAGAAATTTGACTTTACCAGTCGGTGCGTGTGGAACCATAACACTGATTCGTGTGCGACGGCCGAGGTCAGAACGTCGACGTTCTTTGCAGTGGCCACGGTACACGCGATATACCTGGCGTGATAAAACTTGGCGACGATCGGTTGAGAATTCCAGATATCGTACTGTACTTAAAGCGCCAGTTTGGGCGAGAATAACTCATTTTAGCGGAGTTCGTCGTATTTTAGACTAACATTAGACTCTCATTAAATGCTAGAATACACTGAACTGGCTACTAAGAGACATATTTTTGTACCTTGATTGTTTTTGTACAGCTGACTCCTATTTTTTCTATATTTTGTGATGCTGTATGTTCGATGGCAATATCCTATGACTATATTTGCGTATGTACATACATGAATTGTTACGTTATGATACGTACTTTCGCCATCTTTTTTACTGAATTGTAGTTTTATTCGTCTCACGTGCCAAATCATTTTCTTATGTCGTATAAAGCCTCAATTCAATTTATGCTTGTCGCAAGATAATTTGGGTATACGTGTGTATTAAATATTGAGTTGTTGCTTTGTATATATTTTTTATATGCAATGTATGCTATACAATTATTTTCCAGTCCAGTGCAACACGTGTTGTTATTGGTTAAATTTTTTCATGTGTTGTTGTAATAAAAAAAAATGGCAAAAAATGTATGTAGCTTCGAACTGAATTTATTGAATCAATTGTAGATCACGGCCAGATCCAATTGTACGATACTTATGCTACTTATAGCCTGTCCGATATCACGCCTCATATAGTATTAGAACGGTATTTAAACCTCGACCTCAAACTATGAATATTTGGATGTACTATGAGTTTATCAGATTGACGTCGCATGAAAATTAGAAGTTTGCTTCTGCTCCGTTACACTACTGGCAGTTCACAAATCAGCTGAGAACGCTATAGGAAACTGCTATAAGAAACGCTATAAGAAACTGCTGAGTAATCAGAGAAATCGACGACGATCTGAAATGGCCCCTAGGACCAGCCTAGGACAGTACAACGTTAAGGATTGATTGCATGTGATCGTCATGAACCTGGCAGTGACCAGCTGTCCATCGACTTATAATGTAAATATAAAGGTAACAAATTCATGAATTTACACACTTCCAACCAACGTGAAACTTTGCCTTTCTGATTGTTAGCCATCAAGGATTACTAACCGAGACTCTGTTTCTTACTAAGCAATGTTAAATTTGTTAAATTCATCGTTTTCATATGTCATTTTCCGACCTATTTCTCAGTCTACAAAATACACTCACAACAGGGCGAGCGGAAGGATTATGCTGTGCTGCAAATAGCTAGTGAGGCCAGTAAAACTCACAGGTGATATGCACTCGGGTGCACCGAGGTGTTTGGGATTATGCATGTTCAGCTCATTGTATTCATCTCACAGAAAGTATAGCCCTAGATATTCTCATTATTTTGACGACAACAAGGAATAAATATATGCAACAGCCAGTGCTTGTCAAGCAGAACACTCGAATCTTCGTTTTGGTGAAACGTATAAAATGATTTATCTAATCATCAATATGCACAGCTTTCGTGATATCATTTATGAAACCATGTCTCGGTTCATCATCCATGAGTATTTGTGTGTGTGCTAGCCAAGTTTTAGGTCAGGGGATTGTATTGTTTTGGTGATTTTGTTACCTTTACTTTCACATTATAAGTCAATGGAAAAGTGCCTCAGCGCAGTCACCGGTAAGTTACGTGCAATCACACCTTAATGTACAAGTTTTCACGCGATAAGCTGTAGTAATATTTTGTTGTATTAACATGGGGTTCATAAGATGTCAACTTTCAAATTCAACTGTTCATAATATTCAAGTATCAAAACGTTAATGGGCAGATAATGTGAAATCATTTGGGATTTGGTGAAAAAAAACTGACTCACAATCCCCTATTTACCTATATTTGAGCATGTCGTTGTCAATACGTGGTGTAAAATTGATAAAACAAAGTATTATTTCAAATTAAATTTTCTGATGCAACTGGGATTTAACATATATCCTTTACCCAGAGGGGCATGGAAGATGTTCCAAGATATTTGTCAAATCATTGAACATGTCTATATTACTACACCAGAAGCCCGGATTTTTAATTCAGGAGTGTGTCTCAATGACCATGCATATCTCTTTATTGCCTCTTGACGTGGTCAAAGCCCGAAAATTATGTACACGACCGTCTCCCAAGCGCAGCATAATGTTTCCCCTGGCCCGTGGTCAAAGACCAAAAATTATGTACACGACCGTCTCCCAAGCGCAGCATAATGTTTCTCCCGGCCCGTGGTCAAAGACCAAAAATTATGTACACGACCGTCTCCCAAGCGCGGCATAACGTTCCTCCCAGCCGGTGGTCAAAGCCCGAAAATTATGTACACGACCATTTGTCATAACGTTATTATTTACATTGCTGGTGTAGGTTCGATGATTCGATAATGGAGAAAGAACGAGAAAATGTACATTCATAGATCGCAAAGTGCGAGGCTGTAGGCATTGCTGAATAGCTAGTTCGTTGTAGTAATGTATTCACATAAATCTACAGGAAAATAAGTAATATGTTAAAACATGCAGGTGTGAAATTTGTCAAATGGTTCACCAATATTTTATCAGCCAACGGCCATACAACACGTATTTCATGTGCAGATGACACAAGCATACGCGGCTGCAGTGATCCACTAAACATTAAACTAGCTAGTTGATTCGCTTCAGACATCCGTGCGTTTGTCAATATATTTGTGGGCCAGTTCAACTGGATAACGCATTAAACGCCCGAACACACCAGATTTGCCCCGACAGTTCGGGTGATCATCGATGCTTTCACCAGGGTAGGTATTTGCCTGATTCCATATCGTGAGCGTTCGATAAGTAGGCTAGGGATATCGACAGAGCACACTGCATCGGCTACAAAGTTACCCGGGATATTTCAACGGCGTGATCAACACGGTAGATCAACTCGGCCAATCAGAGCAGATTACCGTAAGCCCGGCTGCCCTGCAATCCAACCCCCGCTCAAAACAACATGCAGCCTGGTCGGACAAGACACTATCTTGGAGGGCAATTTGCCTTAGATAGATCCTGGCAGATCAACTCGCCAATCAGAGCAGAGTACCGTAAGCCCAGGGCACCGTAAGCCCGGCTGCCCTGCAATCCAACCCCCGCTCGAAATAACATGCAGGGACGGCGGACAAGTCCCACTATGCTGGAGGGCTAATTCGAATTCTTCTGGAAAGCTTGTCTAAATGCATTGGCCACCTTGAACCAGTAAATATATTGCACAATCGTGAGTATCTCAAGAAATAAACCAACTCGCGTTATTATTAGAGCACAGACTGCAATACAGGAAACAGTCCTGATTTCTTTGATTTTGTGATTGCCGAATCGGGCAGCACATCCATGAACGATGCTTGGCACAAACTTACGACGCTGTGCGTTCATTTCATGCGTCACAGATCTGAACTGGATCATAGCATCAAAGTGTTCTCGTTGTTGTGTAGGGCTGGGATCACTAATTTAAAACTTAAAATACTTGCATTATTGTGCCATTATCAGACATGATGAGCTCTAAAACCTAATACAAACTAAAGCAAACAACTTTTGAAGAAATTTCTTTGGTATTTCCTTTAAACCACTATTTTTAAAAGTAAAGTCAGCCAAGAGGCTGTTTTTATCATATTTGAATACGTCCCTCCTACTAATATCGTCCCTCCTACTAATATACTAATATCGGGATACGCATTCTTCCTAATTTATACTTCACATTTACCTGAGAGCAGCGGTGACCTTGAGTGTATGAACTACAGGCATTACAACGTATTACACTCTTTGATGTACACATGCAAGAGTTCACCCTACATTCCATGATAATTAACCCTGTCTGGTGGCAATTTTTCCTGGCGCTGTCGAGGCGTTGAAGGTGTGCAAAACATTTACAATCATACCTTGGGGCAATCCTGTGAAAATCTGCTTTTCATCTCATTGCAATTTTGCTTTTGTATTGGTACGACAAGCGACGGTAATAAAAATTTTATTTATCCAGCAATGGATCACCCATGTAATTCCTAATTATCACGCCCCAAAACACGAACGACTACTTCAAAGTTTGACAATTAAAGAACAAGCCGGAGGTGAGAGGAAACAGAGAGCTCTATTACAAATTCTGACTGTACAGCTCCACTAGTAAGCGCTTGCGCGCGCATAAATGAACCATGGTAAAATATCATGTAACAGTATGCTAAATGAACAGTGAAATAAAACATATGCTGATTATAGCGCGCATAATGATTGAACCGGATTAGACAATCAGAATAGTGATAAGCATCTTTTTAGATATAAAAAGTTCAATCTCTGCAACCATACACGTAGGAAAAAAAAAAGAACCGAGAAAATGACAGTGGAGGGAGGGTGGAAAAGTATGGAAGCGTTAATTGATCATCCACTCAACCACATAATTTTTCACGACCTGCCGTGTTGAGTATCACAGTAAGTTGCCTTATCGTGATAAATATCGCGGTAGGCTGTTATGTTGTGAAAAGTAAGAAAATCATCTTGACAAGACGTGTTACCATGAAAATTATCACAACAATGCATCTTACCGTGAAAAAATATCATGTGAACATGTGTTACCGTGAAAATTATCATAAGAAGACGTTTGTCGTGTTAAAAATAATGGTAACTCAGCTTACATATCGTTATATTTTTATATGTTAAGAAGTCTTGCCGTCATATTTTTTCACAATAAGACGTGTTATCCAAAAGCCATTAACGCAAGGGCCGTCGCCCCGGGGAAGCTGGCAGGTCGTTGGAGTCCCTGAGGACCTATAACTGGCTCCAGAGATCTGGTGCCAGGTACACGCTGGTCCGGAGTTCTTTAAATAAAATTAATAGATTAATTCCACAAAAACCTTACTTGATTAATGCCCCGTGTATGTTTATTGGTTGCTGTTTTCTGATGAGAAGCGGTAACGATGTATGATTTCAGACCGGATCAAAGTGCATGCGGAACGTGCGATAAGAATGTGTCTGGGTAACAATTGTGCTTGGCGTTTGTTTGTCGAGATTGATTCCTCATCACCTGGCTTCTTTCAAGATTGATGCGTGCAGCATGGCTTATTTTCCAACAATAAATGGCAATGGATACAGTTTGTGTACGTTATAGTCTCGTGTGGTAAATCCAGTACTCAACAAACATTTTTGGGGTCAATAAAAAGTGAACACCCAAAGAGTTTCCACATCTCCACATTTACTGCAACAATAACACCGTGATGTAGGACATTAGCTTACTTATGACATATTCCAGAATTAAAGATTGTAGTAGTTATAAATTATTTGTAATTATTATAACGTATAAGGCTCTTCTCTTTATAAAAGTAGCATTTTATTGACAAAAATGCATGTATATTCAACCGATATATATGGTTAATAAATACAAATATTTGATGTATTATCAAATGATTAACTAAACTAATTTATCTTTTTTATCATCGGCATGCAGATAACATAGTCTGAGGGCACGAAGCCTATAGATTTTCATATGTAAGAGTATTTCGCATTACCAAGATGCATCTATGCACAATAAGTTACGATGTTATATGACTTTACTCATGTTCCCAGTAACAGTTTTGAGAAAAAATATTCATTTGTAATGAGTGAAAGAATTAAGTTGAATAATTTGTTCATTGAATATATTTCAGTATTGCAGGCTTCATTTAAGGATATTACATGATTTTTTACCGCTATTTACGATATATATTGCATTTTATCCCCTCCCCCCCCCCCCCCCCGGGACTGCTGTTTTCGCGGGGCATGACGTGTGAGGTTTCTGCCTTGAAATTGTTTGAATCATAACTTAGAAAGTTGTCTAGATATCATCACTAATTTGGACAGCCAGTCAGAGTGTTGCAATATAAATGCTGATATTGGATTTGAGCTAATTTGAAAAAAATAAAATGGCCACTATGAGAGAAACAAACAAATCCCTGGTCACCGTATCTCTTTCATTTGTGTGTCGAACCTCTGGCAAAGGCATGCATATAAAATCCAAATATCAATGGCATCAAAGTGGATAAACAAGAATATGCCATAGGGCAGTATGCCGACGACACATTTCTACTTTTAGATGGTACCGACAGATCACTGCGCAGATCCATAGATCTACTGAAACAATTTTCACTTTGTTCGGGCTTAAAGCTAAATGTTGACAAAACAAACACCGTTTGGTTGGGAGTTAAGGCTGGGAGTAATAAAATATTGTGCCCAGATATTGGTTTGAAATGGGCGGAAAATTTCACCTTATTAGGAATCCTTTTTAATTCAAAACTGTCTGATATGGCCAAACTGAATTTGATGGAAAAAAATGACAAAGATGAATGTAATAATTAATGTTTATCAGAGACAGAAACTATCATTGATGGGTAAGGTATGGTGATCAAAACACTCATTGTACCAATTTTCATACATGTTTTGTCCATTATTCCGTGCCCTCCAGGGGAGTTTTTTCACGATGTATAATAAAAGCATCGATAATTTCTTAAGGGATGGGGGAAAGTGAAAATTTCGTTGGACCAGCTTGCACAGGATATTGATAGAGGTGGCCTCAAGCTTACGAAGATTGGGGTACTTACTGATTCTTTAATGCTGTCTTGGGCAAAAAGACTGAGACATGTGAATGGTTATTGGCAAAAGCCGGGTAAAACGATAGCTGGTGAAAAAGACTTAAATCTGCTGTTATATTTGGATTTGCTTTCTTTAAAATTCCTTGCAAAAAACACTTTGGGTACATTTCGGAAACATTTTCTCCTAACCTGGGCTGATCCCATTAACGTGTATACTTTTGAAGTACCGGTATACAGAAGACCATTATGGAATTGTTATTTCATTGAAAATTGTAATTTTAAATATATCAAACAAAAGATTTATCCCAAAGGTTGTCATTTGCTGAGGGATATCTTTGATGTGAAAAACAGAAGTACTTCATCGTTTGTAGATTTCCATAAAAAGTTCAGATAGTCCAGATAAACTATTTGGATTACATAATCTTTGGTTCAATCTATTCCAACAAACTGGAAAAAAAGAATTTGTTCCATCTATTGATGACGGATCAAATATATACGAGAATATGACGTTTTTGAAAAGGTATTAGGAATAAAAAGAGTATGCAATTTTAAATACTGGAAGCTTATAGAATTGAGAGGGAAAAAAACAACAGGAACGCCCTTAAATGGTGTGAGTTTTTTCAAGAAACCTATGAACGAGATTAATGGGGGTAAACTTTATTCTGTCTCACTCCAGGCTACAAGAGACTCCACTTTATTTTTTTTTCATTTCAATATAGATTGCTACGGAGAATTTTGCCAACACAAGTACATTTAAAACTCTGGAAGATTAGTGATAATGACACGTGTGTGCCATGTAAATCAGCCACTGAATCTTATGAACATCTGTTCTTCCAATGTCACGTTTCACAGGTATTAAGTAAATCATTAACTTCCTGGCTATTGCCGGAGTTTAACTTTCAAATTGGTAAAATAACCAAAAAAATATATGTTGTTAGGGATGGTGTATAACGTGGAATCTGAATCTGAATTTGCTAGTCTCTTCAATACACTGATATGGGTGTTTAAAAAATATATATATAGATGTAAATGTTTACAAACCTGCCCGATTTTTTATTGTCTGGAGACAGAAATAAGCAAAGATTATAACATTGAGAAATCTTGTAACTCCGAAAGAATGAGACGTAAATGGTGCCCGATTCTTCATAAATTTTATTTGTCCAATACTGAGCCAATGTTTACGTATGTGAGTGTATATCTGCACTATTTATGTAACGCACTGCCTTGAGTGAGCACTAATACTGTAACGCACTGCTTCACTGCTTTGATTGCAATTTTTAAAAAATTCAAATTCATTTTTTTTGGCTGTTGGTAACTTGGTGTCGATTCAATAACTAGGAAAGATTTTGATACGTCACGTGTAACCAAATTTGGTAGATTCCACAATCCGTGTTGACTTTCAGCTACTTTGCATAAGCAAGATGGCCGCCATTAAAGAAGGCGGCAAGCATTCTTCCATTGAATAACTAGGAAAGGTTTAAAATATTATTACCAAATTAGCCTTTCTAGAATGGTATTAAAGTCGGAATTAAACTTCTTTTATTAAACGGAATTAAAGGTCGTGCTTTTGTTGTTGGTATCATGTCCGTTCAATAACCTGAAACGTTTTTGAGATATCATCATCAAATGGAAAGGACGCTTGAAACAACGGTATTATATTTTGAGGCTGGTCGAAAATTTTAGTTAATTTACACAGGTAAGTTGCCCACAATCCCTGAAGAAAACATCAAATCTATGCTTCAACTGTATAGACGATGAACAATCGTTAATGTGGATTGTGGAACGATATTGGCGTATTATCACCGAATCGATTTTGTGGCTGAAGGCTTGAAGCATTTCAATATAAACGACGGGGCTGAATTTTATGTAATTTGCATAAATAAAATAACTACTATAAGGAAAGCAGTAGAGGATGTGACCTATTGTGAAAAACGCGAAAGTTGACTTATAGATTATAGGCCTGAAAGATTGAGGTTATTCTGTATCCAATAGAAATAGTTACGATGCGTATGCATTATCAATAAATGTTATATGACTTGATAAGTTAAATGGTTGAGTTAATTTACCAGCTCAGTTAGAATGATTTTGAGATATCAAACTTTGTCACACATACACCACACTTTATATAAAGTTTTATACATACATTGTACAAGGAACTATATACACAACACCAGAAATATCGAATGTTATGCCAAGGAAAATTAAGGTATATCTATAGCGAAAATGTTAAAGTAATTTACCAGTTACAGTTTTGAGTTACAGTGACCAGTTATTCTTTGAAGCTCTAAAATGGAAATAAGAAAAGCTTCAATATACTATATATTCAGCATTAGAAGAGAGAAAATGACAAATGCGAATCAGATATTTTAAAACAAATGGAATCGCTTGATCAAAGAAAGGGCAAGAATGTAAACTTACAGTCACAAATCGAAGCATTGCAACAAAACTTGCAGAATATAGAAAAGTGAAGTCACAAATGATAATTTCTAAAATACAATGGGCGAAAGAAGAGGAGAAACCTGAAAAAATACTTTGCTAATCTGGGAAAGAAAGAACGTTGGTGGAAGGATATTGATTGGAGAACCAGATGTTTTACTGAAAGAAAATAGAAAATGTTGTTTTATTTGTATACCTCTGGAGTTGAAAAGGAAATTAATAAAATATTTAACAAATTCCTGGATCCGAATTTGATCAACAAGTTATCTCAAGATTTGGAAAAAATCATGTGAGGGGAATATGAAAAGAAACGAAATCAAAGAGGTGATGAAATCGATGAAGAAATGGAAAACACCCGGTATAGACGGAATTCCAGTAGGATTTTATATTGTATTTTGGGATGATATAGGTAATGTTTTGATAGTATTAATTAGGTTGGCTTTTGAAAAATGGAACTGTTCATTACGCAAAAGAGGAGATTAATAACATGTATTCCAAAAGGGGGTTAACCTAGGAAGTTTCTTAAAGATTGGAGACCCAATTTCATTCATTTCAATTTTGAATGTGGACCATGAAATATTCACTTCGGTTTTAGCAGCCCGAATGGAAGATGTATTGCCACATATCATCGGCTCACACCAAAACGTATATTGAACAAACATACGTTTCGTGTTTGACTTAATCCAACATCTGAAGGACAACAAACAAGATCATATACTATCACTTATCGATTTTGAAAAGGTATCTGATTCGATATATGATGGTCATGCATAAAATTAAGGAAATTTTCAAAAAAAAATATAGTTCTGGTCAAATGTTTATCAAATGGTTTGATATAGTGTGGCGATTTTGCCCTAAGCACGCGGCAGGTGATTGTAAACATAAAAGCCATTTATGTGGCCTTTCTGTACTTGGCCTTGTTTTGACATGCTCCGTTCGAGCGTGCGTTGCCACGGCGACGTATTGTAATTTATGAGCTTTGTGTTCCCTGGGTCTGAGTAGTGGGCTCCTAGAGCCCTGGGGACGATTTCCGTGGGGAGGCCCGGGCTGGGAGAGACGAGTTGCTGACTCGGGGGCCTTCGGCCCTGTGGATCGCCAGCTCTCTCCCTTCCCGGGACATGTGACAGAGGCTCTGGCCAGCATGTCGGACTGTACGGGGTTCCGTCCCCGAGGCAGACCGCGGCTCGCCAGGCCCCGCCAGTTAACACCGTGGTGATGAACCAGTTTCTGAACGGTGTCCGTAGGCCTGGGAGTGTCGGGTGGGCTGTTACCTGGTTACCGTTAATGATGAAGTAGTTACCGTGTCCGCCGCGACCTCCGGTGAGCGGCCCTGCCGCGAGGATCCGGAATAGCGGATGCGCGTCCGCAAGGACTCGGATGAGAGAGGACTATCCTCGAGGATCCCGAAGAGCGGACGGTAGTCAATAACTTTACATTGGTGCCGTGACCAGGATCAGTCCGACAGTGTTCCATCGCAGCCTACCGTCACAGTGTTGTCGCCTCCTTAGTCCCTGGGGATCGCCCGCTCCTCAAGGACGTCTCGAAAAATGACAAGAGCGAAAGAGAAGGCCAAAGATAAGGCCGATGAATCCAAGGGGAGGGATAAGGGTGGAAATGTCGCGGACCACACCCGGTCGCGCGACAGCCCCCGTGAGACGTCTCCGGACGACTCCGGCGGCCGGAAGGAACGCGCGGAAACCTCCGTGGACAAGACCCCGTCCGCGGAGACGACTCCGGCGTCCCTGGCTCCGTCTTCGGACGTAGAGTCGGGCCCCGCGGGGCCGCAGCAGGAGTTGCCGTCAAGGCCGGACCTTGACGTGTTAGGCGCGGTGGGTGGAGCTGGCAACGGCTCTACGCCGCGCCCGCCCGTGCCCAGAACAGATCCGTGGCAATCGGCACCCTTCCATAAGACGCCTTCGAGCGTCCGGAATCGAGCGCCGATGCATGCGGGTCCTTCTGGACGAGCGGACCAGTCTTACCAGATGCCGCACCCGGCCGGGTGGGCTCCCTCGCGGGCCTCTGGCATGGGTTCTGGTCGGTCCGCACCGGGCAGTGTGGTGGATCAGCTCACCGACGCACTTGGCGAGCTGGCTCCCCTCGGGCGCTATGACCGCGCCCGGTCGCCCCATCAGGGACGATCAGACCGGCGGAACCGCTCCCCTTCTCCGCTGTCACAAGGCAACTCGGGGCCTTTGACGGAGAGGGAGAGGTGGCTGATATCCGAGGCGCTTGTACTGTTCAAGCGGAATCAGCTGCATTCGAGCGTTGACCCGTCGGTCACCCTAAGTCCGGGGATGTCTGGGCCAGTAGCCCCTCCCCAAGTCCTGCCGAGTCCGCAGGCGCCAGTGGCCCCCGCAATGGGACCCGCGCCTGCCCCGCGGCTCGGAGGCACCACGTTGGCGACCGCGTCGACCGTTCCGACGGTTGGAGCGCAAGCCGCGTGGTCGACTTACCCTGGCACGTACAGTGTGTCGGACGGGCAGTGGCAACAGGCGGCTCCGGCCCCAAGCTTTGCCGCCCCTTCTGGAGCCTACCCAGTAGGTTCGATGGGAGTCCCGCCCGCACCTAGCCAGAGTGGGTTTTCAGCGGGAATGATCCCGGCGGCAAACGTGAGCTTCCCTGCTCCTATGTCCGCGGCGTCGATGTTTGCTCCGGCAGACTCCGCCGCAGGCGCGGGAAGCGCGCGGAACTTGCCGCAGTACACGGACGACCCCGGAGCCGGGACCGCACGTCGGGCGCGTAACAAACGCGATGACGGGCCTGACCACTCCTCGTGGCGGAAACGGTTCAACGGGGATAACGCCGACTTGGAGGACTACTTGCTCCAGGTATGGCGTACCGCCGTGTACGAAGGATGGTCCCAGCCTGAGGCTGGACACGTCCTCGCGGGGAGCCTGGAAGGGAAAGCTCTCCGCGTGATGCCGTGTCTGCCGGTAGGAACAGTGACGTTCGGCGAGGTTGCTCGTCAACTTCGCCTGCTGTTCCCGCCGACGACCAATCGGCGGCAGTCTGAACGAGAGTTCAAGGCGCGTATCCGCCAGCCGACCGAGTCCGTGACAGACTATGCGTACAGCTTACGCATACTCGGCCGGAGAGCTTTTCCGGACATGGACTCCAGACGGTTTGAGACGATGCTGATCGATCAGTTCATCGATGGCCAGCCTTACCACCTAGCGTACGGGCTGGCCACCCATGAAAAGCGATCGATGGAGGAGGCGATAGACTCCGCGCTTGCGCTTGAGATGGCTGTCCGTCCTAGACAGTTGCCTCCAGCCTCGGCTCCGGCCCCGGCTGTACCCGCGCAGGTGGCGACTCCTCCTCCGGTCAAGGCATCGCAGGTAACCCCGTGGCAGGACCCGGTCGTCCGGGAACCCGCCAGGGAACCTACCCAGCAGTGGGTTAGTGCGCCGGCACCTTCTACAGGGGCGCCCGCACATGCGGCACCGGTCGCCGCGCCGCACTCGCCTTCGGACGAGTGCGACATAGAGGAATACGACCTCGGCGCCGCGCAGATGATTGCGCACTGCGCCGGGCTCGAAGCTCCGGGAGCCGCAGAATGTTGCGCGTTCACCTCCGGACCAGCTCAGAACCGTCCCTGCTACTTCTGCGGAAAGCAGGGACACTTTTGGCTGAAGTGTCCGGAGTTGTTGGAACGCCTGCGGTCGCGCGGATACCAGGGAGCTCTCCCTGGCCCGCAACGGAGGAATTCCTTCCGGTCTGGTCCTCCGGGACAGCAGAATCGGAACCCGCGGCAGGGAAACTAGATCCGGACGTGGTGGCGACCAACACTGCGTCCGGGGATAGTTGTTCGGTGGCAAACGATGCCGCCCCACCCGCTGATGAGCAGGACGGACCCCAAGTGGATATGACTTCTCCGGAAGTAGTCCTTGGAGACCAGTCTAGCTCCTCCGCGGCTGAGGCGGATGGCGAGGACTCCGTAGATGAGCCCAGCGCGTGCGAAAGGTATCGCCCGACCTGCGCGCTGGTGAGGGACCCCTGCTGGTACCTGCCCCTGTCCTTCGGACGGGAGCCGGTCCGGTTCCTCATAGACTCAGGCTCGGAGGTGACCCTCGTGGCCGCCGGAACGTTTAGGAAGGAGCCCGCACTCCGCAACCTTGAGTTGCGAGATCCCGGACCGTACAAGCTCTACGGAGCGGGAGACAACCGCATCCGTATCCATGGCATCATCGATCTGCCTATTACCCTTGGGGACAAGGTGTATCTGACAGAGGCGATCGTGGCGGATATCGGAGCGGCCGGGATAATTGGGATGAATTTCCTACGGGTCCACCGGGTGATTGCCAACTTTAGTGCTGGCGAGTTCCGGATGGGAGAGGACACGCACTTCCTCTTCCGCTCGGGCCCGATGCATTCATTCCAGATGCGGACATCGCGCACTGTAGTAGTGCCGCCGATGAGTGAGATGATCATCGAGACGAGGCCGCGGCGTCCCCGCATGCCCCTCGATGGTCGTCCGTGTATAGTGCAACCCGTGAGCAGTTTCGCCGCAGGAACTGGGCTCGTGCTGGGTGGGGCCCTGGTCATGTCCAACCCCCGCGCGATGCCCATCCTTGTGGTGAATCCTACGGATGCTCCGATTGTACTGAAGCGCGGATGCATAGCAGCTACTGCTATTCCCGCGGCTTCGAGTCGTGTCATCCCCGACGATCCGGTCTGCCGCGCTGCGTGCGCGGCGGCGGCCGCCGGAGATGATCCGTTCACCCTGCCGGACCATTTGGAATCTCGGGTTCCGAAGGACCGGCTGGATGAAGAGCAGCGCCAAGCGCTCCGCAGACTGCTGCGGCAGTATGCGGATGTGTTCATGGGTCCTGATGGTGCGGTTGGCAAGACTGACGTCGCCAAGCACCGCATCGACCTCGTAGACGAGCGTCCTCTCAAGCAGCGTCTTCGTCGGGCAGCAATAGTGCACCAAGAGGTCATAGACCAGGAGGTGCAAAAGATGCTCGACTTGGACATCATCGAACCCAGTGACAGCCCTTGGGCCAGTCCGGTGGTTATGGTGAAGAAGAAGGACGGCTCGTGGAGGTTCTGCGTGGACTATCGGAAACTCAACGATGCCACGCGGAAGGACTCATATCCTCTCCCGCACATTGAGGATACCTTCGATGCCCTGGCCGGGTCGCACTATTTCTGTGCTCTGGATCTGGCCTCCGGGTATTGGCAGGTGGAGATGGAGGAGAGTGATCGGGCGAAGACTGCCTTCGTTACCAAGAACGGGCTCTACCAATTCAAGGTAATGCCGTTCGGGCTCTGTAACGCACCAGCGACGTTCGAGCGCCTCATGGAGATGGTACTCAAAGGGTTCCTCTGGAAGCGATGTATGGTCTACATCGACGATGTCGTCGTGTATGGCCGGTCGTTCGAGGAAACCCTCACCAACCTCCAGATGGTGCTCCATCGCATCCGCGGAGCAGGGCTTAAATTGAAGCCAAGTAAGTGCGAGCTATTCGCGCAGGAAATCCTGTACTTGGGCTTCATGGTAACGGGCACCGGAGTGAGACCAGACCCCGCAAAGGTGGCGGCCGTGCAGAAATGGCCTCCGCCATGTAACGTGGCGGACGTGAGGTCCTTCTTGGGCTTCGCGAGCTACCACCGCAGGTTTATTCGCGGCTTTGCGGAGATCGCGCGTCCCCTTACTATCCTCACGGAAAAGGGCGCCGATTTTGTTTGGTCCGCCGAGCAGGCTAACGCCTTCTCGGGACTCCGGCAGGCCTTGGTAGTGGCCCCGGTGCTGCGGCACCCTCGTCCGGACTGCGAGTTCATCTTGGACACCGACGCGAGTAACTTCGCGCTCGGCGGTGTCCTCTCGCAGATCGTGGATGGGCAAGAGCGGGTAGTAGCTTATGCGAGTGTGGCCTTGAGCCGCTCTCAAATGAACTACTGCACCACTCATCGCGAGTTGCTCGCGGTGGTTACGATGACCAAGCGTTTCCGGCACTATTTGTTGGGACGCCATTTCCGCTTGCGGACTGATCATAGTTCGCTGAGATGGCTCCTCAACTATAGTGAGGCCGACGGCTTGGTGGCGCGGTGGCTCGTCAAACTCCAAGAGTATGACATGCAGATAGAGCATCGCGCTGGTAAGTTGCACGGCAACGCGGACGGCCTGTCCCGTTGTCATAAGTGCAAGAATCCGGGTTGTGCAGGGATGGCACCATTCCAGCAAGCCGCGGATTCGTCCTCAGACTCGGAATTGGACGTTCCGGGGAGACCGCAGGCCGCCGCCCCCTCTAACAACACGGCGGCCGGAGCGTCTAGGGCTCATCTCCGCGCGCGGACCCGCCGATATCGGCGAGGGCGTCCCGCATATGAAGCGGAGGTGCGGCTCAGCTCCAGCGAGTCTTCCTCGAGTCCGGCGGTGTAGTCCTCGTGGGTACCCTCGTCCTCTGGAGAGTCTGAGTATGAGCGGTCCTTGCCCCCTGTGGTGATGGCCGCTGCGGCGCAGCCGGACGCGACGGATGAGGAGCCTAATTACTTGGGTGGCTACTCTCCGGCGCAGATAGCTGCGGCGCAGAGAGCTGACAGAGCTCTGGCACCGGTAATCACAGCCCTTGAGGCCGGCCAGAAGCCCTCGAAGGATGAGCGAAAGACCTACAGGGAGGAGACCTTGTCTCTAGTATCTCAGTGGGAACGACTCTCCTTGAGGGATGGCCTCCTGTACCGGCGCTATGAGCCACCGACCCCACTGCCTCCAATATGGCAGTTGGTGCTTCCGGCGGAGCTGCAGAAAGAAGTACTCCACCAGTTGCATGACCTCCGGGTGACCGGTCACTTGGGAATCCGGAGGACCGTCCATAGGCTACAACAGCGCTTTCATTGGCCTGGTAGCGGCTTGGACGTGCAACGGTGGTGCGCAGCCTGCCCTCGGTGTCAAGCTCGCAAAGGAGTCCCGACTCCTGGCCGCCACCCCTTAACCACGGTTAAGGCGGGCGCGCCGTTTGATCGGATAGCTCTGGATATACTGGATACCCACCGGGTCACCCCGCGCGGTTTCCGGTACATCCTGGTGATATCCGACTATTTTACCAAGTATACCGACGCCTACCCACTGCGCCGCCAGACTGCGGACGAGGTAGCTCGGTTATTGGTGAATAGATGGGTGGTGTACCATGGGGTACCTAAACAGGTACATTCGGATCAGGGCACGCAATTTGAGAGCAACCTGTTCCGGAACCTAGCACAGATGCTAGGGAGTACCAAGGTGCGGACCACCCCCTACAGGCCCCAGTCTGATGGCCAGGTCGAACGCTTTAATCGATCGGTCCTCAACATGCTGGCGGCCTTTGTAAATGATCGTGCGAATGATTGGGATGACCACCTCCCGTATGTCTTAATGGCGTACAGGTCGTCGGTCCACTCTTCGACCGGAGTTACTCCGCACGCGATGTTGTACGGCCGGGAGTTAAATTTGCCCGTGGATATTATGTATCCAACTGCGGCAGAGACCGGCGCAGTACCCCAGTGCGGTCCGGAGTACGTGGAGTGGATTCGCCGCGCCCTGGCGAACGCCCATGATTTCGCGCGCGCGCGCGCCTGGACAAGTCTGCCCTCCGGCAGAAGCGAGGCTATGACGCCCATGCTAAGGGTAGGCCAGCTTTTGCGGAAGGCGACAAGGTGCGCTACTATTATCCGCCGCTTAAGCAAGGCAATAAATTTGCTAAGCCGTGGATAGGCCCGTTTACCGTACTGAAACAGGTGACAGATGTGGACTACCGGATCCGGAGGGATTCCGATCCGGACAGGGTTCTGGTTGTCCATATCGATAATCTGAAGAAGTACGAGGGCCCGCTGGTCATGGATCCGCTAATTCAAGATGCGGAACCGGATGATGCTCCCGTATGGGATCCGTCCGGTCAGCATCCGCGGACTCCGGACGAGCGTGTGCGCCGTATGGTGGGCCTCCCGGACCTCTCTGACCCGTCAGATGATGGGCTGGGTGGCTATCAGCCAGATGACGGCGATCCGCAGGTACCTCCACTCCCTCCAGTACCTGCGGATGACGGGCGGCCACGCCGGAAACCACGTGCGCCAGCCCGGTATGGGTGGGAATAACCTTCCGCCCATGCGGATGCGTCTGCGGTACCCGTCTATCATACTACGGACGGGTTTTAGGTCGTTCCGTGAGAGTCCGCACGACTTACCTCCGCGGGTGGCTACTTTGTGGCCATCTTCGGAGTTGAGGTCCGCGGAGACTTTCATGTCGTAACGCCGCCGCTCCGCATCCGCCCTCCTGTAGTTTCTAGCGCCAGGGACGTGCGGATGGCCGGTCCGCACCTTGTGGACGGCTGTCCGGCGTAATCCGTACAACGGTTACGCTGGCCGGACGAATTTACTGATTCGGCCGGACGCCCCTGGTCCCGGGACAACCTCTTATATGGCCAGACTGAGGTTGGGATTTACGTCCGCTACGGGAGAAGCGTCTTCCCACGGATTTGGGGAACTGGCTCTGGACGCGGGGATAGTGTCCGCAGATGAGGACTGATGTCCGCGGTTCGTCCGCGTGACTCGTCCGGCGTCCGCGGCGCTTTAAGATGACGCACTTCGGTGTAGTTATCCCCCGTGAGCCACTACTGTAATTGCGGTTATAGTAGATTAAGGTTTCTTACGGCAGGAAACCGACTATCCATTATGATAATGGAGCGGTTGTTAAGTCCGCGTGTGCGGACCAGCCGCGGCAGCGGGTGACGCTCGTTCTCGTCCGGATCGTACCTTACAATATGCGGTCCGGCCGGAATGACCGGAACCCCGGCCTCCTTCTAAGAAGGGGGTCGTATATTACATGCGCAACACTTGTGGTGGCTTCTAATTCCAATTTCATCTTCATTGGATAAGGGCAATACGCCGTACAATGGCAGACGTCCGGCCTGGACTCCGTCCGCGGGCAGCCCCGGACGTCCGCCGGCTATTGCTTTCACCATCTTTGGGCGCCTCTAGATTGGGCGCCGGTATGAAGGGTTCGCCCCCTAACCAGTGCGGTTATGGACCATGCCGGCTCCGCGTCTAAATCTATTGGCTCCGCGCTCCGGTAGTCGTTTGAGGAGGCTCTGGGCTGGACCGGGCACCGCTCCGCGGCCGGGCAGTACGTCGGGGTTGCTAGTGGGCGCTTTGCAAACGCCCATAGGGCGCCCGATTGTCGGTCCGGACGTCATGGGTATGTCCGATCGCCCTGTAAGCGTGCCAGCGGCTATGGGGAGTGATTTTGTTTATTTTCCATCTCATTTATTATTTATGGGAGGATTATAAGCCACAAGTGTGCGGCATGTCTCTGGAGAATTCTGTTCTTGCTCATTTACTGATACAAAGTGAGTCAAGTATGTGAAATTTCCTTTCCGGTGCAATAGAGAGTAAGAAATCGGGAGATTTCTGCTTTCGCGAGAGGGGTGTAAGGAGTTGCGCTAATTTTGACAGTGACGGATTGCTGTGATATTTGAAAAGACTGGAGAATGACGATTTATTGTTGTTTTCGTCTGACATATTCGTACAAGCCACAAGTTAGTGGTTACTGTCAATTTTATGCCCAATTTCTACCTTGCTTTGGTGATTAGTTTCACGTCATTTACCGCCAGTGCGGAAGCTTTAGCTAATGACTGATCTTAATTACTGTAGTTATTTGCGAGGTCCCCCGGGATAGAAATGCGTTTCTACCCGTATACATGGTTTGATTTGGAGTCACCGGAGGGAAATGACTGCCTCCGCATGAGTTTTGTGGTGTTTGTATGTTGGTACGGCAGTGTGTCAGTATGACCGGGGACAGAGTTTTGCAGCGACACCGCGTGCATTGCTGCACGTGTAGTATAGCTGTCATTTGTTACATGTATATATATGTAAAAAAAAAAAAAAAAAAAAAAAAACGTCGTTCTCGGATTTTTATTAATCTCCAGATGTGTAGCACATGTGTTTTGTGCCACTCGCATTTCGTCCGCTGATGCCGCGCTGGATCCCGCGGGATCCGCGTGTCCGGTGTTCGAGATGCGGGTGATTTTGCCAGTTGTAAACTCCCCATGCGGGCCGTGCCGAAGATGTGCGGGCGGGCGGGCGGCTGCATGAAAGTGCAGACGTCCGTCCATCTGCGTGTCTGTACACAGGCCTGTGCGGGTTGCAGTATACAGGTACTGGCAGTCGATGCGGCTTGCCGCGTTGGCTTTGATAGCTGTCTGCGACAGCTGTCCGCAGGTGTATGTGTGTCTGCTAGATGTACATATGTCATGCGGGCGTGCCGGAGTCGCTTCCGCGGCTCCGCCCTGCCTCAGACCCGCTCTGCGGATCTGAGGAGCCGGCCGGCAGGGCGGTCGGCAACATTTTAGAGGTACTATCACTTTTGATCACTCGGTGTGTCGTTTTACAAAATTTCTAAATTTAAAGTCTAACCTTAAAGATATTCCAAAGACTCGACACACCGTCCTTTTATAATGGATGACCTTTCAAGGTCATCACACGGTTTTGGACCACCTCGGTCAAAATTTTAGCTTGTTTATTAGGATTTATTCAAAATTGCAAAGCGCGTTATAGTTTACTCCATAAGTCCGGGGGTAGTTCCCCATTCTTCCAAAAGGGACTCTTAAAGTCCTAGTGTTTGCGCCGTGACTTCCGGGCGTTGCCATCGTGCCTTCTTCCGGCCCCCGCCATGCGAAGCCTTCGTCGGGTTTCGAGCATTTTGGGCGCGGGCGGAACATGTTGGGGACCAACATTGTAAGAAGGGGGTAATGTGGCGATTTTGCCCTAAGCACGCGGCAGGTGATTGTAAACATAAAAGCCATTTATGTGGCCTTTCTGTACTTGGCCTTGTTTTGACATGCTCCGTTCGAGCGTGCGTTGCCACGGCGACGTATTGTAATTTACGCTCCAGTAAACTATAACAATGGATCGATTTAACCTCGCGTGCGCCCTACAGTTTCTGGTGTATTATATATACACTGGAAGCGACTCGTTCGAGGAGATTGTCCAAGATCGAGACTAGGACGCACACGAGGCTCGCCATGAGCTTTGTGTTCCCTGGGTCTGAGTAGTGGGCTCCTAGAGCCCTGGGGACGATTTCCGTGGGGAGGCCCGGGCTGGGAGAGACGAGTTGCTGACTCGGGGGCCTTCGGCCCTGTGGATCGCCAGCTCTCTCCCTTCCCGGGACATGTGACAGAGGCTCTGGCCAGCATGTCGGACTGTACGGGGTTCCGTCCCCGAGGCAGACCGCGGCTCGCCAGGCCCCGCCAGTTAACACCGTGGTGATGAACCAGTTTCTGAACGGTGTCCGTAGGCCTGGGAGTGTCGGGTGGGCTGTTACCTGGTTACCGTTAATGATGAAGTAGTTACCGTGTCCGCCGCGACCTCCGGTGAGCGGCCCTGCCGCGAGGATCCGGAATAGCGGATGCGCGTCCGCAAGGACTCGGATGAGAGAGGACTATCCTCGAGGATCCCGAAGAGCGGACGGTAGTCAATAACTTTACAATAGTTTACAGAAATATCCCGGGTTGGCCTTCAAATTGCCTTCAAGCCTTCAAATTGGGAAATTATGAGACGTGTGCCCAATTTTATAAATCACCATTTCTACAAATCTTTTAAACTGCTTAGGTTTCATGCGACATCAAAGAAATGGACGGATTCGGAAAAAAGATAACAACCGTAAAAGCATCATTGGTACATATACATGTCAATCTCTAACTATTAGTGGCAGAAAATCCGTCATCAATTCGTGTATTTTACCTTTGCTTGTTCTCGTTCTAACAGTATTACCAACGCCTGACCATATAAGTACACTAAATGAAATCCTCAGTAAATGGGGAGGAGGTGTTGTTGCTGAGAATGTTCTATTTAGATCCATTTTTTGTGGTGAGAAATAATACTACTACTTCTACTAATTCTTGATAATAATGGCTGGAACCACTCTGAATGTTTTGCATTTAATGGGTCATTAATTGAAGGGTCTCAAGAATATCTAAGCTGAAAGATTTCAGACAGCTTCGAAGATGGGTGACCTTGGTTCATTTTTCAAAGTCACACTTGCCCTCCAATGTTGCCAATGTGGAAAAACACAATTTATGTTTTGAACGCGATAACTAACAAAGTTTTCGTCATGAAATTAAATCATACTAGAGATGTGTATTGGGGAAGTCATCCCCCCCCCCCCCCCTCTGTGGCGTGAACGCTTAGTGGG
Source organism: Terebella lapidaria (assembly GCA_949152475.1). Taxonomy (NCBI): domain Eukaryota; kingdom Metazoa; phylum Annelida; class Polychaeta; order Terebellida; family Terebellidae; genus Terebella; species Terebella lapidaria. The sequence continues at coordinate 17,108,068 of OX424559.1, forward strand.
ACGTGAAAGCACTGATCTTTTGTATAGATCAGTGCGTGAAAGCCAGAGCCCGGGTTGACTATAGGCTAACAAGTGTAGACCGCGGGGCTCGAAACCTATACATGTTGGCATGGCAACGACAGGGTCTGAGAAAAGGATTACCAGCCAACTGTGTGTGTGGCTTAGGTTATCGTGGGTGGCGGTTTGTTTGAATTCGGAACACTTGGAGCATGGCAAGGACTGACAAGTATTTTAGATTAGTTTTTAACTACTGATACCACATGTACAGGCACTAGATCCCCGTAACCTGGCAATTTCAACACTTCCCTCCCATTTCCCCGTTCTCCCCGCTCATTGTCAGACACGGGGCTCTCATAATTATAGGCATGTATCGAGTATGAGCTCGCAATGTACTTGTTTCTTGCGGCTGACTTTCACTTTGGGCTAGTCACTAGTATGTGTACGACCGAGCCTCGTTTGTGTGCCTTTGGAATGAATTATTTCTGACAAGCTCTGGCGCAGTCACTATTTGATAGTTCACAGGATACAGTTTATTCAGTTTTGACCACGCAAACATGTCTAAGTAGACACCAATTTTGAGAAATAATATCCCGATATTCGATACAGTAATTAAATACATCCTTAGTTCGTGTCACTGACATGTCTTCTATTTTCAGTTCGTGAACGGATGGAGTGTACTGCTGAAAATACATTTTATATATATTACATAACCATCTGAAGTTTAAGCCTGCAGGGTGAAGTGTTTGGGGTTCACTTCTTGATACGTCCCCCTGATGGTTTTTAATATATATATAAATGTATTCAGTTTCTCCTAAACAAATCGACATAAAATTATTTTAGTTCATTGTCAATATACTTACATTAATACTTTCAACAAACGCCCGCCAAGAATGGAAACTATTATTTGTTTTACAGTACATGAAGATACATTATATCCGTGCATGTTTTCAGTGTACATGCCCCTGAGTAGGCCCCTGAGTTATTTCGGCAAATATTCAAGATATCTAGTATTATGTAGGGCTCACATTTTATTTACGATGCTGTCTTCCTCTCAAACATATGGTAATGTGTAAAGGTGTGTGCATTTACCATTATATTGCAAAATGCAATTTAATATTTCTGAACGTGATAACCAAGAAGGTTTCTGACAAAGTACCATTATTATGGGAATATCTCAAATTATTCGATATTCGATGACGTTGACCTATTTTCAATGTCGAACATGTGCCTCATTAGCTCACATCATGATTTAGTAATACTTCGATCATCTGACAGCTTCTGTTTTGTAGACATTATAATGTGTACATTATAATGATTGTGAAATAATATTACTTGTTGAATTTTTGGGGACTGGGTATATGATACAGATAAAGTTGAGAAACATTCGGATACCCTACAAATAAGGGAACATTTACTTGGTACTCATCAGTGATTCGAACGAATACATTTTATCAATCATGGATTGGTGTATTTCTATATGATCACCAAACTCGGAGATTTTACACCAGACACGAAATAAAGCTTGAAATATAATATCAATCTGCAGGTAATCTGCAAGTATGATCACGCCACTTAGATCAGGGACCCAAGTGTGACAGATCGCTATTGTCACTATTCACACCACCTGTATCAGGGCTCAGATGTGACAGATCGCCTCTATCGCCTTCTGTCGGATACCGATATATTTAGTATGTATTTGTGGTGCCGTGTAACTGTCGATGTAGTCAGACAGAGAAAAAATGAAATAGAATCACCAAAAGTCATTATTATATACATCCATTTAAAAAAAACAGGACAATTGTATTTAGCCACATTAATAATTTTGGACCTATACATTTACGCCCGTCGTAAATAGCTATCATTTTGCCCAACAATATGACCGAGGTTCAATGATTGTCGAGGGGGGTGGGGGTGGTGCACGCTCATCTGGATGTATCTATTGAATGTAGCTTGGTACAGAAATACCTCCCAAGGTGAAGTGATTACAGCCAGGGACTTCGGCAGAACGATGTTCGGGAACCATGCGGAGCAAAATCGCCCCTCTGGGACTAGAAATAGTAATATGGTCCTTGTTCGGTGGTTGCTGGGGGGGGGGGGGTGTCAGCGCTCATCTGGATCTGTCTATTGAGTGCACCTTGTTGGTACATAAATACCGCCCAAGGTGGGGTGATTACAACCGTGACCCGCGGCAGATTAATGTCCAGGAACCATGTCAAGCGCAATTGCCCCTCTGGGACTGGTTTGTATCTCAATGAGAATAGAAAATTGTTCGCTGGTCACTCGAGCTTTCACAGTATTAGTATAAACATAAACAGACCCCATCTGGATAGCAAATTAAATATCATGTTCAGCTTTATAGTGCTGTCAGTATTTTGCCTTGTACTTTTATCCAAGAAAGAAAGCAATGATTTGAAAGTGTATCACATACATGTGTGTGTAAGAGAACCGGTTTAAAAATTAATTATGAATATTTGGAAACCATTCGGAACCCTTCAAGATTTGTTTATCAGGTCTTTATTCACCCTATCTGAATTATCCATAACTTTACTCTATGAACGTATAGGAAGTATGCCAAAATTATCACTGGCGTCTCCGAATGACTCAAGATGCGCTTTTTTCTATGATCGCTCACATCACGCTCCTATTTTACTATGTTCAATATCGGATCCAGGTGGGGCATCCGGTGTGCACCCTCCTATTGAGCATTGATTATTAAGATATGGTGCAATATTTTTAATTGTAAATTGATAAATTTTGTATTATGTGTGTTTTCATACATATTTTCGATACTTTGTTAACACTGATCAGTAGTCGTATCTGGTCCGAAATAAGCCTGCCGTCTTTGTGGCCGGTGATTTCACCAGCACATTGCTTATCACGCTTATCAATCATTTCTTTGTAGATATGTTTACACGATACTTGTGGCGTTTGTGATTTGCATATTCAATATTCGTTTTACGATTTTTTTTCACGAGTGTCGTATAGCTGTTATTATACTCTGATTTAGAGTGAGTGGTTTATTCAGGTTGTATTTAGTATTGAAGCTATGAATGTTATAAATAACTGCCTTTCATCAAACAAAACGTATGATTGTACACGTTTCTCTATTATCATGTGGTCGAAGACAGGTGCACCAACGACACGAATACGAGAGAGTTTCCACAGACCAGTTCGCTGCCATAATCGTTGAGCTGAGACACTGGTTTCCCCTGCCGTATAATTCTATATATACTTTTAGAATGTAATTTATACAATTTGCTTCAATAAGCTGTCGGGCAGAGATGGTAGGGCAGACACATGGTGACATATAAATAAAATGTGCGTTTATGGTTACCACCTTACCATATACACAGAGTTTGTTCAATAGTGTCTCGGAAATCATGATAAAATTTTACTCCTAATTTCTTAATCGGTCCAGTGGACCACTTGAAACCTAATTCTGGGAGTATCATTTCTTAGTTATACTTTATCAGTCCGATAAGCATTATTTCGGCTGTATCCAGGTTCACTTTAAAACCTGAAAAGTACTCAATTTTTTGGCATATGGACACAATATGTTGGAAACACTGCACAGATTAATGGGATGTCAGCACTGTATATGATCCCCAAATTGGCTTTCCGCGCAAATAATGAAGAGGTATATAGGGCGATGGGACAACTTTGCTTTGCACCTACCTCTGGTGTGAATGCCTTTACCATCCGTTATTAATTAGGCCTACTCAGCTGTTTACGCTGGTATAAAGTGTATTCACCCACCTATGAAGGGATTCACCAGAATGAAAACTGTTATCAGTGAAAGGTCAATCGAAACAATCGAACGCCTTTTTCAAAATCTATTCCTATTAACACGGAGGGGATTAGATGTTTCTCCACATAAACGGTCAAGCTCTGTAATCTAGATATATTCTGGTCTATGGACCTGTTTTATTAAACAGACGGATCACTGCTATTATGTTCGAATGACAACACATAACCTATTAGATATGCCTTTTGTGGCTAGTTTATAAACCTATCTCAGTAGGTTATGGGTAGCTAATCATGTTATATGTGTAATGTGGTTTTTTTTTTTTTTTATCTTTCTTTGGTAGTAATGTACCCGTCCTCTCTGACTGTTGGATAGTATATACCATCCTCGTAGACCGCATTTGGAGCGAAAATTAGGCAAGACTTCAAATCTACCCAGAACAGTGTGAACTCTGAGGGTAATCCCTCGGAGCCCGGTGTTTTATTATTTTTACAGGTTTCGAGCATTTTAAGTATTTCATTCTCAATGAGCCACCCTTCACATTTGTCCCATCTCTAGAATATGAGTTGGCGAAATACGATATAATTTCCTTTGGGTATCTCATTGTTTATGTCACTGTATTTCAAGAGTTTATCAGTCTTTTAACACAGCTCGTATATATAATTTCTTTTTTCAAGGTTCAAGAAGTAACTGGTAGTTTTTTCCGCCCTTTTCATCCCAAATTACCTTGCTCTGAGAGTAGTTAATCGAAGTCATATTATAGCTGATTGATGTACATTTTTTACAGAAACTATATCTCTGATGCTTTCTGTTTCAGGTTTTTCTTGCAGTCTTTTTTTTCCAGAGAAGCAAATCGCCGCTGTAAAGCATTCAAAAATATTAGTTTTATTTCTTTTGTTTCGCGCAGGGTATCGTATAGATTCTCCTATGTTTAATTTCAGTATCTCCCATAATAGGGATGGTTTCTCTTTATTGTTATTTGGCACTGTTTATCACTGTTTTATTAACAACTTATGATATCTTTATGATATCAACATATTCAAAAGTTTAGCGTCCGATACCCGGTGCTCATACGACAGTTGTATCGAGACGGTGATCATCGAATGGTCTGTTAAAATTGAAGGATTGGTATCGGAAGATACGATCTGATTACCGATCCCAAACGAAGTTAGAAAGAAATCCAATCTTGAAAAAAATATCTTCATCGCTTTGTTTACAATGAGAGGTAATCCTTCGCTGCAGTTCGTGATGTTTTCGTCAGACATTTAACCAAATCATACATCAATAAACGTTATTAATAATCAATAAACATCGGCCTTATTTGCTGCTATTATCCATTTCATAATTATCGACAATCACGATAATACTGTAAAAAGACCAATTTTGGCGGCTATTAAATTTGGCGGTTTTGAATCCCAGGCTGTTTGGTGGAGATTTAATTTGGCAGTTTTAAAACCACTTATATTTCTTAACATATATCTAGTTTATTTGGCGGATGATTTAATTTGGCGGTTTTTTCCCTACCGCCAAATCCGCCAAATAAATCGTCTGCCAAAATTAGTAGTTTTACAGTATTGAGATCACGACAATTTCAGCCCATTTACATTCAGGGATATTATACTCAGCTTATTCATTTTGTACAGTATCAATGTGTGATTGTTACACGTCTTTTCACAAAGATACATATAACATTGGATATTCCGTGGAAAATATGATACACATATGTGCATGAAAGAGTGCAGAGTGAAAGACAAAAGTCGAATCTCGGGTGCTGAAGTAAAGGTGTGAAGTATGGCTTGGTCACCGCTCATGGGCACAAAGTGTGTCACGGAAGCCGGTGTAACGCGGAAACTGTCCCCCTGCGAAATACTGTCCACCCCCTTTGATCTTTTAGGGGGGAAGAAATATCGATGCGAGATTTTGCATCCCCTTCAATACAATTACAGGGGGTGCATTATTTCGCTGCGAAGATTTGTCTCCCCTGCCAAATATTGCACCCCGTCCTGAGTGTTCATTTGTTAATTGCAATCAAGAATGTGTGGAGGAATATCACGAGTATAGAATAACTATAAGTTTAGCTCAATGACATATATAGATGGAATATAAATTTATCATACCATGCAATAAAATACTGTAGAATGACTCATATTGTAGGACGACAAAAATTTTGTGTTCGTCTGATTTTGGAACTCGTTGGAAGCATTAAATATATACTGTTTAAATATAGTATCAATAAAAAAATATACATACTGTATCATATATATTGTTGTAAAATATCATTTTTGTTGTCCTACAATATTAGTCATTCTACAGTATTTTATTGCATGCTGTGATAAATTTATATTCCATCTATATATGTCATTGAGCTAAAGTTATAGTTATTCTATACTCGTGATAGTACAGTTCGCAATACACTAATCGCAAGTCACAAATCTTGAACTCGGTATTGAATATCCGCCTGTATATTGTCACGGCATGTACATTGACACTGTGATGATTTGATTCTTAATCTAGTATTTATATGATCCTGACGGTTTCATCGTTATTGTAGCAGTTGACCAGGAGGGACAACACGACCCCCCCCCCCTTGTCCCCATCCATCGTGAAGATGATTATCATGAAAGTTATTTTGTAATCAAACGCCTGTTATGATACTTGGTATCTACATGTACATGTATTACAGCACAATTGCAGAAGGTCAAGCTGCGCCGTATTTGGGTACTTCAGTATGTGTCTTAATCGTCACGTTTTTAATCGCTATAAAACATTTTTAGATCAAATAAAAGTATTCAGTTAACAAGGTGATATCATTGTCATTATTATGAGTGTTATTATGAATATACAGACAGAGAAATCCCGTTGTCAATATGCTCAACCCAACAAAGAGCCTATGCCCAAAAAAAAGAAACGAGACATCAATGTTGCTCTCATTTATTAACATAATTTTGAAGTTGTTTTGGAAACGAGTGACGAATTACTAAATGAATTGTTTTATTTATTTGTATCACTTCATATTAATAGTGCATCAAGTCTCCATAAAATTCACCCCAGATCGGTCGACTTTTAAAAGACCCGAAAATATATGTTTTGGAAAATTCTCAATATTAATATACCGAAGGTATACTTCAATCGGAAATATAACAGATGAATATATATTTCAAGCTTCAACTCGTTACAAAATACTGTAAAATTGTAAAACAATGTTCACAAGAACTTGCTACGAATAAACCTTCTAAAGTGTGATGATGTATCAAATGTTTCAAATGAAATACCAGTTTTGCCAAAATTGTGTGTATAAAATAAAATCTAGACACTCACTAAGACATCACTTCAAGAAAATACATGTAGTCATAATCGCTATGTATAGCCTCTAATTAACAGTTGCAGGGGTTCTATATATCTCACCATGCACGTGAGTGGTGGTCAGTGTAAATAGGAGATGGCGTTGTGATCAAACGGAATAGTCAGTTCAACACACGGAATTAAGTCGTATTCATGGGGGACAGAATATGGCAAGCCGTTTGCGATAAAATGCACCCCCGGACATTATATCGCAAGTCACTTGCAATATTTCGTCGCCTAATACATTATATACGGGGGGACATAAAATCGCGCTACACCGGTCATTCGGGCATTAGTAACCTTCTTCACATAATATTATGAATATTGGATTGAACAGTTCATTACATTAGTATATGTTTGAACCGGTGCCATCAAAGGAGCTGTGCAAACTCAAGCTCCCTTGAATGAAATGAAAAATATACGTAGGCTCATGTCAAGCGGCTTTACACAATCACCGAGGGCTAGAAAAAAATGGGTTGGATTGTATCTGCCCTGGCGGGTTCGAAACGCTGTATGTACGTCCTAGTGACATTATGATCCAGAGAGGAGCTGATTGGCTGTGATGAACAGGAGGGCGGAGTTTGCTGAGAGCGGAGTCAAGAATACTAACCAATTGTTTAGTATTCTTGGTGGAGTTGTGTGATATAGCAGGAGCCGTGTTATTTTGTGGGCCCTGTGATAGCCTGGCAAATTAATTGAACACGCAGTTTTAAGTATCTCTGTATTTTGCGGGATTTATACCTGCACCGGCACCTCAAATGTGCTATGCTATGACTACGATTTTACCCATGGAAATTGTTAAAAATTAAAGAAACAGTTTGACAACTATTGTAACTAATCAATATATTGAGTGCATATGTCGAATGTCATGGATATAGCTCAAGATATGAAAAGTTTATGAAGAAAGTCCCGGAACTTGTTGAACATCAAATGATCATAGACTTCATTTAGCACAAATATCATGTTTTCAATGGACATCGAGTCTTTAGCGTATTGCAACCGTTGACCACTGGTTCGTCGCTTTTATATTGTTTTCAAAACGTAAAGCTGGTAAAGGGTCGTGCACATAATTTTCTGCCTTTGACCATGGACTGGGCGAAACATTATTCCAAGCTTGGGAGGCGGTCGTGTACATAATTTTTGGTCTTTGACCACGGGCTGGGAGGAACGTTATGTCGCGCTTGGGAGGCGGTCGTGTACATAATTTTTGGTCTTTGACCACGGACTGGGAGGAACGTTATGTCGCGCTTGGGAGGCGGTCGTGTACATAATTTTTGGGCTTTGACCATAGGCTGGGAGAAACGTTATGCCGCGCTCGGCAGACGGTCGTGTACCTAACAAGAGGATGTAGAATTCATAGCATTTGGTGTAGTAATAAAGATAATATGATGAATGATTCGATAAATATCTTGGTACATTTTCCATGTGTCTCTTGGTACAGGATTTATGTCAAATCCCAGTAGAATCAGAAAATCTAATTTGAAATAATACTTTGTTTTAATATAATTTGATACACATGTGTGATAATAAAGACTACCATATATACATGTCTATAGAGACGAAGTGGCTCGCGCTTGTTTTCGCATACATGTATGGTTTATAATATGTTGATTTACTACCCGGAATGGTAAATAATATATCCTTTGGCTTCTGTGTGCCTAGGGAGCTCAATGCTACGCTCAATTAGCGTTGTTCTGCAACATGTGATAACAAAATGGTTTTAACGTCGAATACCAGGAGTTATGATATTCACGTAATTGTAACCATTTGTAACCTCTTAACTTGGGTTTCCGATTTCAGGCTAACTAACGCATAACTGTCATAGCGTTTATTGATTTCCTAATAATTGATCAGCACGTCTCATATATATGTCTGACATCATATATCCAGGATCCGAGGGGGGGGGGGGGGGGGCAGGCTTCCCTCCTTCAAATTTCTGGATCCGTCCCTGAACAGACCAACGCATGGGGATGGAGTTGGTTTCCGGTTGACTACTAGTATTCACACCGACGGGACCTTCATTAGAATCATTACCATAACGTTTCAGCAATTTCGACAGGCTGACATATACATGGGTCGATGACAATATAATTTCGATATATTCATGTTTTGACGGTGATGGAAAGCTTTTTAAAAATCATTGCTGATTGCGGACTGCGTGTAGCATTAGGAATTGTTACCTTCCAATGTGTTCCTTGATCCAGCAATAATCACACATGATTTCTCATTCCAAAACATCTCCGCTAGCCACCAAAATAGTTTTCTTTATTATTCATGTACTTTTATGATCAATAGGAAGCTATATGTTGAAGGTTCATGACAACATGGCGAGTTGTATACTATACTGGTTATATTGAAGGTGGGTAGGTATTTTATTTTTGAAAACATTTACAAAACTTGTAAATAATACACATGAATTCCATCAGAGTAATATTCTTAGAAAATTAAAATGTATACATTCTCATGGCGACAACAAAAGACGAATGTCTGTAATCTTCAAGGCATGTTGTCACCGAAATTTGCTCAAAGTGCCACATCGAGAACGCGATGCCAGAACCTGGGCACTGTATATACAATTACAGTTATTAATATAATTCCAGCTGTCGCCAAAAACATTTCATTCACATAACTATTAATAACTTGATATAAATGTATACATCATTTTTCATTTGAAAATTAAATTTGGTTTTCGATCTTCTGATGTTTACATCCAGCTTCATCTATTCAGTACTAAGCTTCTACAATGATGTGGTCAAGGAGTAAGATGATTTGAACAGATGAATAGTGCAAACGTTCTGTATCAAGGTTAACATTTATAACTATGTCAACGAATGAATAATTTTTAAATATATTTATTTAAGAAAAGTAAACAAATGCAATAAAGTACAACAAGTGGTAGTCAGCGATCAAATACATAACATATAGCAATATCCTTTAAGCTCCAACTGCCCCGTTCCGTTCAAGTAACAGCCCCGTTTCCAGTTGTGACGTCAATCCGGGAACGACAGGCGTTGACCATATAAGGAAGTTATCTCACCAAATGTCAGATCGCTTCTTGTATTTTCTCTCATACTTTCCTGGAGGAAAAAAGATGAGAGTGTTATTATCGAGTATCTGTACGTTTAAAAATAACAGTACCAGTATTAATATCAAAATGTGAAGAAAACAAGAAGTTTTGGGAAAAGAATGATGTGAACAGAGCGAACAGAAATCTATCCTTACCACCATGGATGCCGACCGCATCACACCTTCCATCGCTGATCACAGTCGCGCCCCTGCAAGAAAAAATAATTCCACATCAATTAAGTGCAACATTGTCAAAGTCAGTTTATTGAAGGTAGGAAATCGAGTCAACTATACTAGTGTGTGTATGGTGTGTTTGAAATATACTATGGAATAACTTCAGAACAGTAATTATTAGACTACTGTCCCATTGTAACGATTTTTGAAGGCGAACTGAAACGGATTAGTAAGACCGTGCGAATAGGAATCTGTCCACGAATTACGGCGAAAATGAGCCTATAGCTAGTCAGAACGAGTACGTCTGCGAAACAAATCTACACGGGAGGTACCACAACGATGTATAAAAGCTATAGCATTGTTCGTGAGCGTTGTATTTCAGCTTTTTGTCGTTCTCCAGTTTGACCTCATAAAGTTCCACTGAGCCCGTTGCGATAATGTTCTTTGCATATTCAAATTTGTGCATGTCATTTCCGCTCCACAGTGCTTTTGTCGTTCTGATGTTACAGAATGGGGGCGGAACCGTACAAACTACAACAGATCGCTACGATTCGCTGCGATGCAGACAGAATACAGTCGGATACGCAATGATTGCCAAGTTCGCGCGAAGTAGCCACGAATGTTCTGAACTTTGCGACTTTGCCGACCTCCCGTCACCAACTAGAAATTTTAACAAATTTTACAACGGACTGCAGCGAACTATGCATGCAAACACCACACCGCCATCGGCGATTCTCTTCATGTCCGAATGTCAATTACGTTGCAGTTCGCCATCGATGATGATTTCATGACAGTGGGACCGGTGCTTAAAAGTATGCAATACTTACGCGCATTCGGCCTCGCAAGGGTTGGGGTAACTGTTTCCGTCGTCCCCACACACGGGCCGGTAGATCCGAGAACATATCCGTACATCAGCTCCTCTGCAGGACAAAAGAAATAGTTTTGTAGACTGGAACTTCTTGATTTTTGTGTGTTTGGAAGATATATGGTTGATGTTATAAATATAGCTTTAGTAGGAAATGTTTTTTTTTTGTTGTAGAAAAAAGAATACTGGAAACTGTATGTCTAACTGGAATTCAAGGCATCAGAATTTGCATGGATGGAAGCAAATCACCACGGAGTATATTATTATTATTCATCATTATAAAAAAATCATCTGATCATTCATAACTTCGAGTGTGTGACTTAATCATGCCATTGAGTGAAAAGGAATTAATATATATAAAAACTGACGCGCATAGGGCCTCGCATCTGTTGGGGTAGGTGTTTCCGTCGGTTCCACAGACGGGACGGTACACCTGGGGACATAGACAGCCTTGGTCACCGCCGTGTACTCCGACCGCATCACACGCCCCGGAGCTGATCACCTCCGCGCCTCTAAAAGGTGGTAAAGAAAGTAGTGCCAGTTAGCGTCGTGTCTTTGCTCCAGGCTGATCACACGGAATGTACGTACATTGAACAGCCATCTATTCTACTCCATATATTTACTCTGTGAATCTATATATTTATTTCGACACGTCGGTCATGTTTTTGAAGTGGCGAAGACTTTTTAAAGTATGCATCTTAATTAGGCCTACTGCATAAAAACAACTTAACTGGTTTACCAATCAGACTTTGGAAAAAATATCACTATGAATGGAAAAAGAATCAAGTGTTATTTCAAATCTTGAAATAAAGAACTCATCATATTTTACTAAATTTTGTTGTACGGGCGGATCCAGGTGAGGGAAGGGGGTGGTTTTTAGCAAATCGTTTAAACGACACTAACGACTCTAGTCTAAACCAGGGACATGTAAATCGATCGGTAAACATATAAGTAAGTAAGTAAAATTTTATTTAACGTCGATAAAAGGTACAATATAAACATTAGCCGAAGCTAGTAATCGACATGAAACGATACATGAATGACAACAGGGATGATTGTATACAGATGAGCGGTGAAAAGAAACAGTGGTTCGGTTCTCATAATTTGCCTAGTTTGCACAAGTGACAGCTTTGACATCCACATTTTGGATTCCATTTTATCAAATTGCTTTTGAATTCTTTCAATTCCGTATTGTGTTTAATTTCAGACGGTAGTAGATTCCATAAACACGCTCCTTGATAAGACAAAGTATTTTTGCCATAGTTGATAGTATTAAAATAGGGCAATTTGAGTGATAAGTCATTGCGAAGGTCATAGGTACATGTCTTAACGGTATATATATCATGCAAGTACGATGGACATTTTTGGTTGATTATTTTGAAAACATTAACCAGGAGATTTCTTACCCGGTTAACATACATGGACGGTTGTCCTGCATGCTCTCTAAGAGCTGTGGGACTGGATTTAAAATCATTATATATATACCGTAACGCCCGAAGTTGAATTTTTTCAATTTTGCGTGCGTCGTTTATCGAACAGAAATGGGTAATAGAAGAACAGTATTCAAAATGTGACAATATAAACGAATAAAATAGCACCAGTTTACTGTCAATACTCAAGGTTTTAGACAGGCGTGCTAGCACATTAATTTTTCTTCCCGCTTTTTGACATATATGAGACATGTGTTCATGGAAGGTAAGCTTCCTGTCAATATGTAGTCCAAGTAGCTTGACTGCGTCAACATTTTTTACAACAGAATTATCAATTGTAATTTCATTGTTGTGCTTTTCATGATCGAAAATGATTAGTTGAAATTTATCAGGGTTGGCCTTGAGATGGTTTGCCTTAAACCAACCCACCATAAAAGTGCCCAGGCCCTGGAGGTTAGTCAGAACCTCCGTCAGACTTGTGCCTTGACAGCATACTGACAGCATTATAAAATGTGTTTAGACGATTAACTATTGAGAAAGGTCTCTCTCAAACAGGAAATCGATCGACCTGGATCCGCCAGTGGTCTTATTGAAATCTAGTTACATTGGTACATTGCTACTATATTCCACATCAGAATACTCACGCGCATGCGGCATCGCAAGGGTTGTTGTAGGTATTGCCGTCATTGCCACAGACGGTTTGGATGACCTGGGGGCACACCAGCCCACAGTCTCGGTTCCCGCCGTGTATACCGACCGCATCACACCGTCCCTGGCTGATCACTCGCGTGCCTCTGGCGGAGCAAGAAGTAGTCCCGGTAATAGCCCATCAAATGACCTTCAACTTTTGTCTCTTAATAATTCATTCGCAGTTTGCTCCTATGTTGAACTAATCGAAAACTCCAGTTTGCAAAACATTTTTCATCAATTTATACATATCCGACAGTTGGATATTATATAATGGTACTTACGCGCAGGCCGCCTCGCAAGCGTTCGAGTAGCTTTCACCGTCCTCTCCGCACACTGGTCGGACGACTTGAGGGCACATCACCACATCGGCACCACTGAGGAGTATCAAAAAAAAAAAAATTTTTTTTTCGCAAGTTTCTACTCATTTGTTCTATGTCATTTGGTATGTTATCATTATTATTATTATTTCCATATTTTCTCTCTTTTTTGGTGGGCCTGGGGGTTGGGGAGGGGGGTTATGAGGAGAGGTTTATTGAAAGCAACAACAGCTATCTCTTATTGTATGTTTACACGGGAGCAAGGATTGAAATAAAATAGAATAGAATATACTGAAAAAAAAAATTAAATACAATTACTTCGAATGAAAATACGAAACGAATAACAAAAATAAATACTTGAAATAGAAGTGAATTTTATATAATATAAAAACAATACAAAATAAAACAATACGTAACTATACATTACTTACGAGCAACCGGCGTCACATGCGTTGGGGTAAGTCCTGTATCCCGTCCCATCGCTACCACACACGGGCTGGTAGATCGCTGGACATACACAGCCACTGTTGCCGTTACCTTGGTCAATCGTGACCTCATCACAGGCCCCGGGGGTCGCGTACCTCAGCCGGGCTCCACTGGAGTTTTAGAAGGGGGGTGGAGGTCATGTGGCGGGCGGGAGTAGGGGAAGATGGGCGTGGGCGGTGTTGGGGGGAGGGGGGAGGGTAGGGTGATTAGTATGATATGTTCTTTTCTATGATTTTTCTATGATTGATGTTCTTTTCTATGATTAGTGCCTATCTACAGTAAGACATGTTCCATTTCTATTTTATATGTAATGCTATAACTTTCATGTTCGCCATTTAATTAACTGTTTTTGGTTGAAAAAATAATGAGTCGCCCTTTCGAATGCAGTCCAGTTGCCATGATTCTATTCTCAAAATATGTTCCCTACTTTTCAATTTGGAAATGTGCCTTTCACATGCCAGTGGATTTGTAATACTCAAGACATATATAGTAGTCTCCATGTGCGGAGAGCGATAGTTTGACATGATTATCATAAATGAGCGGTGATATCCGTTCTTGTAGGCCTATGCATAAAACGCGAAGAAGGATGGGCCAAGATAGACTAATTTCTAATTGTACAAACAAGATAATATATCATTCTGTCCATACATTAACATCATCGTAATATTATGCCGGATATAAAGCAACCAGGTCACGAGAATGCAAACCCTGGACTTTCTGTTTGGTGGAACAAGGCATTTGTGTTTTATATGTATATGGCTGAATTATTGGAATCGCCAACAGAATCGGTAGCTGGTTTGTTTGTACAGTCTTAAGATAAGATAAGGTAACATTTATTCAACGTTGGAATAAACATGATAACAATTAACAGCGTACTAGAAGCCGACAATGGTGATATTTATGAAAGGGTGTGAAATAGAATATGTGTATACAATAACAGGATGGTAAATGAACAATGATGCTGATGTACACTGGGAAGCTTGTCTACCAATTACCAGTACATTACAGTGAATGACAGTTTGATTACACAAAAATGACAGCATACAGGACATGTAGGTTGAACATCTAGGCCTGACTTATTAGGAGCACATTTGGCAATAGCAACTTTAGATGCTTCGAGATATAGACATTCGAGATTAACCTTATCGAGTATATTCCAAAGCTTACCACCCTGATAATTGCGAGTTTACGACACATTTCACAGTCATTTAAGTTACGTCTCTCTGGTATCGCTACACAGGAATTGAATGGTATGCAAAAATATTGGAAAATCCTGGACTCGATTTTGTATTGTAGATATAAAAGTGTTCTAGATAACGATCTGTAGTAAGCTTATCCTCAGATATAAACTAGAAATATACATAAATGCCCTGGTTAGATTTATATGTGCAAACCAAAGACTGGAGATAGAAAAGCTAGCACATATCGGCAGCGATAGGAATGTTCGGTTGTTTAACACCAATGTCATTAAATTCATTTTTTATTGGTTTGTTCATAATCTGATGTGTTACAAAGAAAAGTTAATTAATAAATATTTAAAAGCAACATAAGCATCATGCCAGCATTAATGCAATGGAAGGGTTCTTATTGTATGAAGGATATATCATAATGTGTAAATGATGCATTTAATATCATTGATGGACGTTAATCACTTTGCAAATGGCTGTGTTCTGCTGGAAATATTGTGTATGTGAGCCATAGGCCTCTCGTGAAAATAAATTCAAAGTCATGCTTATTCCCATATTCAGTGTTATCTATGTCATTGTACATTTTTATTATTATTGCTATCGTCATTATATCTATTCTTTCACTTACTGTCATCATTTATAAGTTGAATTATTTGATCGTAATTCGTAATTAGTCCTGTGCATATAGTCAAGTTCAACACAAAACCTCATATGATTTTTGTCCGTAACTTCATTTAGGATGATCGAATCAATTTGAAATTGTATGTGTTTGCGATCTACATAAAATCATACTTTTTCACCAAATTTCATATTTCTATCCTGAAAACTAAGAATCTACCCCAATGTTAAATGTTGCGCCCAAATCGAATAACGGGACTAGGACAAAATTTGGGGATTTCATGATCGTTATTCCGCTAAAAAATGTAATGCGAGGAAAATTTTTGATTGGGAAGACACATACGGGTGTATTTCAATTAAATACCATTCTTACAAAGTAGTGTGCAATCCGAACATCGAACAACATGCCAAATTATATTCACCACTAGCAAATTTCATGTTTGAGGTGAAATTTGACATTGGAGTAGATTGGCAATTTTTCAAGATATAGGAGCCTGAAATTTGGTCAATTTTTAAGATATAGGAGTCTGAAATTTGGTGGAAAATATGGTTTTATACCGAATGAAAACAAACCAAAAATTCAATTGATCGGACCATCCTAAACGAAGTTATGGCCAAAAATCATATGATGTTTTGTGTTGAATTTGGCTTTAGGTCTACTGTGATATTTTTGATTCGTCGAATTGTTTACACATTGATTTTTGTATGATTAGGCTAATTAATTAACAATTCCCGATGAAATATGCTTAGATTTACACGTACGAAATACATTAAAACGGACTCACCTGCATCTGGCCTCACAGCGGTTTGAGTACGTCACGCCGTTAGCACAGACAGGGTCATACCGTGACGGGCACACCTCCTCACAGTCTCGCCTCGGGGGCGTGGCAACGGCCACTGGAAAACACACACTCGCGGCACTCTCACTTTCGTTTTCGCTTTGTTACGTGGTATCAGTATATATGATAATAGTATATTGATATATTCTAGTTTATGGTATTCAAACATGATATTAGCTGGCTGTGATTATCATGTGAGGTGGTATATGTTCTCAGGTGAACTATTGCATTTTGTAATAATTTCACGAAAGAAAACTGCTACTTTATTTAGCAGGAATTGGAAAAATGAATGCACAAATTTGTATAATAACAAAGTTGATTGTGAGAATGTATTTTTTTTGGACCGAAATTTTCCATAAATATTCTTTCCAACGCAGATATTGTTAGTTGTAATTAATGGTTTTGGTAAAATCACTCTTAAAATATCTTCATGAATAAAACTTTATAAGTTGGCAATAAAAATAACGGCTACTGTTGTATTCAAATGTCTGATATTAGTTTCAATGATAACGGCATTGGATCGTCTCACCAAATGCTTAAATGCCAATAAATGTGATTCGTGATGCATCGTTTTTTATCGCGTGAAAAAAAAAAGAACGAAAAATTACATTATGCTGCATAATATAATTAATTGGAAAATGAACTTACCCGCAACTAACGCAGCTATCAAACAAATCTTCATTTTGATTTTGTTTTGAGCAGTCGATCAGCCAAGCGGAGAAATAGATGAATTCCTAGTGATGTTCACAGTTCGCGTCCAAACCCGTGACAACGCCTTAATGAACGCGCCCATGCTTAGTTATAGAGACGGGGCAGGTCCATTCTCCAATACGTAGGGGTGTATAGGGTGTACTATGTGTCCATAGCCCGGTCGACCCCCCCCCCCTCCACCAAGTCATAATAAACCCGTCCGAATCAAAAAGACAATAACTGCAAAAAACAGATGTGTCGCAACAGGCAAAACGAAAAGTGTCTGGGAAGCCTTAATTTCGCCAATCATTTCGCAGAATAATTGTGCTTGAATGGGAACATTCACAGGAAATTGCTTGATGTATTGTTGACAGATGTATGATATATTATTGTAGTTCTAGAATCATTTGTGCGTTAAACATTTTCAAGCACCAGTTGTCCGAATCGATTTCTTAATTCGACTAATTCCTATTGCACTTATTCCATAAAATTTGATAGTATTGAAAAATAAAGTTTGATGATAGATGATAGATGTTTATTTTAGTTTGATAGTATTGAATTTGTTGATCATAGCCTGATTCTTTTTACAGAATTTTTTTTTTTCGATGCTGCTCCATTTGTTGATATGGCAGTTGAAGTGAAACGCTGTGTTGCATTTTCTTCTACATGATATAAAGCAGTTCCCCTATAAAATAATGAAAAACAATCTACAATGCCAGTTCTTCTTTGAGCATATATCAGATTTCATATCTAATAAAATATCAGCTCGAAATACAAAAACAAATTTGTATATCTCCACTCTTCAAGGCAAGCGAGCATAAACAATTTAACTACGACTTCGATTTATTAGCGGTCAAGGTCAAAACACAGCCGTAAATCATTGTCTATTCATTACTAAATCCGGCTTCTGTCAAAGACCTGGCGAAAAGTAATTTATCACAAGTAAAACGGCCAGTCCACCGCGCTGCAAAATTTGCTGAAACGGACATGGCATCGTGTCACATAGACTTGTGCTCTGTAAAATGATACATCTCACTAGTAGTGGTGTTGTTTGTTTACTGGCGCTGCCCTGCGATATCTTCACATAATTGGTTAATTATCACATACCGTTAGTTGTGGTCAATGAACGTTTCTGTGTGTATGCCGACATATTATCATATTACCTATAATTATTCTCATTTCTCTTAATTTGTCTCGGATAGCTTCCTATAGCTGCCTAGGTCCCACTCTATGAATTCCTAGAACGCCATTCCAACCGATAGACGTACACGTATAATATAGCGTACGCATGAATTCGCTCATCGTTTGACCACTATGCTGTTTTCGAATGGTACATGCGAAAAAGGCTGACCAGGGTGTAGTCTCTTCGGAGTATTTGTGAACACGTATTGTATTAAATGGAAACTACTAAATATGGGATCGGTAAAATCACTTCTTCAAATTTATCTGACTACTAACGTTAACTGACATAATTTGTGCTATAAGGAGAAATATATAATACTGGGATAAAGTGATGAATTTAAATTTGGTAGTCACATTGCCTTGTATTTTTTGGCGCCATCAAAATAGTCATTCACGTTTCTTGATGATATATGTAGATAAAATGTATACGTTTCATATAAAAGTAAGACCTCTTCAAGGAAGAACAAATATTTTATTGCGTACGTCGTAAACAGTTTGGACGGAACACTGACATATCGTTTAACAATAGTATAATTATTTGTAGGAAAAAAAAGAGATAACATTAGAGAACAAATATTTACAAAAACAGAAGATCGCGATAGCAAAATATATTTGCACAGTAATTGTACAGATCAATCATGTGACAAATTTGTGACTCGAAAAACACATGGGCGGACAATAATTTAAGCCTGTTTAGACATTTATATACATTATGTAGTTGTCTGTATACAATTATTGGGTTTTTCCGGTACATCAAATATGTATGTAAACATTATTTGCATCATAAACATGCAGTTAAACGTATAAAGCTATTAGATAATACATGAACAGTTATTACAGATGACCGTATTATTTCTGCTTATTGCAGCATGCATCAAATAAAGTCCTTGAAATAATATACTTCCAAAAGAATGAGAGAGCAAAGGTCATTTGCATTAGAATCACATTACCCTGCATTCACGCCAAAACTGGGAATCAATTCCACCATAAAATCACAGTTCAAATCAGTGTTTAACTCGTAAACCGCAGAATGAAAAGAACAAAAATCACATATATCGGTATAATATTAAATATTCCAAACACAGACTTGTATAGCAAAGCTTGTTTCCGCATAGATATATAAGGATTCGTCTTTGCTTGCGCTCATCACCAATGAAAGCACATTAAATTCGATCTTTCGTGAAGACATTGACTGTGACTGTACATTTATTTCATTTGCACACATATATTGTGAAATACAAGCACATAAACAATATGGCATCAGCTCACATACACGGTACATCAAATCATCGCATATCGGTTAAATAACTTTGTAAATACTGTTGCAAATTGTCAACCGCCTACCGAGAGAGAAGTTACTACTCAGCCGCCACGCCAGAATCGAAACATTCCGGTAAAATTTCCATATTGACTTTGTTTCTATCTACAATTACGTCTGCTAGATCTTTGCGACCCATATCTTGCATGGCCTCTATTAACATATCAACCTGCTTGTCTTTGAACCGACTGGTGCGGCGCTTCCACAGCAACAGAATTTTGTAGGTGATGTCGACGAGACTCAACCCGTTCGCCAAGGCGTCAAATCCCATCCCAGTGATCGTCGAGTCGGAGATATCGAGGTGTATCGCGAGAGTGAGACCTTGCTCCACCTCACGGGCTAGAGACATCAAACTTCGGCCCGTCAGGACTTTCGGCTCGCGGAAAACTGGAACGAACGAAATGATTATGATAAATCGAAATTATTAGTTTGGCATTTAATTTCACGGCGATTATTTCTGCCACACATGTGTGTGTTGTTTATAAAGAGTAAAAAAAAGCCAAATAAAAAAAATGCTTTTCTCTTCGGAGTATGTTTTCGACTCGCCCATCATTCATTTAATTTGAAAAATTTGAAGGAAAAAAAGATTTCTGGAAATTTTTAAACAGCACTAACTTTAGCATGTAACATGTGGGCCCTATGTGTAGGTATTATTGCATATATCCAAATACTTCCGACTGTTTTCTGGGAACTGATGAAAATCATCAATTGTGAACTATGAATTACCAGTTGATGAATGAACTGATTAATTCTCAGAGCATATTGTGTCCACGAGTGCATCACAATATTTGAAGGTACGTGTGTATTTGCGATGAAATGTGGTACAACAATTCCAACCTCATAGCATAGAATGTGTATATAGAAATGTGAATTTGCTGCGAATTATCGAAAAAGCATATTGAAGCAAGTGAGAAATTCATCTTCAGTCAAAATAAAAAAGAAACCAAAATATATAAAACTCCATTTATCGCCCATCCCTAAGAAAAGTTTTGGTAAAAGGGAAAGATTCGAAAAAAAGTCAATAATATCAATGATATTAATTGTAGTGTCAAAATTTCCCTCCCAAAAATAGAAAACAATTTCTTCTTCCAGTTGCATGCATTATTTACCTCGAAAGAAGTATAGGAAACTTCAACAACACCGACAACAAAATTACAATGAGAACCTTATTCACACTTGGGACTTAGGCCTTGCGGGGGCTCTTCAGAGCTGCCAGAACAAACTCATACGGTCATTCACTGAGCCTCATGCACCGAATACATTCAAAATGTTCAGTTCGTTTTATAAAGCATGCCTCAATACAAATCGGGAGCAATTATAAAGGTATATATTCCGAGAACATTCTTAAGTAGATAGTATGAATGTTCGCATGTATATCGAGCCCACCAATCACAGAGGTAAACATTGAAACCAAAGCATCGGCAGATCTAGCACCAAACTCACGCTTTTTAGCTGGGCGTGTCGGTTTTGTCAGACGGGCGAACGATGCCGGGTTCTGTTTCGGCCCGGATGACTGTTGTTGCTTGGCAACGTGCGGCTGTGGCGGGGGTGGCGGCGGAGTCAGGGGCTTCACTTCCGGTTCCGGCTCGGTGACTTCCGGCTCTTCTGGCTCAGGTTCCGGTTCCGGTTCGGCCGTGAGATACGCGCTCACGGCGTCCGGCTGTATGTCGAAGTCGTACGTCCTAACGCATGTCCGCTCGCCATCTTCATCACGCGCGTAACACTTCAGAAATCCCGTGAGAACTCTCCCTTCCGGCACAGAAACGGGCTCGACGAAAAATCTACGGTAGTTTTCGGGCAGCCGATCGTGAAATCTAAGCTCCAAGTTGCTCCTTCCGCTGTCATCATCTACAATCCTCACATCTCCGCCGATGTCCAGTTCGAAACAGCCTCCGTTTATCAGATCTAAATCCTCCCTGTCGGGTTTCTTTTCCGGTTCCGGTTGCCTCGATTTGGCAGAACGGTAGGGCCGTCGCGTCACTTTTTCTTCCTCTTGTGGTTCATCCAGCATTGGCAGTTGCATCTTCTTGATCCTTCTGAAGCCCTGTTGCAGGCGTTTGTCGAGGGTGGGACCTGCTCTGGACCAGGGAACCACGTCAAACCATAGGGTCCAAAGCCGATCTTGTATGTGGATGAACGGCATAACGTCACCGCGCATCATGGCGTTCTCGCGCTGAATGTGACGGAATGCGGCGCTCAGACGCTTCTTGCGATCATGCTTTGCCAAAGCCACGCAATATCTAATGGTGGGGAGAATAAAACGTGATTTTTCATTATGATTAATTTCTTTCAAATAGTCCACATTTAAATGGTCGTCCAACGACATGTATATTGACATGTCGCTTTGACGACTACATGAATAATAAATAAGCCCGCGGTGGAAATTAAGGTTGTTTACATGTAGAATCTAAACCTTGATGTTCTTTTAAAGCAGCTGCCTTCGAAACCAGTCAATATTTTTTGAAAACTATATTTCATATTAAACATGCTAAACTAACTGAATGAAACATACTCACATCAAATATTATGAAAATAACCAGTCCTCAGGGAAATTTTGCTCATTTGAACAGGCGGTTATCGCCTAACTACAGGAACTGTATCCATCACACGCAGATGTAAACAAAGCATAGAAGTGCGAGATAGACTGACAATTCCACGCACACCATGGTATATGACTGATTATTTTCTCATAACTACACTATATATGCACATACGAACTGGAAAATGTAATCGATGTGGACTTTTAGGTGCGATTTGAGCATTTGTTTACATTCGGGTTTGATGGATACGCTTTCGATTGTTTATATACAAAACCGGTACAAAATGTGTAATAAAACGGATAAATAGACAACTCGGACAATTGTAATGGTCAAAATCATTGAGCACACCTTTTGTTAGCTTGCATTAGATGTGTTGCACAAAAATTTAGTTTGGAAAAAAATATTGCATACATTCGAAGGCAGCAGCTTTAAATAAACAGATGGACTGATACATATTTTCAGTAGGTTTTTAATCAGGGCATTATGTCATTCCTGTTTAATTTTCTGTTTCTCGTCCCGGTGTGCCTAGCCTTTCGCGAATTTTTTGAGAGAAAACAAACAGAGTGAATATGTAATATCGTGGAAATAAATGCATTTTTGACGTGCAATCTTCGTAGCACTTACAAATCGTGGTCTCGCAGCACCACTTATCCGACTAGTGAGTGTCTATACTTTACTTAGGCCTAAATGCTTAAAGACATACATTTACCCCAACGTCATTCGCATTGAGAGGTTCATTGCAAGTTGTTTTTTATTTGAGAGGTCGTTTGTTATTTTGCGCCCTCCTAGCTTTTAATTTTCCAAAGAATGAGAAGCAAAGAATTAATCAGGAATGGCCTTGTACATGTATTAGGCCTACACCACCACAAGAGAACAACCTCGTTAAGTTCCTCGTGTCGAACGAGACGATGTTCTTGATGACTTTGACCGGGACGTCATACAGTTGCCAGCCGTCGTTAGGGGTCACCTGCATGATGGCAATGTCTTCCGGAGGGAAATCCTCACTGGGGAGCGGGGGGAGGGGCAGTTTGATCGTCACCGACCGGCGGTAAACCTTCACAGCTGACGGTCGTACTTCGTACCTGAAAGTTATATTATAAATCTATCTAGTGATATTATGGGCTTTTCACAGCAAACCAATGTTCCCGCCATTTTTTTTAATAGTTTTTTCCTGATTCTAATAATTCGTTCCTGGTTTTAATGATTTATTCACCGTTTTAATATTTTTTTCCCAGTTTAAATTACTAGGAAATTCCCAAGATTTAGAAAAAATTACATCCACTTTTTCCTTCATTTTAGGAACTGTGTATAATTAATTTCTTGGAATATTTCAAGATTTATATTCGTTTTACAACAATAATAATAACGTGCGGCACATCCGACGAACACAGAATCATTTTGGTGTGACCTATTTCGAGCTGTGCGTGTTTGCTTTTTTTGCAGCGCAGCCTATCTGTTTCTTTTCAGGGCAATTGGTTCATTACATATCCATACAATATAAACATATACCACACAATAACCAGCAGAATCAAGCCCCACCTAATAACAGTGTTATAATATGGTTCCCGCTGGAAAATCGTAATTTCATTATTATCAATGTGATAGTGAACACAACTCACCAATCCGAGGCTGCAATGAGATCACCCATATCATGTGGGTATTCTCCGCGAAGTTTGTCCACAATACTCCTGTTGAGGGGGATTATCTGCGTAAAAAGAGAAACATTTCAACTTAAAATATGCAAGATTAGAATCATAGTAAGTGAAATTGATATATATATATATATATTTGATGGAAACTTTCAGCGAAGATTCACGCTCTTCTAAAATGCCACATTTACGTATTTCAGGAACTAGTCTGAAATACTTTTTAACCATGGATGCAACGGTTGAGATTGAAAATGCAACCATTTGTAGCTAGTTAATGGAATCCAATTGAAATATATATCATAAAAGATATATCATGAAACTGACCGAGAGATCACAAGATATATCAGAATCGATTGTCTTCTTCGGAAAGCGGATTGATATCTGGTGGTGTAGTTTGGCGTTGTACAAACAACCCTGGACCGGAACTTCAAAACGCTCTTGCCGTGTCACTGACGTCACGACTAGTATTCCTCCGCTATCCACACTCACTTCAGCTAGATTATCTTCGTCCTGGGCAATTAGCAGAAGAAGAAGAACAATTCATTTTACATGTGTGAACGAAAATACACTAATACATTAATTTGCATACTTGATATGTCCTGTAATTTAGTTGTTACGACTCAATACTGCTTAGGATATATAGATATAATACTCATAATTGGTACCTTATTTATAATCATGTTGTATTATTATTTTAAAATTCCTGTAATATTCTTACATTGAACACAGCGTCTTTTATTGCCCATTCGTCTTCATCCGCGCGCTTGAAGCGCATCCGCAAGGAAAATAGTTCCGTCTTCTCTCTGTAGTAGGGCAGGCGTAGTGATATGGGCGGCCCTTTCTTGATTGTCTTACAACTGAGCGCTATCAAAAATATTTCGCTTAGAAGATGCTCATCACTCCTGAAAGTGTAGGTACAAATGTTGAGAAAATTAGGCCTACGTTTTATAGGCAGCAATTTATGGAAAGCCGGTAGGGGCATAGGAATTGAGAACTGGGTATTAGGAACTCCGCAGTATTAAACCATAGTTCACTACGGAATACATGTAGCTCATGTATACGATGGAGATTTGGGAATTGGGTATTGGGAATTTCGTAGTATTGAACCATGGTTTACTACTTCGGAATTCCCAACACCAATTTTTTCAATTGAATTCCATTGTCCCCACCGGCTTTCCGTTGCAATTATTGAAAAACAATAAACATGCTTCATGAGGTCTCGATAATGTTTAATGCCTCAAAATGTGACCTCCCCCATAACAAAACAAAACACGTACATGCGAACGATGACGTTTGTCTTATTAAATTTTGAATTGATGTAGATCTATGAATAACTCACGGAATTTCCGGCTGGTACTTGAACCTATCAGAGGGCGACACCATACAACACGTGACCACATCTTTCTTCCCCATTGGCCCAGCTGGAATACTGATGCTCCCGCCGAATGGCAGCGTGAACTCTCCGCCCTTTTTGCCCGGGCTGATCTCTGCTATCATTCTGTTGGTTAGAAAACATAATTATTACCCTAACACAAACCCTAATTAAACACAAGGGGGTCAAACATTCAATTTTCGAATAATACTACTGACACACACAAAGCAATGAAATCCCGTCAATGTTTTGTTTTTTGCTTTGTTTTGTTACAGGCTGCAATACTATGATCATAGTTTGTACAATGGACATGGTTGAGTATATGTCTAAAATATACTCAGTTAGTGGCATGTGCAAGATTGGTAATGTGCGAAATTATAAATAAAGTAGGTGAAATCTTACCCCAAAATCATTCTGTATTGTTGCTCATGTCAAGTTATCGTAGCGGTATATGTATAGCATGCCAATATTATGACATATTAATTTGGGACACATTTTCCCACGAAGCAGAGACACGTTGATAGATGTCGACTCTGATTGTCATTGGTTTATGGCTCTACATACATATACATGTATACATATTTTCCCAAGGCATAACTATGAACAGCAATATATTAGCCTACATAACAGATCCGATTACAGGTTTCGTGTTTCGTTCTTTCCTTGAGAAAACAGAAGCATTTTTCAATTATCCTAAAATCATGTGGCGCGTGTTTCCATTCATGTTACAGTAGAAGTGTTTTGTACGGTGAAATTGTTCGTTTGGATTATCTCACCAGCTAGGTATAGTGGATAATCACTGAATCAGATTATTTCACCGTTTTCTGATCATAAATAAATGATTGCTCGGGCTAATAGGGTCACGTTGTTTAGTCTGTTATTTCATGATTATTATTTAACTTAGTGATATCAAAGTCCCATATATACATAAACACTTCACTATATATATATAAGCTAGTGGAGAAGGAACGGGTGCGGGTGGTCGGGGGAGTGACACAATAAAAGTTGAATAAAATAAAATAAAAATAGTCAGGAGAACAAGATAACCCAAGAAAATTCTAGGCAGAATAAAGGCGAAAAATGCGATACATACTTGGCGGGTTCCTCTCCGACATGCCTGTTGATGCTGGGTTTGGACACTCGTGGTTTGGTCCGCATCGTCCGTCCGCCACTGTCGTCAGAACTGTAATGATATTACTGGTAATGATCAATTCTATTTCCAACAGCACATAATTTATTCAAAACGCGAATTTTTCCCGCTCTCTCATGTATTGCAGTAAGTTTATAACGGTTATATTTCAAGCGTGGAACAGGCGTGAAATGTATTATTCTTGGTATCGAGGACAGTAACTCGATTGACACTATGGTTCGATCGAATCTTGGATGTTTGTTGATAACACACAGGATTCGATCAAACCCTTGCTCCATCCATAGAAAAAGAAACAACTTTGCGCTTTTGGGCTGGGGGGGGGGGGGGGGGGGGGGGGTAAACTGATAACTTGTTAATTCATGAGATAGAATTCTGAACTTTCGAAGAAAACTGCCGTTTTGCTCCGAAATGAAGTGGCAAAAGTTATATGAAAATAACTTTTCCCGTTGCATTTTCACTTTTTTCGATGCTAAAAAGCATGATTGAGTGAATCGAAGTCAAAGAACGGTTGTCAATTTTCAGCTGATAAACTGACAAAACTCAATAAAGGACTATCCTGTTGATATAATGGACTGTCACCACAAAGCCATCTCCACCTCCCAATGTTTTCCGGCTTGTCAATCAAACTTCAATCTGGTCCACACTGATGAGCGACATTTTGTCAATCTATGCAGCAGACCCAGACTGACATGATCGATACGTGTAAAGCCGCTTGGTATCGATAACTAAACTATCAAAGTTTCATTGATCATTCATTATCAAGCATGCGTCGACACATATTATCGTAAAAGCTATTAAAGCGCTCAGCGCAATATTATGAACTGGTGGCGTGTTTTCTCCCCATGCATGCGTTTTTGAATATATATGTCACTGTATCTTACTGAGAGTGTCCTTGGGGAATTTTTCTTTGTATCTAGTTAATGGCGTGGACTTCTCCATCTCGATGTTACAGAACTATACTGTACTGAACTCACCAGTCAGCTGGAGATACGGATGACAGGCTTTTACAGGGATCGATCGTGTAGTTTTAGCTAGCCTATAGTATTCCCGGAAGGGATCATACGTTCTTTGAGAGATCTATGTCGGAAATGCAAGACGAGAATGACGTCATTACAGCGTTTCGGTGCCAAACAAGTCTTCAAAGAATTAATATATGCGTTTTATCAATCAATTCAGAGAAAATATTTTCCTGTGTGTTTTCTTTTTTTGTGCATGACGAATGAACGTAAAACACCTAAGTCTAAAACAATTGCTATATTTGTGATTTAATAGGGTATGACATGCGGAGAAATGGCCGTAACTACGGAACATTCCGATCAATTTAATAGCAATTAATTATAAGTAATGAACCTAAGTAAATTATTGAAACTATATATGTGCGGGAATCGTTCTTCTGTTCTTGCTTGTCAGAACTATCGAGATGATTGGGAGTTGATACATATTCACAGACCATGCAAAACAAACGTGACTGGACATGTAAAGCCAGAGTCTAATCTCACACACACACATACATGTACAGTATATATCGCGAGAGAGACATTTTGACCCCAACTTATAAAAAATATATATGAGCAAGACATAAACCCCTTTATAATTGTCGATTTGACCTGAACTGACCTCCGACCCCACCTAACAGCTTTTTGATTACTGTTGCACGATGCACGGTGAAACAATAAAAATAAAACATAGTCTTGAACCATTATATGGGGTGTCGCACGCTGATATCTACGGAGCCCCTGAGGTGACATACCGAAAATATTTATTAATTTGTGCGCACGGTTTACCAATCCGTGCGCACGGTTTACCAATCCGTGCGCACGATTTACCAAACCGTGCGCACAATTTAACAATTCGTGGCCACGAATTAACAATCCGTGGGCACGATTTACTAATTCGTGGGCACGGAATATTAATTCGTGCCCACGAATTGGTAAATCGTGCCCACGGATTAGTTATACCAATCCGTGGCCACGAAATACTAATTCGTGCTCACGAATTGTTAAATCGTGCGCACGAATTGTTAAATCGTGCCCACGAATTATTAAATCGTGCTCACGGATTGTTAAATCATGCCCACAGATTAGTTGAGGTAATCTGTGCCCACAGTTTACCAATTCGTGGCCACGGTTTACTAATTCGTGCACACAGTTTACTAATTCGTGCGCACGGTTTACTAATTCGTGGCCACGGTTTACTAATTCGTGGCCACGGTTTACCAATTCGTGGCCACGGTTTACTAATTCGTGCGCACGGTTTACTAATTCGTGCGCACGGATTAATAAATATATCTGGTATGTCACCTCAGGGGCTCCGTAGATATCGAATACTCCACAGTGCCGTATTTTATGGCGGATAATTGGCCGTTTGTTTGTATGGACATCAATACTCTCAATAAATTGGTGACACGCTCAGAAATACCCCGTCTTATCCCCGATATGATATCTGTTCGTTATATGTCATCCACATGGGCTGAAAAAGCAGAAAATACATTGAGAACCAAATTCGTGAACTCAAATGTTTACCGTCCGTAAGTTTCTACGATATTATTTTAGTTATATCAATGTCATAATCAGCTGAAAGTGAGCCGGATAATGCAAGGCGGTGAACAAAACGACTCCAGACGAATGTTATCAAAATAATACGAAACTAAGTCAGTGAGGTGTCAATTCAACAGTTCGCGACAGAACATTACTAATGCAAATCAATGATAATCTGTATGTATACATGTGCTGAGACGCAATATTAAAATAGCTTTAGTCCGTCGCTGTCTCATTTATTGTTTACTACGTTACAATGACATGATCGCATGTAAACAAAATATACCTTGTTTTCGTTTGCTACCATGACAAATCTAACACATCACCTGTGTTTGTAGGAAAGTCGAAATTATCGAAAAAAATATCCCGATGTGCTTCAATGTAATTATATATCCTTCACATGTGGTATACTATTGGACATATCCATATGAATTATTAGAGTTTTAACACCGATAGTTGTGAAATATAATGCATAATTGGCTGTTGTACGCATGTGGCATTGATATGTGTCACATATGCATCCAATACTAGTATTAGCCAAGTCAGATTCTATACCGCTCAAAATAATTGAGGATTATTGCGTATCGTGAGTACATCTCTTATATATTCAAATGTTCGATTAAATACAAATGATATAAGAGTAAAAAATATATATACTGTTTCATATGCACTATGATTGAGCTATGACATGATTTAATTAATTAAAATCACGACATACATTGTTGTATATCTTGTATAGCTGAGGTATAGGGCGGTCAATACTTTTGTAGACGCGAATAAAAAGCGTGAGAAATTCATACCGAAGCACGGCG
Source organism: Terebella lapidaria (assembly GCA_949152475.1). Lineage (NCBI taxonomy): Eukaryota > Metazoa > Annelida > Polychaeta > Terebellida > Terebellidae > Terebella > Terebella lapidaria. The sequence goes on from OX424559.1 coordinate 17,138,077, forward strand.
AACGAAAATCGATGACATCGAACAAAACTTAAGGTAAAATGTAAACAGTTATATCTATGGCCATACGCGCCAGACAAAACAACGCCCACAGATCAATCATCACAAGATATCGTTCGACCATAGTCAACCAGA